>OX422196.1:525000-640000 GCA_949130485.1 Agelas oroides
AGCACAAAGACAGTTGTCTGGGGGTCTGTACACTGCTCCAGAACAGACTCACACACCTGTAGCGTCAACTTCTCATCACCGAGTCCGTCTAGAACCTGTCAGTGTTGCCATGGTTACATACAATGTCATGGGAGTCTACTGCCATCAGCTACTGCAACATGTGAGCATGTGGTGATGTCATAATGACATCATGATGCACTCATAGGGCTACTTAGATGTATGTCTACAAACCTGTTGGGCAGCAATGGGATCAGGGGAATCCCCTTCCAAAAGGTCGAACAAGTAGTCCACTTCAATTTGCTGCAGTCACATAATTAGCACATGGGAAAATGATGTGTGCGTGTGTGTGTGCGTGTGTGTGTGCGTGTGTGTGTGAGGCCCACCTGTGTAATGTTCTGTCCAAGGCTGTGCACAGCAGACCATTTTCTAGCGAGATGAAAAGCCTTTGATTCCAACAGAATTCTGAGCACATAGTCTGGCCTTGATTCAGAGTCACTGGACAGGTCTGGCCACTTTCTCCAGGGGCTCCGAGCTGTCCGCCAGCGAGCGCTCACCGAAGGTAACGGACTTTTACAGCTCTCCATCACCTGAACGTACACCTGCATTTTCTTAAGTTTCTTGCTGATAATGGGGAAGAGAGGGGAGGTGGATGGAATGTGATGGACACAGAAGCTCAGGAGATCCTCACAAATGTTTGCTGGCCAGTTGCAGAGAGAAGCAAGAGTCAATCGAGCGGCCAGTTCTGGATCGGAAAGCTGAGACAGAAGAGCCACAGGATACATAACTGAAGGAGCAGGTTTCGCTGGTTCCCCACCCTGTCCGAGGACCGAGACCTCACTACAGCTGTTCACGAAGGCACTGCTGATTGTCATATTGACATAAAACTGCACATTTTGCAAATGGTTGGCAGCTGGCTCTGATGAAAGGAACTGTACAGCCTCGTTCACCTTCTCAGCCTCAAGAAGAGTTCTCATGACAAAGCTGCAAGCATCTCCCAGTTCTTCACTCGGACTTGGTAGGGCAGCGAGCTTACGTAGGCTGACTGAAAACTCTCCACTCAACTTTCGGCCATTCTTTGAGGCAGCTGGTTTTGGTGGATCCCAGGGGATCAGGGATTCAAAGCTGGCGAGTCTTGTTACGAGATACTGTCGCATGGGAGGGAAGGAGGCAAAGTGTGAGAGGACATCCTCAAATTGTCTCCTCCATGGTTGTAAGGAGACATTTCTATTCTCGTACGGGAGAGAGCCTTTCCTCTGTGGAGGGGGAGGTTTTGGTTTTCCCCTGAGGCTCTGGATTATCGTCTTCTTTCCACCAGTTTCTCCATCCTGCTTTCCCCCACCTCCCTCCCCTTCTTCCTCCTCCTCCTCCTCTAAACCTGTTTTACCGGTTTTACCGGATAGTGGAGGGCAGAGTAGGTGCACAAGAGCTGCCAAGAGCAAAGATTGCTGCTTGACAAAAGCTAGTGTTTCTGGCGTGAAGGAATATGTAGCTGGGTCCTGCCAATCTTTCAAAGTGCTTTCAGCGGCCCTCTGTTTCTCCCTCTCCTCTCTCCTACTGGGCTTTCTTCTAGTGTTTGGTGAAGTTTTAGGTGACCTTTTGACCCCAAAGTTGTACCCAAATTCGAGGCTATTGTTTCTGATGACCACCTTTAGTAAAGTTTTCTTTCCCTTTGCAGCGTCACTGGCGTCCAGCAATGGCTGGAGAAGGTCTGCCTGCTCCTTAGGAAGCCTTGAGTGAATGTACTTGATCAGAGCCAAGTCGGAGAGGTGGCTGGAGGTGTGTTCGCTCCAGATTGGCTTTATGAGGTCGTCACGATGGTTGTAGAGCCATTGAGGCACAATGACCTCCTTTTTGGACAACTTGATAGTGATGTTTGAGCTCAGGAATTGGCTCTCGGATGCTCTGAGGGTTGTCACGAGATCTTCAGGGGTGAGGGCGACAGGAGCGGGGGAAGTCACTCTGCCATCGTGAACTACGAACAGGAGCCGTGGATCTGGGGAGGAGGGGGCATGCAGGGTCCAGGGGTCAGGCCGCACCGGCACTATTCTTGTCTTGAGGGAGGAGTCAGCCTTCCTGGTGAGGGTGGGCGGAGAGAGTCCTCGACGTAGGACAGTGTGGTGCAAATCGTAGCAGCTCACCAGACCAAGCTGGCCAATGTGGTACCCGACCCTCATGAAAAACGTGGACTGGACAATCTGGCTGGACTGCATTGTTGCCATGGTGATCCCATTCTCTCTAAGCATGCTCAGCTGGACAGCATCCTTTCCGCTAGGCTCCTCCCCTCCAGAAGTAGACGCACACACCATCAAGGAATGCGCGTAAAGAAAGTTTGTGATATTGCTATAGAATGACATCTGCTTGGCGGGAGTGTCAAGGTCACCGAGGTCAATTGTGGCGAGTAGAGGAGTTTGGGCAATCAGTTTCTTCATTTCAGGGTTATCGTAAGCATTGATCAAATCTTCGGGTGTTACGAGGTCATCTTGTGCACGGGAGAGTAGGAGAGAGTCTGTGGGAAGAGAGGAGGGAGGGAGGGAGGGAGGAAGAGTGAAAAGGGATACACCTTCAGAGATCAGCTAGTTGGAGACTCACCTCTCAGAATGGCTATCAGTTTTGAGACCAGTTTGTGTGAGAAGCTGCAAGGGTTTGGGACTATGCCGGAAGCTTCCCCCTTGTTCAAGATAATCACAGCCGGGAAGGAGGGTTTTGGTGTCACTGTGTGCATTGTGTGTGCATGCATGCATGTTAGTTAAAATACATTTAAGTAACTCTTGCAAAGCCTTGTAAATGTGACTTGCTCGCCTTGCTTCTTATTGATGCCCTCCCTTTCCCCCCCTCCCTCCCTTTCCCCCCCTCCCTCCCTTTCCCCCTCCCCTCCCCTCCCCTCCCCTCCCCTCCCCTCCCCTCCCTCCCTCCCTCCCTCCCTCCCTCCCTCCCTCCCTCCCTCCCTCCCTCCCTCCCTCCCTCCCTCCCTCCCTCCCTCCCTCCCTCCCTCCCTCCCTCCCTCCCTCCCTCCCTCCCTCCCTCCCTCCCCCCCTCCTTACCTCGACCTCTCTCAATGGTACCAGTACCAGCAGCTATGTTGCTTGGTATCCAAGGGCAACAGCACTTCACCAGTACCTCTACAATGCGCAGGTGGGGAAAGTCTTCCATCATGTGCTCAAGACGCTGCGGTTTGATACCCTGGTTGAAGACGAGACGTCCGAGGGTGTGTGTCGGGCTCTCTTGGAGGACTGCCAGGAGGAGGGAGGTTTCTGTATGTACTGTGCGTGTGTGTGTGTGTGAGTCATGAAGTCTGTATCATCAGTGGTCCACAATGTAACTCACGATGGTTTCCTCCACCCAGACACTTCACCAACAGCTCCACCAGCTTAGAGAGGTAGCGACCAAACTGCCAGAGAAAGTTAACACTTGCCACACCCTCCAATGCCAGTGTCAACGAGCTAGAGGAGGAGCGGCGCATGAGGGAGCGCTCTCGAGGGGAGGTAGGGAAGGTGGGGGAGTGAGGGTTCGAATTCATTGCCCGCACGAGCTCATCAAAAATACTTCCGGAGAATCGTTGGTGTTTTCGGGAGGAAATTGGGTCTTCTGATTGAGCAGCTTGGGTCATTTCCACAAAGATGTCACTTCCTTCTTTCCCTTCTAGCTGGCCCTTGTCTAGCAGCTGTTTTAGTCTCTCTCGCGCCTCCTGGTAGGAGTCTGCGAACATCTTGGCATTCATGATTGAGGTCACCCGAAACTGGTGAGTGAAGGTGGTGAGAAGGGAGTGTGGGGAGGTGTGGGGCAGAGGGGGGAGTCCCTGGGTGGGTGGGGTCATACCAAGGACTGTAAAGTAGCCTGAAATGTCAGAGAAGGTTAGGAGGATGGAAAATGGTCCACGCAGTGACACGTCATGTGTCTGGGTCACCCTGGCGGGTTTTCTGTGCCCGAGGTCACCCCTCATGTGCAGAGTTTCGATAACAGCCTGACACCTGCCTGTAGCTATTTCGATAATTCTCTTAGCCACCTGTCCATCCACTTTGCTACTGCAGACAATGTCTAACATCACGAGCACCGGAACGTGTTCCACTAAGGTTTTCAGAAGCGCCGAATCCTGTGCTGCCTTCTCCAGCTGCTCGTCTCCGCTAAAGAGCATTTTGTTGATGGAAGTCGGAGCAAGGAGTCGGTGAAGGCTCTCCAAAGCGACAGAACTGTTTGTGGCATTCATGATGGCCACTTGAAGGTTCATTTGTGTCCCAGAAGGCGGGATGTACAGAGTTGATTTTGCAGGGCTCGGGGCAATTGTAATAATTTCGCTTCCGGGAGTGAGGGAAGGAGATTGTCTTGGAGACGAGGAGTGAGATCTTTGGCCCATCTCCTGGCTAACCAACTCATACTGCTCAGAGAAGCGCACAAAGGCTTCTCCAAACTGTCCCTCCATTTTAAACATCTTGACCACCTCGCTTGCCCGCAGGTAGTTGGAGTGTTTGAGACACATTCGCAGGAGAGAGCCTGGAGAAGCAAGCATCTGGCACACGATGCTGTTCTTTGAGAACCCAGACTCCATCCTCTCCGACATTCTCCTCCGATGTTTCTTCACCATCGTTGTCTGTGAGCTGCGAGATCGAAGTCTCTTCCTTTTTGTGGGATGTTCAGGTGATTTTTCCTCAACGTCTGCCTCCCAACCAATATCCTCTTTGAACTTCTCTTCAGTTACAGCTGGGTCCTGGGGACGCGATGTAGCTGGTTCCAGTGGCTTTTCACTCACGGTCACACCCTTAGGTTTCGCACTGCGTCTCTTGAACTGGGGGGAAGGTCTAAGGGGGCCGCTACCAGTTCTCTTGAATCCAAGTGTGGGTGTTGAGGTGGAGAGGAGAGAGGGGGAGGGAGCTCTGAGAGAGGGGGATATCTTACCAGTCAGGGTAGCCTTAGACATCACACTTGGCGGCCGTGAGCCGAAAGGTGCTAGCTGGTTTTGTGATTCAGGCTTTGATGGTGGTGGTTGCTTCTGCTGGGATGTCGAGCTTGATCCCTCTTCTTTTTGTGGAGGCTTGACCTCACCAGAGGCGCTAGGCCTCTTGGGCTTGCGTTTTTCCTTCTCCTTCTTCTCCTCTAGCTCCTCCTCCTCGCTGTCACTCAGCTCCGAGTCACTCTCCCCACTTGACATCTGCCTGACCCAGCCGCCCGATTTGGATGATGCTCCGGCATTGATGCCGTGTTTCGAAGACACAAGCTGCAACCTCCATCTTGCCTCGTTGATAAACTGCTCAAGTTTCGTGCTCCTTTGCTGCAGAGAGGGGGGGCTAATGGTGGATTTGATTGCTGAGGGGGGCAGGGTCGTGGTGTCACTTGACTCGACTTGTTGAGAAAGAACATATTTTGCGGCACGAAGCTCAAATAGGCAATCTTGAAGCATGTCTAGGAGATCGGATGCAACTTTTTCTCTGACCAGAAAACCGTGTTTGCTCTTAATCATGGCGATTGAGGAGATGATGGTAGATATGTCGCTGTCACTTCTTGTGACGGAAGGACGTGAAAGAGTTTCCTGAGGGGTGTGGCTTCTTTTGGGGGTATTCCCCTCCGTATCTGCATCACCCACTTTCAGTTGCTTAATGTCGTCACTGGTGAGAAACAACATTGAAAATATGTTCTCAAGGATCTCGAGTCTGTAGTTGAGTGGAAACAGGAGTGAGAGGTACGCTTTGGCTCCGTGGAGCCTGTCGGTGACGTGCTGTGCGTAGCACTGGTTATAAAGGACAGATCTGTCAGGGGTAGCATCCCCGCTGGGTGTGGGTTTATCATCCAACGGAAGAGGTCCTTCTACTGCAGTGGGCGTGTCTCCCATGTCAAGCTTCCTGACCACTTTAGAATGGCCGGCTTTAGGCTTCAGGGGCTGAAAGGTGTCGTCCATTTTCTCTGGTTCTTTCTCTAGTGGTTTACTTTTATCTGTGGAAGTCGGAAGGATGCCGCTTGCAAGCTGGACTGACGACCAAATCGCATCAAACACTAGCTTCATGATGCAGAAGCTGTGAAAGATGGCTATATCTCTCGTTTGTTCTGCCTTGAGTGCGGATGGTTGGAGACTTGGAAACTGCTTGTGGGGGGTAGTGAGGGGGGAGGGGGAGGTATCAGAGTCTAAGCGCCCAAGTTTGGTGGGAGTGGTTGAACGTGAGGGGGGTCGAGGGGGAGGGGTCGGAGAGGGGGAGGAGAAGGGTACACCTGGTTGCAGTTTTAGTATCTCCACAACTTCCAGAGAGTCCAGTGAGGCAAGGGGCGTGGAGTGATGAAGGACGTAGAGAACTGAATGGGACTCCAGCCCTTTGAACATGTCCCCAGCTCTATGGATGGAGAGCGGAGGGGAAGGGGTTTGGAGGTGGGGCCTGGAGGGAGGAAGGGAGGGAGGGAGGGATGGAGGGAGGGATGGAGGGAGGGAGGGAGGGAGGGAGGGAGGGAGGGAGGGAGGGAGGGAGGGAGGGAGGGAGGGAGGGAGGGAGGGAGGGAGCATCAAGTGGGTCATGAGGCATCATACCTGATACAACAGAACCAGTTGCATCAAGAGACAGGTAACACTTACCGCGCCTTTTCCAGGCACCACTGCACCAGCTCAACCTGAAAAGCAAGTTTGCAGCACCCGTTGAACAGGAGTGACTGGCGTACAGAGACCTAGAAGGAGGAAGTATACAGAAGAGGATCATGTTTTACTAGAACGACATGCTACTCAGAGCTCTAACTGTCATGGTGGTGGTCACCTCGCTGGGCCACAGAGTGTCCAGTAACTCTCTCCCACTGCCAGTGGCCGAGTATCGGTCCCAACTGAGGAGGAGGAGGAGGGGGCGGAGGGGAGCATGCTCCGGACGAGACATCAGCTGGGAGAGCTTGCCAAGCTCCCCAGTAAACACCAACTGCAGACCCTTGTCCTACAGGACAATGTGTTTGTGCAAGGGGTGGGGGACACCATTTACAGAGGTTTGCAAGTAAGCTCTGTAGTTCTCTACAGCCTCATTCCCAGGCCTTCCCCGGCTCCAGCTTTTGATTGCATACTGCAAGCGATCAAAAACTGGAGGCGGGGAAGGCCTGGGAACGAGGGTAGTTCTCTACACGTACCACAACACTCTCCAGAGGATGCTTCTTGTCGTAGAGTGCCTCGTAGAAGAGCTCCCTCCACTCCTCGCTATCACTCCTTTCCGAGACTCTCATCTTCAATCCTCCACTAGCCACACCCTCCTCAGTGGCCTGGTTAATACGTAGATACTCTTCCACCTCGTGCAGCCGGTTGATGAGAAAGGGAGTGGGGCGACCGAGGAGACAGGAGTAGATTCTGCCAATTTCAAACGCAACGGTACACTCGGGACTGATCACATACGTAGACCGCAGTAGATCGAGGAAAACCCTGTCAATTTTCTTTTCTAATCTCGACATCTGTGGGGAGGGGTCAACCAGAGCCAAAAGGTCATAAACCTTGGCGATGAGGTTCTCACACTGTTTGTAAGTATTTCGCACTCCGCTGGTTGCATGGTCGGACTCATACTGACTGTCGTAGGACGAGTCTGTCTCGAGATTTTCTGGAGCCTTCATCTGCTTGAGCATGTCCAAACAATCCATAATACCGTTGACGTAGGTGGACTGTAAGGCTTCGTTGTTGGACAGGTAGTTGGTATCATTCTCCACCGTCATGCTCTTGATGAGGGCGTGGCTGAGGGCAGGGCTTAGGGTCATGGTGACATCCTGGATAAAGGACAGTACAAGGGCAGGGAGAGTCGGGATTGGCTCGGAGCTTGCTTCAGGGATGCATAGGACGTGCACTGCATGGTAGCGACAGATCTGGCTCTGCAATGTGTGTGTGCATGTGTTTACAAAGTTCAATATCAGTGTCAACTCAAACAGGTCAAGTTTACATAAGAGAAACTAGCAGCTGCTTTATACCAATTGTCCAGGTTAAACCCTCTAATGGCTGTCAGAGCAAATAATGAAAATTTCCACAAACTATCGTCAAGAAATCTTCACCCTGGGAATCCACTGATGTGACCTGAGAATCTTCTAATTATGAAGGTGAATGTGTTATGGTGTGTAGCGACTGAGAGGACAATGATTGTACATGAAAATTAACACAAACCAACTTCACTGTGCAGTGGCCATTTATAGCTTCATTCCTTCTTCATGTGGTTATGTGTACTGTAAGATGGTTGGTACCCTGGAAACAAGGCTAGCCGTCTATGAGCCCCTATTGTGTTGCAGCCAATCAGCTAATGTATACAGTAGTACTAAGACAATACCAGATTGTAGTGATGTGATAGTATAGTTCCCTTTCTTCCTCTCTCTCTCTCTCTCCAAACTGCACACACTTACGGCAACGTGAGCTGAGAATGAGGTGAGTCCACGAGTTGTGTACAACAGCAAACGAAACTCAACCAACTTCTCCACGTAACCAGGGAGACGGTCCTGCACACGATGTAACATGATAAATAGTTTCACTCGGCAGTGCCACATCTTAGCCTCGTTCCCAGACCTTCACTGCTTGCAGTACTGCAGGCAACAAGATTGGAGAGGCCTGGGAACAAGGCTACGTGTATGTACCTCACCTCTTCATTACGAAAGAGGGCTTTGTATGTGTCCAGCGCCAGCCATGAGAGGTGGTGAGGGGAGGGTATAGCATGGGACTCACTCCTGGTGCATGCGTGCATGCGTGTGACAAGGGTTGAGAGGAGGGAAGACTCTTACACTCGGTGAAATATGTGAGACATGATTTGTGGGCCCGAGACGAGCATGATTGAGCCGTCTAGAAATGCATGGTTTACGCATGTCAAAAATTCCGCCAAACATTAAACAATGTTGTTACCATGTCTATGCATGCTTTTGCAAGAGCCAAAATATCACACCATGTAACAGCTGATTGGTTGGTTGATTGATTGATTGATCAATCCAATCAACCAATCGATAATTATGCCACAACGGATTGACGGAACAAATTAACTACACAAGATGATCACCAGAAGCTGGCTGAGTCGAGGATGAGAATCTTGAGCAGCTCTCGGGTCCCGAGCCTGCTCCCGGGCCGTCCCGCCAAGCTGCTCAGATGCGCCCTAGCTGCCTCCCACTGACCGAGAGAAATGCTATTAAAAATGGCCGATTCCAGCTTCTTGTGTGTGTCTGCGCATCGCAGAGTGGAGCTCTTTCTTTCCTTTTCGTCGGTGAATGGATCCTTCGAACCGCTCTCCATCATGGCCTGCATGATCAGTGGGGGCGTGGTTACTTTCGGTACCGTCACATGACTTTTGAAGGGGCGGGGCTTTTGATAGCTGGTAGTATAGTATAGTGTAGCAGAAATTAGATGGAGTCTAAGGCTATGGAGAGATCCACGGAGACGAGAGCAAGCTCCGTGGAGTCTGTTTCAGCGTCGTGCAGCACGGTACGCGTTTCAGACAGTGGAGACTGGCAAGCGACTTTGGAAGAAAATATATCTGCCGCTAGCGTTGTATCCTTCAGCGCTTTCAATCCGTGGCGGTGGTACCTCGCCTTCCGCCGTGCAAAGGTTATTACGATAGAGCCCGTCGTCTTCTTGTACATGCTTGCCGTGTACCTAAATTCATCTCTGACCTCTCAGTACTACGTTTGGAGGTTTGGAAAGCAAGCACTTACGAACACGTCCTTTCCAAGTGCACAAAATCTTTCTTTCTGCATGAACTCCAGTGAACTGGACCTGTATGGCGGAAATGGAACTGCAGATGGTGTTCAGACTTCTTCAAGACACTTACTAATTTTCACAAGACTGGCTCATGATCTGCTGTCTATATTTACTGCACTGCTCCTTGGGCCATTTTCTGATCATTATGGAAGAAGGTTTATCATATATTTCGTTACAATCGGTGCAATCCTGCAGGGACTTATGTCTATTGCAGTAATACACTTTGAACTGAATATCTACTTCTTTGTTCTGATCAGTGCAGTTAGTGGGATCACAGGTGGATATGCTAGCATTCTCACCGCAACTATGGCCTACATTGCTGACGTCAGTTCACCAAGGTGGCGCACCTTTCGAATTGGACTTGTGGAGTCGATGGTGTTTTTTTCTGGAGCTGTAGGACAGGGCATTTCTGGCTACTGGTTGGCTGAACTGAATTGTTCATACACACCTCGGCTGTGGCTGTTTACAGCCTGCAATGCTGTAGTTATACTTTACACCTTAATTTTCCTACCTGAGTCAATTACTTATAAAGAAAGAAAACGAACGGCAGGTCGTACTTCTTGTTGTAAAAATCTTGTTCAGGGACTCAGAATGTATTTCTGTGGACTGAAATATTCAACATGGAGGCTCTGGGCAGCGCTAATTGCCGTGAGTGCTGTGGTGGCAAACTTGACCGGCTCTCAAGCAATAAGTACTCTCTTCTTCCAAGCCTCACCGCTTGAGTGGGACCCTGGTGAAATTGGTGCTTACCAGGCTGTCAACATGGCCACACATGGAGTGGTACTAGTGCTTCTTCTCCCTGTCTTTGTTGGGATTAAGTTCCCAGATGCTCTTATCGCCATTGTCGGTCTCACTTTCAGTGCTGGGATGAACATATTCACAGGTTTTGTCAACCAGTCATGGCAGATGTTTGTAGGTATGAATGCTTGTACGTTGTTGGTGTGCAGCCAGTCATTTTCCTCACCACAATTTTTTTTTTCTCACAGTCTGTGCACTTTCGTCAGTGGAGTCGGTAACTATCCCCAGTGTCAGAGGGATTTTGTCTAAACTAGTAGCTGCACAGGACCAAGGTTAGTAAAGCTTGTTGCACAGGACCAAGGTTAGTAAAGCTTGTTGCACAGGACCAAGGGTAGTAAAGCTTGTTGCACAGGACCGAGGTTAGTAAAGCTTGTTGCACAGGACCGAGGTTAGTAAAGCTTGTTGCACAGGACCGAGGTTAATAAAGCTTGTTGCACAGGACCAAGGTTAGTAAAGCTTGTACACATGAGATAGCGGTTCCCATCTCTCAGTGTAGCTGACCTGGTCTTGTCTAAGACATATTTTGCACAGAAAATGATGTTGTATAACACCTAGATTAACAGAGAGATGTGGTTCATTGGTTGTTTATGTTGCAGGTTACTTTTGTGGGTTAGCGTAGCCTTGTTCTGAGACCCTCTGCACCTCCAGTTTTTGATCACAAACTGCATATTTTCAAAATCTGGATTTGCAGAAGGCTAGGTCTGGGAACAAGGCTAGGTTAGGTGAGCATGACAGACTCATCGTGGCCAACTCTTCATTTATCCAGGTGCACTTTTTTCTGTTGTTGCATCTGCTGAAGTGCTAGCCGCAGCTGTGGCCATGATTGTGTACCCATATGTCTATCCCTTGACCCTCAAAGACGTGCTCAAGTCAGGAACTCTGTACATCTTGCTGGCAATTCTCTGTATCATTCCAGCATCACTCCTACTGTAAGTTACCATGGCAATACTCTAAATTTAGAGTGTATGACTAAACAATGTTCTTCTCCCATTCTAGGTTACTTCTGTTTTGTCGGAAGTATCAGAGAGACCCCAACACCACAGATGACTCTTCTTCGAATCTTGAGTGGCCACGTGCATCACGTATTGGAGACTCTGAACGAGATAGCTTAATGGGTGATTTCTTGTGTAGCTCTGATGCATATGGAACCATTTTAGCAGAAAGCATAAATTCATAAATGAATATTATATGTCATTTCTAATAGGAAGTACCAATATTAGATCATTGATGTACTGTTTACAGTGCACTCTCAAAGTACACAATGCTAATAGAGTCACATGATTGTAGAGTTGCTAAGATACGCAGATGACTGCAGGCGCTAGGCACAGCCATGCAGGCACACAGTTCAAAGTTCAAACCTTGCAGTACTTGCATCCCAGTGAGGGTGTGGGCTGGTGAGCTATTAGTTAAGGATATGCCACTGGGTACACCATATGTAATAATATAGAAGAGTGTGTGTGTGTGAAGGGTGGGCTGGGTCACTTCCCATAATTGACTAATATGTAACTGCAATTATGTTTTGGGGTAATTTACTCCCAATTGATAGGCAGCTCATAATTTCACATCGATCCTGTAAAGTCTGTCCAAATAATCCATGTATATATAAATAATATAATACATGACATAGATAGATAATATAATAAATTAATAATATAAATATATAATACATGTATAGTTTTGTAATAATAATATATGGATTGACACTGTATACACTTCACAATATTATAATCCACAAACAACAACATAACACGACATCATAGCAACACAGAAGATGGTTATTGTAAACTTCTTGGGAGTCCAATGCACACAGAGGAAATCCAAACATAATTATTGTATAGAATGATAGCTTCTTTGGAGTTCGTATGATGCACTACTAATGAGGCTCTGTCTCTCAAAGGCCTCCTGGCCAAATTCAGAATTTCCCTCCTGGTGATGGTTGCAACTAGCCTCCATTGGAGTGTGGCGTCTGAGAATAGAGGAGGTAAAGGGGATGGAGGGAGTGGAGGGAGTGGAGGGAGAAGGAGTGGCAGGAGTGGCGGGAGTGTTGCAGCGTTGCAGGGAAGGAGGTGAGGAAACACCCTGCTTGTTTCTGATTAGGAGAATTCTGCAGAGGAATAGTGTATTAACAATGAGTGTTTAAGTATTTGCTATACTATAGGTACTTAACAACCCACATGACAAATGGTACTGGGACAACGTAGAGAATGGCCATTAGCCAGAACGACGTCCCTGCTTGCCAGCCCATGCGCAGAGTTTGAGAGTACGTCACTGCATACACCACATAGGACACTACAGTTGCAAGCACTTGGGTGGCCGAAACAAACGAGAACAGAGCACCTGTATGTGAGAGAAAAATGGATGATAATATATGACAAAACGCAATAAACTGTCGTGTAGCTAACCTTGGTCCTCTGGCTCTACTAGTTTTGACATGATTGCTTTTGATGCAGGAGATACCAATGCTTCCACCCCTTGAATAGCACCAACTGTTTAGTGTGTGTGTGTATGTGTGTGTGTGTGTGTGTGTGTGTGTGTGTGTGTGTGTGTGTGTGTGTGTGTGTGTGTGTGTGTGTGTGATATCCTGATTAGCTTTAGTAGTAGAAAAATCAGTACATGGTCAAGCATCCAAGGATATCCTAGCTATGCATTATATAACCGTTCACCTGACGTAGCAGCTTACTTAGAAGAAACGATAAGATCTGGGAACAGTTTTGCTAAGTTTAGTAAACTCCTAAGATGCAACTTGATAGGCTACATTAGTAGTGATACCACTTTGTACTGGTGTACATAAAGAGGTTGCGGTGCCGTGTTACTCACCCACAAACATTTGCCAGGTCTTCACCACAAAACCAAGACAGACATCCATTGCACAGCTGAGGCCAAGTCCGGTTAGGATAATTAGTGAATCAGGAACACCACTTGCGACCAACAAGGGTAGAAAAATGATGAGGGTGAGTCCATGAATGAGCTCACTGGCGGCCAGGTACAGCCCTATCAAGAGCGGGCTCCACTGCAGTGGTTTGTGCAGCAGAAACAATGTCATGACAACAACGGTACCAGTTGTGTTTATGGTAGCAACAGCCATTGTGAGGAGAGAAAACCATAACTTCCAGCGGGGATAACCTTTGCAGAAGAAAATTTGTAAACCACGTAATAGGGCTTTTGGTCCGCCATACATTTTTGGTTTTGGACGTTTGCTACGCATTTCGTTATTCTCCTCGTTTTGGTCCACTGGCTGTGGAAGAATGATTAGAACATATGGTAGTGCAGCAATTACACAACACAGAACGAGCCACGTTGGTTCTGGGAAATCACAGTTAGACCACTGTACCCACACTCCACCTATGGACAGGCTGAGAGTTCCAGCTAGGAAAATGGTAGCTTCCAAGAGACCAAGACGCACAGTAAGCCACTTTTGGGAGCTAATGTCTGCCATGTATGCATAGCAGACTGTTAGGATTCCAGCGACCCCTCCAGTAGTGCCTCTGACGCCAGCACTCAGCATGAAAAGATACAAGTTAAGCTCTTGGTATATAATGATGATGCTCAGGGTGGCATGCACACAAAAGCCTACAAGGATGACAATCATGGTGGGTCTGCGGCCAAACTTGTCAGAGAGAGGGCCAAGAATGAGGGATGCAAGAATGGACGGTAGCTGACCAACAACACTGACGAGTAAAGCCAAAATTGCAGTTGAACTCTCCACATCATCTCCTGTATGGTTGCCGGATCCGTACTCATCCAAAAACGTGGTGTTTAGGCAAATGTTTTTAGCCACATCCACAGGGTGTGCGGTCGAATTCTCCAGCGCCGATCTCCCGTACCTGTTGAAGGAGTAGAGCTCAAAAATGACGGCGAAGAGATAGGTAGCAAACATGTACAGGAAGACGACAGGTTCGACTGTGATCAGCTTGGAGCCGCAGCAAAGCCGACAGCATCGGAAACAAGAAGTGAGGCATCTCAGCGCTTTCGATCCGGATTCATAGCGGTAGTTGATCCCAGATTGTACGGGGTACCAGTCCGACGAAGAAGAGTACAACGACTGATGAAAGTCAGTGCTCATGGTCGTCTTCCACGCGTACTGCAAAGTTGCCGTCAATCGATCGATCAGCTGTTTACAAATTCAGCTGGTCACGCACACGCAAGGTCCCGTTAGCCACGCCCTCTCGGAATGCCAAGCGCCTCGAGGTACGCCCACTCCTCCGCAATCAGTTCTCGAAGATGGGCGACAGTTCAGGTGATCATGTTGATGCTTCTCAGTCTAGCGAGTCGCAAGCTGTCCTATTTAGTGGGGAGGTGCACCGAAAACAACGCTCATGGAACCCCATTACACTCTGTCTGACTTTCCGAAAAAAGAAAATCATCACCGTAGAGCCCGTTCTTTTTCTCTACATGTTCGGGCTCTACCTGTTACTTTCCGTGGACGAACAGTATATTTTCAACAGGTACGGGCGGGATGAATTCCGTAACGAGCTGAACTACAGCGGTCCCTTCAACTTCTGCATGAGTACGACCTTACTCAACGCAGAAGTCGGAAGAGGCGCTGGAGACAAGGTGGAAGAAGATACGAGCTACTTGGACCTGTACGTTGGCGTAGCCGGCCAGTTGCCAGCAATATTTGCAGCTCTTTTATATGGACCTCTTTCCGACCGCATTGGGCGCAAGCCGATTATGCTGATTATTGCGCTCGCAGGCTGCTGTACTGGAGCGGTCACGTTGGTCATTATGTATCTTGATCTCTCTGTTTACCTTATCATTCCGCTAGCTGTCGTCAACGCTCTGGCAGGCAGTTTTCCGGGGATGCTCACTGCAGTATACTCGTATACTGCAGATGTGAGCTCAAAGAAATGGCTCACATTGCGGCTTGGCATTCTTGAAGCGATGATTTTCATTGGTGCAACAATCAGCTTGGCACTAGGTGGTCAGTGGCTATTAAGAACCAGCTGCTATTTTCAAGGTGCCATTTGGATGTATTTAGCATGTAATGTGGCAAACATTCTTTATGTTATTTTTTGGCTTCCCGAATCCATGTCTAAAATTCAGCGAAAAAACAGGATGAAAAATCAGCCGTCTGGATTTAGGAGTCTTGCCAGGGGGGTGAGAATCTTTGTTGTGAAGCAGTATTCGCGCTGGAGGCTTTGGTTTGCTCTTGTTAGTATGTTTTTCTTTTACATCACTGCTGTGGGAGCAACGAGCATCAATACCCTCTATCTTCTCCATGGCCCTCTGAAATGGAACCCAGGGATCATTGGGATTTACCAGTCCATCAGCGAACTCATGCATGGTGTTTCACTCTTAGTCCTTCTCCCCTTCCTGGTTGTGATTGGCATGCCGGACCCCCTCATCATTCTCCTGGGAATTGTGTTTGCAACTGCAATGTTCACCTCCCAAGGACTTGTACAGACCTCTACACAAATGTTTATAGGTGCACTCATTACTGTATGGTCGACATTCAGCATTTACAGCATTTTCCTCTAGTATGCATGTGACCAGGCTAGCTAATAACACTTTGTGTAGGGACTTAAAATTAGAAAATTGTGATTTAGATTTTTGGCTTTTTCTTTCAGTTGGAGTTGTTCAAGGAGGAGAAGCAATTTCTGGAGCACCACTTCGCAGTATCATGTCCAAAGCAGTTGCTGTAGCTGACCAAGGTATACAATATAGCTTCTGCTATAGACATTGTATGTCTGTGCCGTCTCTACGTATCATTGTATAGAGGGTCTGATACTGTTACTGTACATGTGTATGCACAACTGGGATAGACAGATTGTGTCCTTCTCTGCCAGGTTCTCTCTTTTCCATCATTGCTGCTGTGCAAGTGCTTGCCTCGGCTGTTGCGTCTGTCACCTTCTTCTTCCTCTATCCCTGGATGCTGGGCAACGGGTGGGCTGCAGGGACCATCTACTTCCCCATGGCCATTCTCAGTATCCTCCAAGCACCACTGATCCTGTAAGCCTGCAACTATGCATTGTGTTTGTCAGAGTCACTAGCCATTCTCAGTATCCTCCAAGCACCACTGATCCTGTAAGCCTGCAACTATGCATTGTGTTTGTCTGAGTCACTAGCCATTCTCAGTATCCTCCAAGCACCACTGATCCTGTAAGCCTGCAACTATGCATTGTGTTTGTCTGAGTCACTAGCCATTCTCAGTATCCTCCAAGCACCACTGATCCTGTAAGCCTGCAACTATGCATTGTGTTTGTCTGAGTCACTAGCCATTCTCAGTATCCTCCAAGCACCACTGATCCTGTAAGCCTGCAACTATACATTGTGTTTGTCTGAGTCACTAGCCATCGGCTGCGTTCAGCACTCATTTCTGCACTTGACTCCGCCAAATACGTACGTTGCGAAGGCCCAGCCGCGCTGTCCTCCCTGTCCTCCATTGCCAAGAAATATCCCCCCCAACTCCGTCCTCGTGAAATGCACGTTTCAAGGGTGCACGACCACAGTATATTATATTATGCAGTCAGTTATAGCCTCAAATATGTTGCAGGCAAACTATAAAATTGCACAATATTTCTATACACACACTTACACACACCCTCCACACACAGAACATTGCTCATATTTCACAATAAGCCTGGTGCAGTTTACACACCGGAGCTACAAGATTCTGGAACTGGAGCCAAGTCTACAAACCTCAGCACTGGCGACAGAGAGAGCTTGCTGTCTCACTCCTCAAAGAGAGAGAAAGTCTATGACAGCCTCGAGACTAAAACTACCCCCCCAGCAGGGTCACATACATAGCGTTTTAATGATCGAAAACAGAAAGATTAAATTTATCAAAGAACACTAAATTATTTGTATTGAATTTTTAGTGTGAGAACATTTTGTAGTGAATCAGTAATCAACATTGGAGTAATGTGAAATGTAAGAAAATTATCAAAAGTGAAAAGAATACAAGTAAAGAGCAAAAAGATGCAGAAGGAATAAAAACGTATATATCTGATTGGGATCTGGATTTACAAATTGATTTAAGTGAAACATGTAAACAGGAAAATTAAGAAGCAGATAATTTGGTGGGTCATGATTTCTGTTGGAGATAGTCCAACTGTGTCATACCTCCTGTGGAAATAGGAGAAAGAGTTGCAGTATATGGTGGCACAGCACTGAACCGACTATCTGGCAGGTTAGTCAAGTATATTAGCACTTATTATTGCATGCAGATTTTGTGTGGTTGTCTTGCCCCTCCCCTCCTTAGGTTTCCCGAGATCCTATATAGGTGGTCGGCTTGATGTTTCTCCTTAATTGATTGACCCACAAATCCCCACTGTGAAAATACAGACTCCCTAAGGAAAACAATAAGTTACTGACCATTGACATCTCGCCAATTATCCCGTTTAGGTATCTGCTTTGCTGGGAGTAGTCACTTTCACAATCACAGTCCTCCTGTACAGGGTATAGTCATAGGCCAGGTTCCATTTAATGCACACTGTATTACACGGGGATCATAGTTATCTAAGTATACACCATATCTAAAGATATGTTTGATGGTGTAAATAACAAGAGGAAGGCAAAAAGGCCGTCACTGGGGAGTTAGGGCCCCTGGCTTGAGTTGTCAGTACTCTACCACCGAGCTAGCCATGACCTTATGGTACAAATAGTTATCATATGACCCTATCTGACAGCATTACCATATACCAACTAGCAGCCTGCTACAATGCATGACTTGACAAGTTAAGTACGGTGACACGACATGTGCAATTCCCAAGCTATAAATAGACTTATAGCCTCATTCCCAAGACACTCCCAGATTTTATGAGTGGCTTGGGAATGAGAATATATGCAGTACTATTGGATATACAATGACAAGGGATTATGTTGACCATGTCGGCTTATATTAACCCCCTTGAGAATTGAACTTAAGGTACAATCCTTGTCATGTGAAACAGGACCGAGCAGAAGCTCATCACAATAATGTGTCACAAAATGAATTATGCAGGATGGGTGTTATTAAGCAGACTGTTGAATGCATACTGTAAACTTGCGATAATACCCCCCACCCACCCAGCCCGTTTTGTACACTCCTTTGAGTCTCAAGTGGGAGAGTGTGTTTACTCAAATATACAGAACTCTTCGGAGTGTGCAGTGGTCTATTGTTATACTATCCTCCTCACACTCACACACACACACACACACACACACACACACACACACACACACACACACACACACACACACACACACACACACACACACACACACACACACACACACACACACACACACACACACACACACACACACACAATGGTCTAGCTCAATAGATGAACTGGCAGCTGAGAATACAGAACACCTCGGACTGTACAGGATGCCAGTCTGAAATGTTTACTATCAGCCAACTGACTCCGTCATGGCACAATACCACATTTGTCGTACCCTGTAGTCAGAAGACTCATAATGGTCCGGTTGTGAGCCGGAGTAGTAGCGCTCTGAGGTGCTGATACTGTCCTTGCTGCCGAACATCATGCTGTCGCTTCTGGTAGTTGAGGTCTCACACTCGGTGCGTCTGTGGCGATAAGCAGCAGCTATTTCTACTCCACTTGTGCCCTGGACGTGAGTAATGAAATGTATCCGCTCTCGAAGTGCTTCGTTTCTGGAGTCTACTGGACGATCCAGCATTACCGTCTGTTGAGGCTATGTGGTGTGTGTGTATGGTATGTTTATGTGAGGGAAGATGGTGGAGGGAGGGAGGGGAAGAGGGGGAGAGGGGGAGAGGGAGGGAGGGGAAGAGGGGGAGAGGGGGAGAGGGGGAGAGGGGGAGAGGGGGAGAGGGGGAGAGGGAGAGAGGGGGAGAGGGGGAGAGGGGGAGAGGGGGAGAGGGGGAGAGGGGGAGAGGGGGAGAGGGGGAGAGGGGGAGAGGGGGAGAGGGGGAGAGGGGGAGAGGGGGAGAGGGAGAGAGGGAGAAGGGAAGAGGGGAAGAGGGGGAGAGGGGGAGAGGGAGAGAGGGAGGGAGGAAGGGAGGGAGGGAGAGGGGGAGGGTGAGAGGAGGAGAGGAGAGGGGATGATAGGGATGGTAGAGAGAGTGGAAAAGAGAGAAGCTGAGGACCCTACCTGGCTGAGATCTGTCTCTGTGTGCATGTCCTCATGTGCACGAGGGTCCAGCTCTGTTGTCATGATGACAGGATCAACTGTAGTCACACGATCCAGAGTATTCTCCGCCTGTTCAGGAATCACTGACAATCGATGGCTCACAGGTTCATGATGAGGTACAAAGACAATATTGGGATCATTCTGAGTAGTGCCCTGTGAGCAGGAGGGGTGGCAGACACGAGGGAGGAGGGGTGGCAGACACGAGGGAGGAGGGGTGGAGACACGAGGGAGGAGGGGTGGCAGACACGAGGGGAGTGGAGGATAAGGAGAAGTAGTGATTTGTAAAGCATGTTGTTTTGTATAGCCTTCTCCTTCTCTCTCTTACCTGTGACCCATCCTCGGATTGTTCAGACTCGCTGCTGCCGTGTGGTGACCTGCCCCCGACACGCCAGTTGCGAGAGTGTGTTGGTTGGGCCTGCCTCCCTCCCTGTACCGGCTTCTGATTGGTCACCTTGCTCCAGAGCTGCCCTGCCTGTCCCTTCAACCAAAGGAAATAGCCCGAGATGTTCTCCCGCTCTCGGATGAGGTAGATAAAGTAGCTGATGATCCCAAGCAGAGAAACCACGATTGAGAAGAAAGCCGGAACATTGAGGAAACCAGTCCCATTGGCATAGGTCCCAGCAAGGACAAGAAAGGAGACGTCCTGTAGGACAGAATGAAACAAAATCAAACGGTCCTATGGGACAAGGTGCATCAAATCAAACGGTCCTATGGGACAAGGTGCATCAAATCAAACGGTCCTATAGGACAAGGTGCATCAAATCAAACGGTCCTATAGGACAAGGTGCATCAAATCAAACGGTCCTATAGGACAAGGTGAAGAAAATCAAACGGTCCTATGGGGCAAAAACCTGAACGTAGTGTCCCTACCTGTACAACCAGCTGGCCAAGTTGGCCATAAAACTGAGCAGTCTTGTTCCTATCAATCCAGACCCTGCGGACTTTCATGGCTTCCCACTCTGAAGGAACAAGCGGCAAGATTACTCTTAAAGAACCTCATGACCTGTTCCTTCACAACACTCACTGTGGATCCTGTAGACATTGATGCACTGGTACATGTGTGTAACTCCACCCACAGCGATGGCTAGCGACACAAAGAGAGCCCCGAATGCCCACACACAGGTGACACAGCAAGTCGTAGTGGCATCCAGGCAGTGCCGCGTATGGAAGTATTCATCACGTTTGATGTAAACCACCAACCAGAGGTTGATTGAGATACTGAGGACGAGCCAGAATAGAGCTCTCAGCTGACGAATAATGGCGCTGGTGAGGTGAAATTTGGCACTCCGGTTTGCTTTCTTGTCGAGGTCGATGAACCGGCTTGCAAGGAGGAAGGAAAGCAGAGCAGTGAGGAACGACGTGATGAGGAGGAGGAGTAGCGAGATCCAGTAGATGTCCATACCAGGAACGACATCATCGCAAACAGCGGAGGCAAACCGGTCATATTTATCGGCTAGAGAGACGCAAAACCCAGTTTTACACTGAAGTGTGTGTCTGGCAGACGTTGTGTAGTTTGTCAAGGCATTGTTTACTTGGACAGCTGCTGAGACCACTAGGGAGGGAGGACAGAAGGATAGTTGTCAAACTTCTCTGATTCCCTGACTGCCCAAGATGGCAGCGAGCCCTCCAACTCACATTCTCTGTGTGAGGCAGTGATAGTCTCCACCTTTATGGAGCTCTCAAGGTCAGCTGTCTGGTTTAGCAGCCGTCCACTTCTGCTGTCTGCCAGAGTGGTTTGTAGATAGCTGGCACTGAAGTGAATGGAGGGGAGTACACTCTGTGTGGGAGGAAGGCATATGGGAATGGGAGTACGGAGAGCAGGAGTATGGGAATGGGAGTGTGAGGAGCAGGAGTATGGGAATGGGAGTACGGGGAACAGGAGTATGGGAATGGGAGTGTGAGGAGTGGGAGTATGGGAATGGGAGTGTGGGAATGAAAGTGTGGGTGGGAATGGGAGTGTGGGAATGAAAGCGTGGGTGGGAATGGGAGTGTGGGAATGAAAGTGTGGGTGGGAATGGGAGTGTGGGAATGAAAGCGTGGGTGGGAAGGGTCAAAGCCTCAAATCATGTTCTGGCTCAGCCACGACCAAAGGGTCCTTCCTATCCAGTTGAAGTTGTGCTCACCTCAACTGCAGCAGTGTAGTTCTGCAAAGGTCCCAACGCCTGCTCCACAAGAGAGGAGATATTGGTGTGTGCTTCCAACCCTGGCAACGAAGCAGCTGCCACTCTCTATAGGAAAAGAAGATATACACCAGAGCAATAGCATCACCTAATACTATTCATTAACCACACCCACCAACTATGCCCTTGGCCACACCTATCAACAACACTCATCTACTAACCATTGCCATTAGGAGATTGACCAGACTGTCCATTCCTGCAAACCCCTCCTGGAAGAGAGCATCTGCTGAGAGGGAGGTGAAGTTGTCCCACAGCACATGGAGGGAGGACACATTGTGCTGCAGGTGCAGCTGGCTCTTAGTGGTGGGAGGGAAGAGAGACAGGTCTCCAACAGTCTGTGAGATAGACTTCATGTCCGTAATGTAGCCAGTCTAGGAGGGAGGGAGGGGAGGGAGGGAGGGAGGGAGGGAGGGAGGGAGGGAGGGGAGGGAGGGAGGGAGGGAGGGAGGGAGGGAGGGAGGGAGGGAGGGAGGGAGGGAGGGAGGGAGGGAGGGAGGGAGGGGGGAGGAAGTGTTAAAATGTCTCCAAAGGATTCTTTGGGGGGCAAGTTAAGTAGGAATGTTCACAAACGTTCACCATTCTGGCAGCATCCACTGTAATAATTCCCGTCAAATTGTGTCTGGTTGCTAGCTGTAGCACCACAAACAATGACTCGTTTCTATGGCAACCGTCCAAGACCAGCTGTAAGGTGAGGGGGTGGAGTGGGTCTTGTAGTACCATCCTCCCCAGTGGGTACTCTCCCCTCCATGTACGCTTGTCATCAATCACGTGTTCCACAATGGAAGAGAAGTCATTCTGGGGACCACACCCCCTTCCCATCACCCCTGCCATACTGATAAAGTAGCCAACGGTAATGGCGCAAACGACACATACTCCACAGAATCCAATGGCAAGCCTGAAGGGTGAAGAATAGAAGGAAGGGGAGAGGGTGAGAGGAAAGGAGGAGAAGAGGGATGGAGTGGGGAAAGAAAGGGAAGTGAGGGAGAGAGAATACAAGATGGCAGCAGTGGCTGCAACTCACTTTTTGGTCATAGTGCCAGCCTGGTGGGCTCCCTCAATGTAGGGTGTGTCCTCCCCATAACGGTAGATGGCCACCACATTGTACAGTCCCCTCGTCATGGCAACCAGCAGACACAACATCGCTAACAAGATGCAGAGCGCAAAGGTCACGGTCAGGGAGGAGCGAAACCAGTCCCAGTTTTGTAGTTGTCTGAAACATTAAAATCAATTATCAATCAATCAATCAATCAATCAATCAATCAATCAATCAATCAATCACTACCTTGGTCCCAGGTGTTCTGCCAGCTGTTCTTGGGACTGTGGGTAGTTGAAGGAGAAGTTGTAAGACTGGGTCATGTTGTGGGAGAACTGGTTCAAGTGTTGTCCAAACGAGTTCAGGTAGCTGTCTGACACGGCAGAGACATGGGAGGAAAGATTGGTGACCTGGTGTGGGTATGAGAGGGTAATAGCACGCAAAACAAAGTAATGACCATGTATAACACAAGTCTATGTAGCACTCGCGGAAGTTGGAAAGTTGGAGAATGGTGAAAACCTTTTTCCTTCCCAACTTACGTGAGTGAGGTCTAGTGTAGAGACCATGTCTAGCTAGTCGCATTCCCAGACTCTTGTGCATGAGCCTGGGAATGAGACTAGCTAGTAGCTACGCCTGCCCAGAGCCAAGGTATGGCTAAGAATTGGTAAACATTAACCACATTGCTATGGTGACGTCAATGAAATTTGTACTGGTAACTAGGGGCTCACCATATCCAAGAAAGCCTCAAAGTTCCCATTCCTGGTGTCTGCTGACCAAGACACTACATCTCCAAGCAGCTCCACGACTTTTGCCAACCTCTGCTCCCCCCCCAGGGAGCTGATGTTCACCAGGATCCGTGGGACATAGCTACCATCGTTTGCCAGCAAGGACTCACACTGGCTTTGTAAATCACCAGAGATGAGGGAGACATTGAGACTAGCGATCTGGGTGCACTCGTCCACCAGAGCCATGACAGACTCCTGCACGGGCTTGATTGCTGCTTGAATGTCTTCTAAAAACAACAGGTTCTGGCTGAGGGCAACAGCATGGAGGCTGAGGTTGACTCTTGCTGCCATCTCCATGGAAACCTGCCAGCAGACGAGAGACAGGGTGACTCGTCATGAAAGGGGAGTCTGATAACCTTGAGTTCTCACAGGCCCTTCAAGTCATTTCATTTTCATCTTCATACAAATTGTGTTATTGTTATTGTTCTCACAGGCCCTTCAAGTCACTTATCTTCATACAAATTGTTGTTATTGTTATTGTTCTCACAGGCCCTTCAAGTCACTTATCTTCATACAAATTGTGTTATTGTAATTGTTGTTTATTCAGAACAAAGTAACCTTGTTCCCGGGCCCTGCAAGTGATGGAAAGCTGGGCGGGGCCTGGGAACGAGGCTAGCTGGGCGGGGCCTGGGAACGAGGCTAGCTGGGCGGGGCCTGGGAATGAGGCTAGGGGCACACTGAAAAGGCACATGTCTAAGAGTGAGGGTAGGGCAGTGAAACTTCATCTCTCAGACAGAAATGATCTTACGTTTGCAGTGAGGTTGCCCACTCTGTAGCTGAAGTTGCCGTCTATCTGGGTTCTGACTTTTGATGCTACCGGCCTAGAAGGAGACAGAAGTTCAAATGGTATGCTCTTGGGGGGAAGGGGACAGAGAGGGTGAGGAGAGGGTGGAGGGGGAGGCTGGATGAGTGGAGGGGAAGGGTGGATGGTGAGTGGAGGAGGAGGATGGGTGAGGGGGGAGAGAAAGGGGTGAGAGGGCAGGTGGGTGGGTGAGAGGGCAGAGGGGATAGACTTACTCCAGCGTGGTTTCATATAGCTGCCGTAATAGGTTGTTGTAGTTAGTTACAAGGATGCGGTTTACTTTGGAGAGAGACTCATCCCTGATCCTCACAAACTAAAGAGGAGAGAGAGAGGGAGGGAGGGAGAGGGAGGGAGGGAGAGGGAGGGAGGGAGGGAGAGGGAGGGAGGGAGGGAGAGGGAGGGAGAGAGAGAGAGGGAGGGAGGGAGAGGGAGGGAGAGAGAGAGAGGGAGGAAGGAGTCATCTTCTACTAGTTCACCAGCATTTGAGGACTTGGAGCACCATGAAACACAATCTCATCTTTACACGCACCTCTGGCAGTGTACTGTTCATTGCCTTGCTACCTTCACGGACCCCAGCAGTGATCCACCCGCTCCCTGCCAGCAGGATACCCACAAACACAATCAGACAGATCAGCACCACCAGCAGACTCACTGTCAGCGACCACGCAAACACCTGCGCACTCAGTGTAAGGTTCCTGGACAACCAGTAAAACACTCTGTAAAACATTCAGTAAAACATTCAGTAAAACCTTCAGTAAAACACTCAGTAAAACGCTCAGTAAAACACTCAGTAAAGCACTCAGTAAAACACTCAGTAAAACATTCAGTAAAACACTCAGTAAAGCACTCAGTAAAGCACTCAGTAAAACGCTCAGTAAAATACTCAGTAAAACACTCAGTAAAACACTCAGTAAAGCACTCAGTAAAACATTCAGTAAAATACTCAGTAAAACCTTCATTAAATTCTTTCATAAAGCCTTTTGTACAACACTCGGTAAAACTTTATGTGAACCACACCACAAACACTAAGCTTCCTGTGTGTACGAGACAACCAGCCAAAACGTACTATATTTACAAACTACCTGTTATCCTCGTCCTCCTCTTCATCCTCCTCATAGCAGCACTCCCAGAATGTCCAGAGAGCTACCATCACCGCTGGCAACAACAAACCAACAAACACCGCAAAACCTGTACATGGGACGAAAGAAAGAAAGGATCCCTCCCTCCTTCTCTTCCCTTCCCTCCCTTCCTCTTTCCTTCCTTCTCCCTTCTCTCTCCCTCTTTCCCTCCCTCTTCTCCCTCCTTCCTTCCCTTCCCTCCTCCCTTCTCCCTCCCTCTTTCCCTCCCTCCTTCCTTCTCCCTCCCTCTTTCCCTCCTTCCTTCTTCCTCCCTCTTCCCTTCTCCCTCCCTCCTCCCCTCCTTCCTTCTCCCTCCCTCCTCCCCTCCTTCCTTCTCCCACCCTCCTTCCCTCCCCCCTCTTCCCCTTTCTCTTCCCTAAGAGGGAAGAAGGGAGAAAACACATGGTGTACACACTTTAGGACTCGTGTACGGTGTGTCATGGAAGAACGTAGGCCAGCTGTTATTGATTTTCTCTAGTAGTAGAAACAGATAAGGAAAAGCTCTCTCGTAATTTAATTAGTATAACAGCATTAGCTCAATGAAAGTACTTAGTTTTATCAGAAGTAGAGTGCTTGTTGATTGTTGATACATGCGTGCATGCGCGTGTGTGTGTGCACTGTGTGTGTGTGTGTGCGTGTGTGTGAAGGAGGGGGAGAAGGGACAACTAGCACACCTGACACGTAAATTGTATTCTGCGAGTAGTCAATCCAAATCCCAACAAACTGCCATCTGTTCAGCGTGCTCACATTGTACCTGGAGACAGAGCAGCACACGAATATCACCAACACAATCTGCACCATCCCAAAGTGGAGTGTGATTAGCCCTCCTCTTTGTAACATACTGTATGACATTGTATACTGTATGTGCCATACAGTATGGATCATATACTGTATGTATGTATACAGTATGGATCATTTACAGTATGTGCCATACTGTATGGATCATATACAGTATGGCACACATACTGTATGGATCATATACTGTATGTGCCATACTGTATGACATTGTATACAGTATGGATCATATACTGTATGTGCCATACTGTATGTGCCATACAGTATGGATCATATACAGTATGTATGTATACAGTATGGATCATATACTGTATGTGCCATACTGTATGTGTGCCATACAGTATGGATCATATACTGTATGTGCCATACAGTATGGATCATATACTGTATGTATGTATACAGTATGGATCATTTACACTGTATGTGTGCCATACAGTATGTGTGCCATACAGTATGGGTAATATACTGTATGTATACAGTATGGATCATTTACACTGTATGTGTGCCATACAGTATGTGTGCCATACAGTATGGGTAATATACTGTATGTATGTATACAGTATGGATTATATACAGTATGCATGTATACAGTATGGATCATATACAGTATGTATGTATACAGTATGGATCATATACAGTATGTATGTATACAGTATGGATCATATACAGTATGTATGTATACAGTATGGATCATACACTGTATGTGCCATACTGTATGACATTGTATACAGCATGGATCATATACTGTATGTGCCATACTGTATGTGTGCCATACAGTATGGATCATATACTGTATGTGCCATACAGTATGGATCATATACTGTATGTATGTATACAGTATGGATCATTTACACTGTATGTGTGCCATACAGTATGTGTGCCATACAGTATGGGTAATATACTGTATGTATGTATACAGTATGGATCATTTACACTGTATGTGTGCCATACAGTATGTGTGCCATACAGTATGGGTAATATACTGTATGTATGTATACAGTATGGATCATATACAGTATGCATGTATACAGTATGGATCATATACAGTATGTATGTATACAGTATGGATCATATACAGTATGTATGTATACAGTATGGATCATACACTGTATGTGCCATACAGTATGGATGTATACAGTATGGATCATATACAGTATGGATCATTTACACTGTATGTGCCATACAGTATGGATCATATACTGTATGCATGTATACAGTATATGATCCATACTGTATGTGCCATACAGTATGGATCATATACTGTATGTGCCATACAGTATGGGTAATATACTGTATGTATGTATACAGTATGGATCATATACTGTATGGATCATATACACTATGCAACAAAAGGTGGGGGAGCAGCCTTGGAATGAAGCTCGGTTGTGTTCAACCAATGAGTGTGGTCAACCTCACAATACTGATGGACATTGCTGATATTCTGAGGGAACCAGTAAAATATTTGAGAGCAGTTTTGGTGCGAAATCTCACAAAAGCACAAACTGGGTAGTTTCATGTAGCCAGACTCTTGGGGAAGGGAGAGTCTGGCTACATGAAACTACAAGCATTCTTGTGCAGAAGTGTGCTGATCACATGACTCGTCTTGGTAGTTCTGTTTCGTTGCCTACCCAAGTTTGGTACAGAGTGGGACAAAGCCGAGTGGAGAGGAGCCAGGCCAATTGCTCATAAAACAAACCAACTCTCAGCAGAACTTACACTTTGGAAATTTCGCTTCTAATGGCCTGAAACGGTAGTGTCTCTGCCACGATACCATTCCTGGTTGAGTTGGCACTCATAAGTAGCGGAGTCAATCCGCCATGATCCTTCATCTGAACCCTATTAGGCGGAGGCTGTCCAGTGTTACACTGTTCACTGGCGGTAGATTGGCGTGGTAGACAGCCGCAGCTCAATATGAGCACCGCCAACACCAACTTGATCAGATAAAAACTGTCACACACCATAATTGCCCAAGGCATAAATTACTGACACTGGTCTTTTGTGTATATTGAGAAGAATCTCCGTGGTCAGTCAGTGATGGGACGTCGCCTCTGGTGAGTTTCTGACGGTGTGACAAACAATCAGTCGTCCCCAGAGCCTTCTTCCTACAGCTCTCATGACGGACGGCTGTATTTACTCGCGTTGGCGAATTCTCAGGAACTCCCCCTCGCCACTATGCTATAATCACCAACGACTCATTTCCGGAAAAGTGCTTTGCATTTCACCGCATTAGCTCAAGATCACGTAGAACTGGATGGTAAAAGCATACGTACATGTAGATGGAAATCCACTGGTATGTGTACACATACAACACAAAAGCATAAATACATGCAAAGCTGGAGACCGATATGTGACGAGTGCTATAAACCACTGTCAACCTTATTGGCTTCTTTCTGTACTTTGTGTGTTTTTTGACTGCACATAGTCATCACTTTTGCTGTCGCCATTACTCATAGTGCACTCAGTACTGTCAGTAGCTGTACGTTCATCGCTGCTGCCATGACACTCCATAGCTGGTTCCGTTCTCCTTGTCTCTTTGCAACAAGACTGTCGATCTTCAACCACTGTGCTACTTGAGTTTGTCTCAGAGGCAGAAGACCCAGATGTGTGTGACGCAGAGTAAAACTTTGGAGCAGGTTTAGTTTTAAGGAAGTCTGTTCTGCAGTACGTTTGCTGTTTCTTGCGTCTTTGTTTCTGTTGAGGCAAACTTCTTCCCCTGGCTACTGCCAAGCTCTCTTCGCTGTCCTTTGGTGCAGCCTGGTTTAGTGGCTTTAGTCTCATGTTTGGATCCTTTTCCAACATCCTGTGGCCATTTTGATCAGATGTCTGCTGTCCATTTTGCGATTTCTTTTTCCTCACAGTTCCTCTACTAGTCATCTGTCTTAAGCCATGTGCAGCTCTAGCCTTTCCCCGTTCACTATCCCCGTTCCAGTCCTCTTCCATGTCAGGACTCTCACTGCTGCTCCCTTCCTCCTCCTCGCCCTCCTCCTCCTCCTCCTCTTCTTCCCATTCCTCCAAGTCAAAGTCGGACCACGGAGGCTCCAGAGAAGATGTGTTGGCTGGAGAGAGGCTGCTGGGAGTACCACTACCCCAACAAACATCATCAGAGTCGTAGAAGGGAAAGGAATCCCATTCCATGTGATGGTGAAAAGTGGCCATGTCAGAATCTGAAAACAAACTCAAACTGGATTCGGAATCAGACTCCACAAAGTCTGAGGTCTCTGTGCTCGAGCTGGTTGAGCTGCTGGGTGTTGTCCTTCTGTCTTGATCCACCAGGGCATCGAAGAAGGCCAGCACTGTGGGGTCTTCCTGCAGAGGGTCTGCCGGACTCAGGGAGTCTCCGTCCACACTCATTTGGAAGAACTCAGACCGGGAGTACATCCTTCGAGAGGGTGAAGCCCCTGAGTGCTGGATCTCGTTCAATGGGGGGAGGGGGAGATGACTCCAGAGCTGAAAAAGAGGATGTCATTGAATAAACACATTTTTATTTTGAGTTGAGATAACTAGTAAGGGTGGGGGCAGATGAGAGACATAATTCTGTGCTATTGTTTACATTCCGTATCTAAGGGGCAGGAATGTTGGTAGAAATTAACAAACACTTAACAAAATCAATGAAGTATGTCCACCCACGTCTGGTGAACCTGAACAATTCAAAGCACAGATCTCATGCTACCTGTATCTGACATCATTCTGTGTCCACATGAGGAGGGCTAGGTTCCCTCCCACACAGCCTGTATTTCTGTTCGTTACCTTGACAATCTTCTCAACACCGGAGGAGCAGAGGAGGTGGTGTGTGCGAGAGTAGCGGACTTGGTTGACGATGGAGCGGTGTCCGGGGAGCACAAGGTGGGGGAGGGCCTCTGAGGCAGAGCCATAGGGACTGCCATGATCGGGCTCCTCTGAGAGGGGAGGGGACAATCATGACTAACCTAGAGGCGTATGTATGCTACATGAGCAGATTGTACCATCTGGAATCTTCCATATGTAGAGTCTGAAGTCATCTGAACCTGAGACTACAAACTGGAGGAGAGAGGGAGAGGGAAGGAAGGAGGGAGGAGAGAGAGAGGGAGGGGAGGGAAGAAAGAGAAAAGGAGGGAGAGGGAGAGAAAAAGGGGGGGAAGAGTGTTTTTATAGCTTCAAGGATGCATGTACACACTAACCTCATCTCTCTGTCCCATGAAGCAGCCAGATTTCATTGTGACGGAGTTTCGGTAGACTCCTGTGTCATCGACAAATGAGTACTTTGCCTCGCGAGACCAGATGTCAAACACACAGGGAGGCAGCTGTCTCTGTAGTGTGAAGAGCTGAGTGCCAGTGCTGCTGAAACACACAGAGACACAGTCATCCTGGGACATCCCCCATCTCGTGCATTTGTAGCTAAGAATCCTGGTATGGAAGAGAGGAAGGGAGGAAGGGAGGGAGGGAGGGAGGGAGGGAGGGAGGGAGGGAGGGAGGGAGGGAGGGAGGGAGGAGGGAGGGAGGGAGGGAGGGAGGGAGGGAGGGAGGGAGGGAGGGAGGGAGGGAGGGAGGGAGGGAGGGAGGGAGGGAGGGAGGGAGGGAGGGAGGGAGGGAGGGAGGGAGGGAGGGAAGGTAAGATCAGTCCAAAACTCTGAGACACAATATTCCTCTCACTGTTTTCTCTCTCTTGTGTCAAGGAGAGAGGTGCCGTGTTGCGTGTTGGAGACAGCAACGAGCCTGGGTTCCACGGGATTGATGGCTACACTCTGGTAGGCACCCAAGTTCTCAGCAAGAACCATGTCCTCCGTGACTGTAGGAAAGGGGGGGAGGGAGGAGGAGAGGAAAGAGGAGAAGAGGGGAGAGAGAGGGAGGGAGGAATGAGGGGAGGAGAGAAGAGAGAGGGGAGGGAGGAAGAAAAAGAAAGAGGAGAGGAGAGAAGCCAGGCTATCCCCTCGCCCCAGGGAGAGCCTGGGAACGAGGCTACATTGGCAGTATGTGGGCTCAAGTCACTCCTTGTGAATAAAGAAAGGTAAGTGGGCTCACGTCTGGCTGGCAGTCTTGTGTCTACAATGTGGACAGTGCCATCTTCTGAAGCAGTCAGGATGATATGAGGGGAGGAGGGATGTGCTGCCACACAGTAGACTGCATCTTGATGCTCAATAGTGTTAATATGGTGCCCACTGGATGTGCAGTGTGTGTGTGTGTGTGTACAATGATGTTCATGTTGCAATATACTTTAGAATGAGTATTTACGTTGAAAAGTCGTGTTGTATCACATCTCCATCATTGCCTGCAGGGGGAAAGACGACAGATACTATTCCTCCAGCCCCTACACCCAACGGGTGTGCTGCTCACCGCCAGAATAGATGTAGGTGTTGTTGCAACTGAAGACAGCAGAGAACACATTGGATTGGTGTCTGCCGGCCATGATGGTGGGGTGGCACTTTCCACGCATCACTTCTGCCAACCTCCACACCAGCACACGCTCATCATCCCCACCTGTGTGTGCGTAATGTGTGGATGAGGACATGTGCATGTGTGGTGTGTGTGTGTGTGTATGTGTGTGTATGGGGGGAAAGGGGGGCAACTCAGACGTTCAAGCAGTACATACTGTCAGCCATCCAGCACACCTGTCACAAGGAACTCCTCTCCAAGATTAGAGAAGGATACAGCATTGACACAGCCGTGGTGGCCCATGATGTCTGTCGTGTGCATGCAGCTAGTAGTGGCTAGGCCATTAGTGACATACTGCTGTCTGTGCAACAGAGGATGTCCCACATATGCTTGATCTAGCTCCAGACACTTCAAGAGATTGGTGGGAGCCTTCTGACTGGGGTAGGCCATTGAGTGCAGCTGTTCAGTAGCTATGGCACCAGCGTGAGGGAGAGAGAGATGGGGTCTCGGGATGACGGCTGAAGAAGTCATGGACGCTGTATATGTAACACTAACAGTGGATGCAGCGAGCTGCCTTACTCATCACATTACGTAATGGGGATTTTCCCCTCCAGCATTGACAGTTGCGTTGCGGTACGGTATCATCATGCGAGATCAGATTAGGCGGTTTGCCAGCATGCAGAACTTTATACCGCCAAAAGCGCCGAGGAGAAGATACAGTTAAAGAGATGGCGAAGTATACCCTGATCGCGTACCTCCTGTGGCTGCTAGGAGGGTGGTTCGGTCTGCATCACTTCTACCTGGGGAGAGACAAGCAGGGCATCCTTTGGCTCACCTCCTTCTCCGGGCTGTTCGGACTCGGGTGGTTGAGAGACTTTTGGCGGATCCCAACCTACGTCAAAGACGCGAATGAAGACAAAGACTACATTAGGTTTCTTATAGAGCAGATGCAATATTACAAACGACCTCCAATCTACCAGAACCTGCACAGAATTGTCGGGCAGGTCCTGTTTGGTTACTTCTACAGGATGCTTGTAAAACTTGCAGTTCCCGAAGAATATTATGTTTCGTATCCTGCTCTGTTACTGTTGTTCGTTCCACTTGGCACTGCATTTGGTACTTACATGGTTAGTAACGTTGGGAGGATGAGGAGTTCTTTTGTGTACTCACTGTTTGGTGCATACATGGGAGAAGTGCTTTTTGGAGAGCTTCATCTTGTGTTTGTGGAAGAATGCACACCCTCCTTTGCAGTGGGAACTAGTATGTTGTTTTCAACGTTTGACTGGAAGTACCAGAAGAATTATGAAGCCAAACAGTTTTGTAAGAGACTAGCTGTCTGCACAATGTTGTTCTTCCTCTTTTGTGGACTGTGTGTTTCGTTTATCTACTTTAATGCATCTGTTGAAACAGAGGATGGAGAAACAGTTAAGGTGCGCGAGGCGGTGAACAACTTCTTGAACTCACCAGCCTGGCAGGAGATGAAGCAATCACTATGGGAAGTGTGGAGGGAATACCAGAAAGAAGGATGGGAAGGGGCCAGAAAGACACTGCTTGTCCTGGCAGATGTGGAAGGAGAGGAACATGCACTGATGGTGCTTGATCTGAAGAAAGGGGCAACATTGAAAGAGATTAAGGAGCGATATCGCCAGCTTGCTAAGCAGTGGCACCCTGACCATCATCAGGGGGAAAAAGATAAGGCACGTGCTCAGCAGAAGTTTATCATGATCAATCAAGCATATGAGATTTTAGCCAAAATTTATGGTAGAAAGAAGAGAGTACCTCACTATAGGTGACTTCTCTAGTTCATAAGAAAACTTTCTTTTTGCACTTGTATATTGTCAGCCTATAGTCTCTTATGCTACACATTTAATCTAGGTTCATCAGTGTTTGATTCTAATACTCCTTTCTGGTTCACACTGGCCCATGACATTCCCTGTGTGGTAAAGGATTTTGCAATTTCACCCGTTTTACTGATCATGATCATTCCTCCTCGACCACCAACACGCCTCCACATGTACTCCAAGGAATCTTCCAAAGCCTTCTGTGGAGTGCCGTCACCTCTCTGTAACTGGGAAAGGGACCTCCATGCCAGTACCACCTTGGCAATGGACTCCCCATGGCCAGTGCAGGAGACCCCGCCCACTTCATTATCACAGTATGCACCACAACCCACAATAGGAGAGTCTCCAACTCGACCCACACGCTTCAGCGAGATACCTCCGGTGGAAGTGGCAGCAGCTAAGTTCCCTTGTTGGTCTATGGCCACTGCACCCACCGTGTCATGTCCCATATCTGGGGTTGGCTGCTTTTGATCGTCACTTGGCATGGTGGGATGGGAGTGACCTGCACTTGGCAACATTCTGGTGGCACCATTGCCAGCTGCAGTAGAGCCTTTTGGTTGGTTTGGATCATTATAAATCTTATTGACCACACTGCCATACTTGTGAAACTCCTCCCATTTTTGCTTTGCATGCTTGCCAACAAGCTTAGAAGGCTCAAGCTCAGGCACACCCATCTCTCTTGCAAACTTGTTTGCACCACTGCCACTTAGCATGATGTGGTCTGTCTTCTCCATCACCATCCTTGCAAGGGAGACTGGATTGGAAATGTTCTGTACAGCTGCAACTGCACCACAGTTCAGTGTAGCTCCATCCATGATGATTGCATCCATTTCGATTTCTCCGGCAATATTTAGAGCAGAGCCATGGCCTGCATTAAATGTTGGATCATCCTCTAAATGTCTCACAGCTATTTCAACTGCAAGGGTGAAGATAATAGCAAATCAGTAATTTACAGTGAAGCAAACGTCATTTATGACACTGACCCACCAGCATCCAGAGCAGACTTTCCCTCCAAAAGTACTCTGTGAGCTTCCAACGCTGCCGTCTCGCATCCCCTCACGCTGGGCTCCACTAGGCTACGAGGAATGGTATAAGAGCCTCCATGAACTATAACTGCTGCCATATTGCCGCTCCGTGAGCACGAGACTTGACCCGCCCCCTGAGCTAAGGCATAGATAAACAGTAGAGTAAGCGATCAGTACTCGGACACCACCATTGATCGGACACTCGTACACGGAGAAATAAGCCACGCAGATAATTGGTTATACCACGGAAACGAAGGCTGGGTCCACTGAATCTGACAACTGAAAAATGGAGCTCGAGCGTCAATTCCCGCTTGCGCAGAAGTGATTTATTGTAACGGTCCGAAACATTCGATAATCGGCTACGAGTTATGTATTTTCGGACGTCGTTTCCTGTTCCTTCTCTGAAGCATCTTTCGGCAAGATTTTTGCACCACCGGGGAGCTACAAGACCCTGCTGCTGCACGCCCGATAATTGTCACCATAGCTGCCTTGGGTGCTGAAGGGTGTCGCTGAAATTTTGAGGGGTCGCTACCTCAATGATCGGACAGTAAATTTTCGTAGTTTTTCGCTGTGGACACCCCAAGCTACACATTAGGCTTACGATACCGGTATCATTGGGATGTACAGGTCCTCGCCAATGTAATAGTACAAGTCTTGTTTTTATACGTTGCGTGGTTCCTGAGCTACAGCTGTTTTTCCTGCTTTTATGCGGGCCTAGTTCACGGAAACACGGTGCTACCACTTTCTGAAATGCATGAATCAAGAACAATTGTATCTCGAGAACCATGCAACCTATAAAAACGTGACTTGTACCGTTACGTTGGTGAGGACCTGCACATTCAAATAAAACCAAAATCGTAGGTCTAATGTGTAGCTTGGGGTGTCCACAGCGAAAAACTACGAAAATTTACTGTCCGATCATTGAGGTAGCGACCCCTCAACATTTCAGCGACACCCTTCAGTACCCAAGGCAGCTATGGTGACAATTATCGGGCGTGCAGCAGCAGTGTCTTGTAGCTCCCCGGTGGTGCAAAAATCTTGCCGAAAGATGCTTCAGAGAAGGAACAGGAAACGACGTCCGAAAATACATAACTCGTAGCCGATTATCGAATGTTTCGGACTGTTACAATAAATCACTTCTGCGCAAGTGGGAATTGACGCTCGAGCTCCATTTTTCAGTTGTCAGATTCAGTGGACCCAGCCTTCGTTTCCGTGGTATAACCAATTATCTGCGTGGCTTATTTCTCCGTGTACGAGTGTCCGATTATCGGTGGTGTCCGAGTACCGATCGCTTACTCTATGCATGGCTCGGCATGGCTAAGGGAACATGTCGGCCCCGCGATCGCGCGAGACCACTGCAGTACTGCACGCCGTTCCACGACCCAGTACGTGCGGTGCTTGTTTGTAATTTGTTGAGCACGGAAAAGCACCCCGCAATTTAGCAAATTTATGTCTAATGCGATATCAGCGGTCTAAAGTATGTGGACCAGGGGGGGACCAATTTGCCTCTAGCGACTATTTTTGGCCCCCCGGGTAACAATTTAGTCCCGGGGTTATCGAACATGCCGGTGCGTGCTACTTTGCTATCCAGAGGACTAATCAGACTTTTCACGAGTTACAGAAGTGCGCGCATCATCTCACTGCCTTGGAATCCCCCATTCTCAAAATTCGAAGCTGCCGCCATGTCTGGTTCTGCCTCCTCTGGTGACAGTGTGGACGATTCGAACCCCAGTGCGTCACTGCAGGCAGGAAAGAAGGCAACTCAGACGGGAACTGGATGGAAGCCTTCTCTACTACGATTTTTTTCACAACCCGCAGAAGGAAAACCCAAAAGAAGTACGTGCCTAAATGAAAAACGACTTCACCCACTTTAAGTCCATAATTTTGTACTGATTGAAAATCTAAAATTGCAATTTCAGATCGTGAGTTTTATGAGAATCTGTCACTCGACTCCAAGAGAGCACTTTACCGCTGTGGCTCCAAATACCTGACACTTGACAAAATACTAACATGGGAGGAGTTCCAGAATGGGAGTGAGTGCACTTAGCATGCTGCTGGCCTACCCCCTTTTTATTTATTGGCACTGATCAATCTCGTCTTTTTATTTATCATCTATTCTCTTGTCAAAATTTCCAGAGCCCTGCCCCCACTTTAAGGATCCCGCACGTTATTCTTTTGCTCCCACCCTGAACCAAAAGGTGTCTTTGTGGCAGGGAGATATTACTCGACTGGAGATTGGTGCCATTGTAAATGCTGCCAACTCCTCGTTGCTAGGAGGGGGAGGGGTGGATGGTGCTATCCACAAGGCGGCTGGGTCTTCACTGCGAGATGAATGTGCTACACTAGGAGGATGCAATACTGGGGATACAAAGTTAACCTCCGGTTGAGTGGAAAATGCACAATGTATTTTTAGCATAATTATATATTTTAACTTTTATTTGCCTTCTTCAGGTCACAGGCTCCCAGCCAAGTGTAAGTGGTTGTTTAGTAACTGTTGTTACTTTGGTTTGCCTTCACAAGACAGAAACTGAATGTAGTACATGGAGATAATGAATTTACAAACTTTGTAAATATGTATTCTAAGTTGGCATTTCTACATGATCTAGACATCCTACATACGGTTGGTCCCATGGATGGTAATGAGCAGAAGCTAAGGAATTGTTACACCCGCTGTCTGCAACTAACACTGGAGAATGGGATCCGATCTTTGGTGCGTAGGTTACTCATTTCATTTATGCAATTATAATGAGCACTTGATTGTAATTGCAGGCATTTTGCTGTATTGCAACAGGTGTTTATGGTAAGTCAGGTACTTTATATGGTAACTATTGCTAGTAGCATGCATGCAGAAATGAGCAAACGTATGTGGTACTTCTATTCTTATGGTATATGGTTGTCCCTTTCACAGGCTATCCTAACAAAGATGCTGCCCACGTTGCACTGGAGACTGTACGAAAATGGCTGGAAATTAATGCTGATAAGGTGTCCATAACCGTGTGTACTGAAATACAGAGGAGTAGTTTTGTACAAGACATTGTGTTTAGCCTTGTGCCTTGTCGGGCTTGTTTCCTGGTCTTATTGCCTTCAGTGTTTTGACTGCTTGCAGTATTTCAAGAAAACTCCATGTTGTATGCAAAAAGTGGAGGTAGTGAAGGCCCTAGGCCATTATTTGTTGCTTTATAGTTTCCACTGTGAAACTCACCTAGCTGGTTAGTTGAGGCTATTGCACATCATTTACAGGTGGATCGAGTGATTTTCTGTGTGTTTCTGAACATTGACTACAAGATCTATCAACAACTTCTCTGCTATTACTTCCCTCCTGAGAACCCTGGTGAAAGTGCAGGTACTTCCCATATAGACCAGGAGTCAGGAGTGGAGTGTTGTGTATTGATGTACATGCTTATATTGTATAGGTGGTGGCAGCCCCTCCCCTCAAAATGGTGGTGAACAGGGCAGTGATAAGGAGGGTGTGCCCACACCAGAACACAGTGCCTCGGAACCTGGTATGAGTGCATGAGTCTTGATTGCCAACTGCACCTCAGCCTATAAACGATGGTATATTTTTGCAGCCTCTTCAATTTTAAGCAAATCTCAGCCTGGTACAAGTGAAAGCCAACACAGGCAGCAGCAGCAGCTAGAGGTGAAACCAACACCACAAGCGGCCACAGATGAAACACCATTGGAAGACAAAAAGGCAATTGCTAAAGAAATGTCACAGAAGCAGGAGGAAATTGCTGAAGAAATGTCACAGGAACACAAGGAGGAAATTGCTGAAGAAATGTCACAGGAACACAAGGAGGAAATTGCTGAAGAAATGTCACAGGAACACAAGGAGGAAATTGCTGAAGAAATGTCACAGGAACACAAGGAGGAAATTGCTGAAGAAATGTCACAGGAACACAAGGAGGAAATTGCTGAAGAAATGTCACAGGAACACAAGGAGGAAATTGCTGAAGAAATGTCACAGGACAAAAACCAGGTAGCTGTAGGGCAAGATGGACAAAAAGAGACAACCAAGTCTGCACAGACGTTTGAGGAACAGGAAAAGATGGACACAGAGCCTTCCAAGGAGCAGCCTATAGAACAAATGACTGAAGAGCAGATACAAGAAAAAAAACAGGAGCAAACCAAGAGGCCTAAAATTTCTACTGTCTAACTACTCCATATTATATTTTGTCTCAAGGAGTTTTTTTTTCAGCATGTATATCCATGCTTGCTCAACCAACTTCGTTCATACAATCGTGCACTATGCATGCATATGCAGTATGTGCAGCCATGCATGCAGTTTAGTGCTGAACTTAGTACAAAGATTTGGATATGTAGGGTGTCCAACCTGAAATATGAAAGTGTGCGCATTGGTTCCAAAACAGTGGTTTTCATAAGAGTCAACCCAGGTAAGAAAGAAACCACAAACGGATTGGGTTCGCATGTCATTTCTTTTGGGATCGGTGGACCTTTCCGGAAGTGGTAAATTCCGAAAAATGGCACGTGACCAAAAATTTAAGTTCGCCGTAACCGGTAAAATTATTTCGTTCCTAGACCACTGATCACTGCCAGCGAGGCTACTTTAAACATGGCAGTGAGTTATACATTTGGTCTGTGAGGGTAAGTTTTTTGGGAGATAACTAGGCCCATGGCTTGATATTGGTCACGTACCATTTTGCGGGACTTACCACTTCCGGAAAAGTGCACTGTTTCCGAACAAAATTGACATTCGAACCCGATCCTTCTGTGGTTTCTTTCTTACCTGGGTTAGCTCTTATAAAAACCACTGTTTTGGAATCAATGCGCACACTTTCGTATTTCAGGTTGGATACCCTAGGATATGGAGAAATATAAATATACTGCATATCATTTACTGCACATCATTCATTGCACGTGCTCCAGGATGCCTTGCTTGATGAGGTGCTCACATTGAGACCTGGAGAGGTAGTGTTGGCTGTTCTTTTTCAGCTGGATAATTGTCCCATCTTCAGTCTCAAATTCCCCGTAGTCCACAAGACACCTCACCTCAATATAGAGGCTCTTTGGAGGGTGCATGTACTGGGTTAAGTCTAGACCCGAGTCCCCAATGGACCGCATGTAGGTGGCAAGGGAGCGGTTGTAGCGGTTAGACCACTGGACCTCTTGCTCACACAAACTCAGTTTAAATTCTGGAGGAAGCACGCTGCCCACCTCCCACCTGTAGTCTCGTATCTGCATCATCCTGCTAAAAACGTACGCCAGGAGACACCTCTGGTTGCGCTCCAGGCAACCGTGTCTCAGCTGGATGCCGGAGAACAATCCCTGCTCGCCGCCCGTTGTGGCGCGCACTTCCAGCTGGTTCTGTTCGAACAACGTCCGCATCTCTTCAATTACCTGCCTAATACCATCCTCATTGTATGGAGGCAGTGTACCCTCTTTACTTCGCTTCAATTCGCGAAGAAGCTCCAAGGCTTTCTCTCCGAACATTTTTCGCTGCAGACGCAGGGTCACTGCGTGCGCGTTAACTAGAGTAACAAACTGATTCAAGTTGTGTAGGCGTGTCACGTCGTTGACCCATGGCGACTTCGAAGGATGTGAATTGTTCGCAGCTAAAGTAATTCGCGCTTACTGCCCGACAGAGAGAACTGGACGGCACTGGAGGTGGATACTTGTGAGAGACGAGGAAGGACTGGGCGGATATTTTAGGACAAGTTTGCCTGCATCTTCGTTCTGGCAACACCATCTCTGATTAGCGCGTCTCTGGTTATTATTGCCAACGAAGATAATCTCTTTCTGCTCAACGGAACAGTTCAGTAAATAACTTACATCTGGTTGCACACACTAGTGGACGGTGGTCATGGAAGTTAATAGTGAGGTTCGTGTTGGGAGCTAATAGTTCTTTGTGGGCTGTAATTTGTGTATGATTTACTACAAAACACCGTTTATTAGGCCATATGTAAGCATGATTCACAGCTACCAAACCTCGTGCACCACCCCTTCTAGTCTGGCTAGCCACAGGGTAGTGACACTAGGCCCCTTCAAACGAATCTGATTTGTTTGTTTGTTGTTTGTGAGGTCGAGAATTTGCAAAATTGAACTTTCTTTTTTGTGGGTAGTTCCCACACATTAAGCTTTGCAAAGTGTATGATCTGGTTTCATTGGTCAGAAGGAGTATTCTGTAGCACTTCCTCCACCCATAATGGATTGAGGGGGAAGGGTATGTTACGTAAGGAAGGAAGGGAGGAAGTCTGAGAATAGTTTTGCTGACTGTTGTCTAACTGCACATTTCTCCGACAGCAGGAGAAAGGTGATGGCCTCCCTCCCAAGTACCCTTTGCTGTGGGGTGCACCAGGCTCCCCTTACACCCCCCACCACCTCACCCCTCCTGTCCCTCACCACTACCCGGGGACCTCCGCCTCTCCCAATCAGCTGACTCCCCCTGACCCCTTCACAAGAAAAGTCTCCAGACTGCCCAAGAAGCTGTTCACGCAGAGCTCTTCCAGATTCCAACCGCAGAAGCCTCCACCAGACTACAAGCCTCTCCCTCACTTGAAGGGTAAGCAACTCTTTTGTCTAACGGCTTTTGTCTGAATGAATTCAGTTTCGCTAACCAGATCCACTTCTACAGAGAGGGGAGAGTCTAGTGAGCTGAGTATACAAGCCTTATCTCGTTGGAACGCAATCAGCTATACGATCTTAAAAAACAAAGCGTTCCAATCACTCTGATAAGTATGTCGCTGACCAGACCCAGGAACGGAAGGGTCTGTGAACTAAGTATACAAACCTGGTGTCATTGAAACACAATCAACTACATGATCGAGGTAACAATTTACAAACAATACACTCTTAAAATACCCGAGGCAAATTGTCACCCTCTCTGAAAAGCATATGGAGCTAATGTGTTTGCAGTGGAGATAATAAAATCTTGGCTTTTTGTCACTGTTGTCATGACTTGTTGAGTGCTGCCATGTGCAGCAACTGTGGTTCTTGGACTATTATCTCAGCAGTTGGCAAAACATGATATATAACTCATCGCCTAGGCAACACATTAGAGTATTTCAGTGTTGCCTAGGTAATGACCTGACACCCATATGTGAACATGTATGCAAGGGTAGCTTTGCTCCCAGTCTCCCCCGCCACAAAACAAGCGACAGGGGAGCCCGGAAATGGGATTGTGCTGTAGGTATGCCTGTGGCTTCCTGTATAGGGTCACGTACAGCTTTTCACTTAGTCAAAACTGGTACGTAATTATTATCATTTGTTTTGACGACGCTGAACAAGAAGTGAGGTAGTTATAACAAAGCTTTGCACACTTTGATATCTACTCCAAATACACTACCCGACTGTGTATCACCAACCTGAGCAATAGTGGCTATGTCGTTTGTTGTTGCATTCACAACACTGGAAATGTTTAGCCTCGTTCCCAGGCCCCGCCCAACTTTCTGTCGTTTTTTGTTTGGAACTGCTCATGTTCCATTTTGGCAATTCTACACTCTTAGTGACTGTGTATTCAAAGATGCTTCAATTGAGAGAAATCTGTTGGTTACCATGGAGTGTGTGTTGGTTACTATGACAGTGTGGCAGCTGTAAGAGGGTGTTTTGTGATGGTCGTCTACTACCCTCGCCAAATTTTAAACACAGGAGAATTTTAGCTTTCACATAATTCTCCCTCCATGACACACACACACACACGCACGCACACACACACACACACACACACACACACACACACACACACACACACACACACACACACACACACACACACACACACACACACACACACACACACACACACACACACACACACACACACACACACACACACACACACACACACACACACACACACACACACACACACACACACACACACACACACACACACACACACACAGATTCACCAATGGAGGAGAGAAGCAAATTGTTTCTCAGAAAAGTCGAGCAGTGCTGTTACACCTTTGACTTCTCCAATCCCATGAGCGACCTGAAGGCGAAGGAGATCAAACGGTCTGCCTTGAATGAGATCCTCGACTACATCTCTAACTACAGAGGCGTTCTGTCTGAACAGCTCTACCCGGAGGTTGTACGCATGGTAGGTAGTCATGGCTGTGTGTGGCGAAATGATTTTTTAAATATTTTTATTTGCATCTACTTCACATCTGTTACTTTGTTTGGGCTTACACTTGCAAATTTACAAACTTTTAAATTGATTCGAACACATAACAAAAGAGAAGATTCATAGATCTAAGTATTGCGTTATTTTGTATTAAAGATCAAAGTCAGTTTGCAGTGTGTGTACAGGAGGTGTGACATTAGAAGTCTTTTCATCTGCTGTGTTCCTTTTGTACTCTCACATCACATCACACACACACACACACACACACACACACACATACACACACACACACACACACACATACACGCACACCTCACTAGGTACGCATGAATGCCTTTCGGACGCTGCCTCCCATCTTGAACCCAGAGTATGACCCTGATGAAGACGAACCACCACTGGAGGCATCATGGCCACATCTGGAGGTAGCCCCTGCTCGTTAGCAATGGCTGAGCCATTAGTTTGTATCTGGAGGTAACCCCTGCTCGTTAGTCTGGAGGTAGCCCCTGCTTGTTACCAATGGCTGAGCCATTAGTTTGTATCTGGAGGTAACCCCTGCTTGTTAGTCTGGAGGTAGCCCCTGCTTAATTGTTACCAATGGCAGAGCCATTAGTTTGTATCTGGAGGTAGCCCCTGCTCGTTAGTTTGGAGGTAGCTGTTTGTAGTTCAAGTTTCACCTAACTTGGGGCATGGTTCACCCCCATTTGTTGTGGTAATTTGAGTTCCTTTTGCAGAGGGTAAATTTGTGTAGGTAGTGTCCTAAACCATTTTCCAGGAAATTACTAGTGAATTGTCAGAAACAATGTACTATATCAGCATCCTCCCTTTCCCTTCGTCCCCCTTCCTTCCCCCCCCCTTCCCCACTCCCTTCTCCTCCTCCCCCCTCCTCCACCTTCCTCTTCCCTTTCTCTCACACACACACACACACACACACACACACACACACACACACACACACACACACACACACACACACACACACACACACACATACACACACACACACACACACACACACACACACACACACACACACACACACACACACACACACACACAACACACACACACACACACACACACACACACACACACAGCTGGTGTATGCCTTCTTCCTACGATTCCTAGAGTGTCCTGAGCTCCAGACATCACTGGCCAAGAGATACGTTGATCAATCCTTTGTGCTGCAAATTTTGGAGCTGTTTGACAGCGAGGACCCCAGGGAGAGAGATTTCCTAAAGACCATACTGCACCGAATCTACGGCAAGTTTCTGGGACTGAGGGCGTACGTTCGCCGACAAATAAACAACATATTTTTGAGGTAAGTGTAGCTATAGTGTAAGGTAGGGTGTATACATAGGAAGATTTCATAAGCAGCTTCACTGTGGTGTTATCAATGTCTGTGTACTGTGTGATGCAGTGAATCAGTGGTAGTTGTCCTCCCTCCCTCCCTCCCTCCCTCCCTCCCTCCCTCCCTCCCTCCCTCCCTCCCTCCCTCCCTCCCTCCCTCCCTCCCTCCAGATTCATCTACGAAACAGAGAAGTTCAACGGTGTGGCAGAACTCCTGGAGATCCTGGGCAGCATCATCAATGGGTTTGCTCTCCCACTCAAGCCGGAACACAGGACGTTTCTGCTACGTGTGCTCATCCCACTCCACAAGACCAAGACGCTCAGCCAGTACCAGGCTCAGGTGCGTGTCTGTCTCTTGTCTATCAATCTAGAACGCTCCTTATGCTCACTGGAAGTGGGGGCGGGGTCACCGGAAGTAGGGGGGGGGGGGGGGGGGCACTATGCTCTCAACTTTTGGTGATAGACAAGTCATATGTAGCTAGATGTTATTTGCAGCTACTTCTATGTCTCCGTCTTTCCTCTCATAATGATGTTCTCTCCCTCCCTCCAGCTGGCCTACTGTGTGGTACAGTTCATTGAGAAGGATCCATCCCTAACAGAGGCGGTGTGTGAGAGCTAAGAGCAAGGGACCATTCCTTATGTAACCACTGTGATATGTGTGTTCCTCTCTCTCTCTCTCTCTCTCTCTCTCTCTCTCTCTCTCTCAGGTCGTTCTTGGTCTGCTGAAGTATTGGCCAAAGATAAATAGTCCCAAGGAGGTACGTACACCCTTTCCTCCTCCCTCCCTCCCTTTCCTCCTCCCTCCCTCCCTTTCACCCTCCCTCCCTCCCTCCCTTTCACCCTCCCTCCTTCCCCTCCCTGCTCCCCTCCCTGCTCCCCTCCTTCCTCCCTCTCTCCCTCCTTCCTCCCTCTCTCCCTCTCTCCCTCTCTCCCTCCTTCCTTCAGGTAATGTTTCTTGGTGAGATGGAAGAAATCCTTGACATCATCGAGCCTGCTCAGTTTGTTAAGATCCAGGAGCCCCTCTTTCGGCAGCTGTCAAGAAGCTCATCTAGCCACCACTTCCAGGTTAGCCCTGTCAAGCAGCCTCGTCTGAGACCTCCCTGTTCTTTTTATCCCTTCCATTTTTGTGTGTTTTTGTTAAAGAAATCAGCCTGCTCAGTCAGTGGATTGCAGCCTTGTTCCCATGTGTTTTTCAAGCACCTGAGAATGAGGTCCGGGTGTGTGAGTATATGCAGTAGTTTGTGACCTGGTTACGAAGCTTCGCAAACCATTTGCAAGTGTAATGTTGTGTTTAGTTCATGAGGGTTAGTTACACGACAGGGTCATAAGAATAAGATGGTCATGTTACATTATCCTTGAACCCAGGCTTTCCATTCCAGTTTACGTCTCGTAGCTTTCGAAAAAAAAAAAAAATTTTTTCTCCAAACTGGTTTTCTCCAAAGTAGGGAGACAAAATTCAGAATGAAGATTTGAGGCTAAGGTTAGTCTTGTGAAGGAAGCTCCCATGCTTCCTCCCAGCTTTTGGTCACATAAATGAGGCTAGCTAATAGTAGCCCTAGCTAAGGTTGTATAATGGCTGTCACGATTAGTTCACCTTCATGACTCCTTTTGAATGTAGTTCAGACTTCCTTTTGTGCAGATTACTACGTGTATATTGTGGTCTTGTTCACTGTTGTAGGTTGCAGAGCGGGCATTGTACTTTTGGAACAATGAGTATGTGGTGGGTCTGATTGAGGAGAACTCGGAGGCTGTCCTCCCTATCATGTTTGACGCCCTCTACCGCATCTCCAAGGAACACTGGAACAAGTGAGCCAGTAGCATGATTGATTGGTTGATTGATTTGTTGGTTGGTTGGTTGATTGATTGATTGATTGATTGATTGATTGATTGATTGATTGATTGACTGATTGATTGATTGATCGATTGGTTGATTGATTGATTGATTGATCGATCAATTGATAGATTGAGTGATTTGTTATATTTTGTCTTAATGGAGCATATGCACACACACACCTGCACACATGCATGCACACACCCACCCACCCACCCACCCCCCCCACACACACACACACACACACACACACAAACACACACACACACAGGGCCATAGTAGCCCTAGTATACAATGTACTAAAGACGATGATGCAAATCAACAGCAAACTGTTTGACGAACTCACCAACTCGTACAAAGCCGACAAGCAAAAGTGAGTCCACCTTGCAATGCACACATTGATCACCTCTTGTGTATGCTGTTTTACATGTGATAGACTATCATATAGTTAGGCATAGTATGTGTTGAGCATTTACCTGCAAAGTGTTCTTGTACCTGGGCTCATTCCTCTCAACACACCCAGTAGCTTTGCTCCTTTCCCTCATATTCCTTTGTATTGGAGGGAATGGTGTGTGCAGAATGGAGAACATATATGCATATAATAGACTCATTCCCAGACTGTGTGGTAGGAAAAACAGCCTGGAGATGAGGTAATGCATGCGTGTTGGAGGGGATAGTCTGTGCTTGTGTTAGTCTCATACTCAGACCGTCTGGTAAGAGAAACAGGAACGAGGCTGTGCTTGTGTTAGTCTCGTACTCAGACTGTCTGGTAAGAGAAACAGGAACGAGGCTGTGCTTGTGTTAGTCTCGTACTCAGACTGTCTGGTAAGAGAAACAGGAACGAGGCTGTGCTTGTGTTAGTCTCATACTCAGACCGTTTGGTAAGAGAAACAGGAACGAGGCTGTGCTTGTGTTAGTCTCATACTCAGACCGTTTGGTAAGAGAAACAGGAACGAGGCTGTGCTTGTGTTAGTCTCGTACTCAGACCGTTTGGTAAGAGAAACAGGAACGAGGCTGTGCTTGTGTTAGTCTCATACTCAGACCGTCTGGTAAGAGAAACAGGAACGAGGCAGTGCATGTGTTAGTCTCATACTCAGACCGTTTGGTAAGAGAAACAGGAACGAGGCTGTGCTTGTGTTAGTCTCATACTCAGACTGTCTGGTAAGAGAAACAGGAACGAGGCTGTGCTTGTGTTAGTCTCATACTCAGACTGTCTGGTAAGAGAAACAGGAACGAGGCTGTGCTTGTGTTAGTCTCGTACTCAGACCGTTTGGTAAGAGAAACAGGAACGAGGCTGTGCATGTGTTAGTCTCATACTCAGACCGTTTGGTAAGAGAAACAGGAACGAGGCTGTGCTTGTGTTAGTCTCGTACTCAGACCGTTTGGTAAGAGAAACAGGAACGAGGCTGTGCTTGTGTTAGTCTCATACTCAGACCGTCTGGTAAGAGAAACAGGAACGAGGCTGTGCTTGTGTTAGTCTCATACTCAGACTGTCTGGTAAGAGAAACAGGAACGAGGCTGTGCTTGTGTATTGGAGGGAATAGTGCGTGCAGAAGGAACACATGGTGCATGATGGACTGATTGCGATGGTGGCCATTTTGAACAACCGTGGCAGCCACTGTTTTAATATTGGGTGCTACAGTGGTAACACTACACCATTGAAGTGGCCTTACATCAGCCATGAAATCTGCTACCATAGATAGTAGAGGGTGCTACTGACTGCCAAAGACCACACATGTGCCCATGAATGAAACAGTTTGTTGTAATCTAAGACCAAAACAACAACTAAAGTATGCAGAATTATTAGTGCCTGCAATAGACCTGTAATTATGTAGTAGTTAAACACGAAGCTGAATGCTTGTACTGATTGAGTACCAATGGAGGTTTGGTATTAATTCTTGTGGTATGTGATGTTTGGGAATTTTGCTATGTGTGTTTTATTGTAGATAGTTTCTCTTAACTTTGCCCCCCCTCCTCCTCCTTCTTCACCAGGGAAAAGAAACGAGAGAAAGAGAGAGAAGAATTGTGGAGACGACTCGATGAACTTAAAGTACAGCATGACAGTGAACCACCAACCCATAACCCCTCACTCAACCCTTCCACTAGCTCTCCTGAACCAATCTCTTCCAATCCACAAGAAGAATTAGCAAAAAATGACAGTAACACGGCTACCGTAGCCGAATCATAGGAGGCCATCCCGTCCAAGGATGCTGGTGGCTTGTAATATCTGTATATTAATATGTTTTTAGTACATTTTCAGCCCCTGTATTGCCCCGTGGGGAAAATCTATTTATGGGTGTACTACTGTCAGCACTGTATTCATGCACTGTATATTGTGAGTTTTATTGTACAATAAAGTTTATGCACACCCCTTTGAGACGGACACGATGTCTGCGTGCTTCAGTGCAGCTAGCTGAGATGGACATGATGTCTGTGTGCTACACTGAGCTAGTCTAGCAAGCTCACGTGCATGTCTAATAGCTCATAAGTTAAACCTGCAGACCTACTCACGTAGTTGTGCAAAAGAGCAACCGGTATTTGCTTACTACATGTATATGCAGCCAGAGCTGCATATGGGGTGTCCCTGCAGCCCATTGGTTGACATCACGATGACGTAACGTTACTATGCATACCGGAAAACCGCAAGAAAGCAAGCCGAAGGAAGCTATCCCCGCAAGAAGCTACGTAGCTGAGCCAGCTACAGATTGCTAGAGTAGCCACTGTTTCCATTATTTTTGCTCTCGAGGAGACAAAGGAGAGCTCCTACCGGCGATTGTGAGCTGTGTGGAGCCTCAAACAGACTGTGTTGCCGTCCAAAGGGCATTGCGTAAGTGTGGAAGTTTGTCTGGCGTGCAAATTTTGTTTGCCTGCATTTGATTGCTAGTGACAGTGGGATCTCCAAAAAAGGTGTCTCATTCAGCTCGCTAGATCTGCACAGTGGCCCTGGATAAGCTCATTCTAGTTCAGATGATCCCTTTCGCGTATTTTTGGCTACGAGACAAAGTTTTAGACAATTGCCTTCTCAGGCGTGATTGTTGCTAGAGGCTGCCCGATTCAAAGGCAGCTTCCTACCTAGCCTCCCCTAATGGAGCCCAAGAACAGTTTTACGTCCTATTTCGCTCCTATTTTCCACCTGCAGCCTGTTTGTTTTTGCAAACCTGCTGAGAGACATTCGTTTGGAATCCAGGAAAAGGCACCGCGTGGGATGCTATTAGCCATGGCGCGACGTCAAGCCAAGATGGGCATCGCTCCAAGCCAATTCGAGCTCCAGAGTAGCCCGCCTTCTGGAGGCAGCAGCAACAGTGGTATCAAGGAGGAGACAGCGGGTGGACTCAAAGGGCAAAAGAGTTCAGCTGAGCTCGAGCAGGCTAGCAGAAATTTTCCTGAACACGATCCGCAGTCTCCAGCAGCTGGGGGAGCAGAAAGGAAGGAGTTAACTGGAGAGGGAGCCCCGCAGAGGAGTGCAGGCGGTGAGATGGCTTTTGCAGCTGTGGAGGGGATGAGGCGTGTGGGGGTGGCTGCTGTGCAAGGTGAGTGGTTCTTACTGCACAACCCACATGTGCATGTGATGAGATTCATGGCTGGCACCAGAAAATCATTGCACCTCATATGGTTCCCTGCACTCGAAAGTGGCTGCATTTGTTGATCTCAGTTCTTTTCCCAATTGCACATTTTGGAGTTCCTAATATCTAATTATATAGCTCTTTGCAGCACTAGCTTGTAGAGGGGTGGAGCTTGATAGTTTGCAGCTTGGAGTGATTTGCTGCCTATCCCCTCCACCAATTCCCAGGTGCATGTGCATACACTAATCTCAGCCTTGTGGAGGGAAATTGGGGGTGATCAAGCCTAGATATGTGAGAAGCTTTATCGAACTTCAAGTTAGATATTTGAGAGTCTCATACCTTAGCTAGTTGCTGTTCTATAAAAGGAAAGCCTCTTGTGTGGTGTACTTGACGTTTTTTGTGCACACATGGCTATGTGTGTTTATGTCGACCTCCTGCACTGTGGAACTACTCACACGCACACTTAATGGATGTGGATTATCACTCATTGATAAGTTCTGAGCTTCTGATTCTGAAAGAGAAGCATTGCAAGGCTGTGTGTATCAGGCATTTTTCACAATTTGAAGCATTGACAAGGCCAAAGTAGCCAAATAGTTATGCCCAGAGAGGTGCTAATCACTCAAGCTTGCTTGGAGGAGCTAATGAGCATGTTTTGCCTGACAATCAGGCTGGTGTAAGCAGCTGGCTCAGTCGTGGTTTATCCCCCTTTCTCCTTGCCCCCCACCTCTCTCTTTCTCCTCTCTCTTTTCTCTATTTTGTCCTCTCCTCTCTCTCTCTCTCTCTCCTCAGGAGGAAGCAAAAGCGAGACGGTGCAGAACACGAGTGAAGAAGGTACAAGCATTACAGTTTTGTGTTTGTGGTGTGTGACATGGGGCTTCTCTGGGGAGTATGTTTTTGTGTTGAAACTACTTATAGCCTCCCGAGTTTGTAGCAAAGGGGGCTTTATTTATGAAAGTAAAAATGTCCTGTTCATAACAATTTGAGGAATGATTATTGGTATGTGCATGTGTGTGCATGTGTGTGCATGTGTGCTGTATGTGTGCATATAGTGTGTATATGCGTTTGCATGTATAAGTGTGCATTGTGTGTGTGTGTGTGTGTGTGTGTGTGCGCGTGCGTGTGTGTGTATGTATGTGTGTGCATGCGTGCTTGTGTGCATGTGCAAATGTGGGTTATGTGACCACTAAATTCTCAATCCTTTTGTGACCCTTGGGTGTGTGCCTCTGCTACCCAAGGGCTTCGTTTCTTAGTAAGGAATGTTACATCATCAATGTGGAGGGGTGCTTATGTGCAGAGAAGCATATAATTTAAATGCAACTATTTCAAATGCTTGTACTGGTCCCTATGGTTTGGTCAAATCTTAGCACTGTGTGTGTAGTTAAACTTGGACAAGATGTGGCTACTGTCTGTGTGTTTGCAAAGCAGGGATAAAAAGGTATAATGTTGGACAGCCAAAACACTGCTGCAAAGCACAAAGGCTTGTCCAATGATAGCCCCTTGTAACCATGGCGTTCTTAAAGCTGTTTCGTGGTGCACACACACACTAGTAGAGTACACATGTGATGTGCCACCTACAACCTTAGCGAATACCTGCATTACCTTATTTGGAAGGGCTGTGTTTCTTTCAATTTTCCAAATGTGTTTTCATTTCTTTTGTGGTCTCACTGCTCCTTTCCTTCCTCCCCTCTCCCCCCTCCACCAGTTCTCTTTAGGTGTCCCACCTGTCCTGAGGTGTTTCAAGTTCCAGAGCAACTGTAAGTGTCAACGGAGAGGGTGTGTAGGAGAGAGGAGGAAGAGAGGAGGGGAGGGGGAGAAAGAAGAGAGGAGGGGGAAGAGGGGGGGAGAGAAGAGGGGGGAGAAAGAAGAGAGGAGGGGGAAGAGGGGGGAAGAGAAGAGGGGGGAGAAAGAAGAGAGTGGGGGGGGGAAGAGGGGGGGAGGAAGAAGAGTGAGGAAGGAGGAGGAGGAGGAATCCTTTTCAGCTTTGTGTTGTTTTGGCTGGCAGGAATTTGGGAACCACTTTTAATACTCCAGTGCATTCCCATGCACAAATAGTTGGTCAACTTGTAGCAAAGTGATACTATGAGGGTTGAGGCATGCTCTATGTTGTGTGTAGTGGTGCGATTGCAGGTCTACTTGATCTTCACATGCCCCGAGACTCATGTACCATCAAGCTTGCAACAAGAGTGTTGAAAGCTGTTCCAAAGTGCGCTACACGGTGCTGCTTGTAGAGAGACAAGCCGTTGTATCTCACAGTTGGTAGCCCATTGCTGGCTACAGCTGCTCTCCACCGTTTTGGAACAAAACTTGTCATCTAATGCACACATTTGTGGTGGGTAGATCTTTGGTTGTGTGCAGGCCACCAATGTTGCCTTTCCTACCCTCAACTGGTATTCTTTCTACCAATGTGCAAGCAACCAGATACTAAATACACTATGCAGTTGGAGCCAGTATGCTCATTACAGAGGCTTTAATTCTGTAGCACGAACTTTTTAATTTGCTTCTTGTTGTATCATGGTCTATTTAGCCAGGCCAGTTTTCCTTGCTCGCAGAAGTTGGGAGCAGGGCGACCAACTTCTGTGGGTGAGGAAAACTGGTCTAGCATGATGGGCCACTTGTATCAGTAAGCGCATGCTGAATGCCTTAGACTCAACCCGATTTCTGATCTGAGATTAACTTTGTTCTGTATGTATGCAGCATGGCTAACACCTCCCGTCCAATTTCTCTCTTGCATGCAGAAATGAGCCCATGGGGACGCATACCAAGATTGCACCCACCAAGACGTTTGGCTGTGTTTGTGGAAAGTTCTTTGCAACATATCGAGGACTCTCCAAACACTGGGACTATGAGCCAGGGCACCGTCCTGCCAACCCCACTCGCAAGCAGACGTTTCACCCTGCAACAAGCACCCCTCCTGCCCCACCCACCTCCCTCAGTGAACCCACGTCCCCCTTTGATCTGGATGCACCCCCTCTCCAGTCCCCTTCCTCCTCTCCCAGCTCTCCAGTTTACACAAAATCCTTGGGACGTAATCTGACCTACCATTCTATCATTCGCACACGTCAGAGCAGCAACGTGGATCAAAGTGGAGGGACGATCAAGATCAAACGACCACGAGGAACCGGAGGCGTTGCCCCTAGTAACTCTCCTGCTGCCAAGATGGACAGCCCAGAGTCCAAAGACAGTTCTGAAGGAGCGAAGAAGGAGCAGCAAAAAAAGGAGGGGACAGCTGGTAGTAGGTTGCGAACAAGGTCACTCTCAGGCTCGGATAACACGCCTCCCCTGTCCATGAGGGGCACTCTTTCTAGTGCTGACCTTGTGCGCAGTCCCATGACCCGGTCAAGTTCGGCTGCCATGAAGACTGTTGAGTTTGTGTCCTTACCGAGCAGGAAAAAGCGGCGGCGACGGACCAGAACCGGTGAGCCCCAGCTGGAAGAGTCTCCTACCAGTGAAGAGCCCCCTACCAGTGAAGAGCCCCCTACCAGTGAAGAGTCTGTGACACCTGCTAGCAGCAAGAAGGAGATGAAAATTGAAGAACCTCCTCCAGAGCCTAAGAAGGTGCAGGAGCCGGTCGCACCACCCCCTCAACCACAACAGCAGCAGCCCGTGAAGCGAAAGCGAGGGAGGCCTCCAAAGCACCGAAAAGATCCTCCTCCTCCAGTTACAATCACCTCCACCTCTTACAGCATTAGTAGCACCCCCAGCACAAGTGCAACATCTTCCCCACTTGCTATGTCCTCCCAGAAAACCACCGTGACGTCTACGACCACCTCCCTTGGGTCAATCACCTCACCTACTGTGGGTGGGGAGCCCCCCATGGAGGCAAGACCCCCGGTGCAGCCGATGGAGGAGAGCCCACTGCCCCCTACCAGCCTTGAAGGGAGCATGCCTCCTGAGAAGTCAGCCCTCAATCTTCCACTTTGGGAGTCGATTGGACACAAGAGTCAACCGGCGTCGTCATTGACAAAATCCGAGCACACCTCCTCCACCCAACTTCAGTCTCTGCTCTCTCAGCAACCAAGTTCGAAGTCACAAGCAGTCCCAGAGCTGCCTTCGGTTCATCCATCCATCATTCCCCCTGCTACCAGCAGTTGTGCCCCAGTCATCCCCAGCATCTTACCGCAGCTAAAGTCAGACACAAAAGATGTCTGCAGCTCCCTCTCTTTTACAGCTCAACTACCAGCTGATGCGGTCACTTCTCCTCCCAGCAGCAACACACAGTGCACCTACGTGATCACAAGCAAGGAGAATACGGTGAGCACTTTTGAGAACACACCTTTGATGTCATCGTCTGCTGGCAGTAGGACAACTGAAAGCAATACAGTGAGTAAAGGGAAGCCTGTTTGTAAATCACCGCAAGAGGAGGATAAGAGCGATGACGATGAGCCAGAGGTGATTGCAGTGGAGCCCGCTTCAAGTGTGGCTATCGATCTCACTGAGGACGACCAGATGGAAGAGAAGGAGTTTCTGGGCAAGCCTCAACACATCTCGCACAAAGCTGTGCCGAAGCACAAGCTGCGGAGAGAAGGAAAGGACAGAGAGAAGGAAGAGAAAATGAAGGAGGAGAAAGAGAAGAAGGAGAAAGGGAAGAAGGAGAAAGAGGAGGAGGATAGAAAGGAGAGTGATGAGAAGGTGAAGAAGACTGTGACAGAAACTGAGTCAAGTGCTGAGAAGCAAGCAGAAAGAGAGAACACTGATCATAATAAAGAGATTTCCGAAGTGAAAACGAAGGAGAGGCCTGTTGGTCACCAGAGGCCTCCTTCTGTCTTTGTCAGCGTGCTTTCTGGACCAGAGAAGAAGGGAGAGAGGAAAATGGATGAAAAATCAACTTCCGATGTAAAGTACAGAAGACCAGCAGAGACGGAGTCTGAAGCCAGAAGGCTGGAGTCAATATCAAGACTCCCCTTCACTGAACCCTCCATGCAGATGCCCTATCCTCTTGTCTCCACCCCCACTTACCCCTATCCTGGGCCGTACCCCCCGCCACCTCCCATGATGTTCCCTCCCCCCAGTTCCCCCTCCTCCATGTATCCTCCCTACTATGGTGGCTACCCACTGCCGCCAGGGCACTACATGCCCCCTCCTCCTCCTCCGATGGGAATGATGCCTCATCCACCACCACTCCCCGATCAACAGAGCGGCACCTCACAGTCCCAGTCCATGTCGTCTCCGTTCACCTACGCAACGTCTTCCCAGCTCCCTGCCGTCACGACAGTCGGGGGTGTGAGGGTCTCGATATTGGACAAGCCTCCCATGCAGATGCCTACTGTGACAGTCCCACCACTTCACCAGATCCCACCCTCCAGGAGGCCGCAGTCTGTCCCCAGCTCATTTAATACTCATATGGACCACACCCCCCAAGGATCGTCCTCTGTAATCAGGTCCTTTATGAACGCCCCATCACCTGAAGGTATGCAGTGTGATTTTGTTCGTCTGCTGTACATGATGCAAAGTTTTGTCAACTTACTTCTAGTTGTTAATAGTTGGTGACTGTTGAGGTGTTTGTGTTGCCGCGGTAATGTAGCCATCCCTCTTTACACACACACACACACACACACACGCACACAGGCATGGACATGTCCCATCCCTCCCACTCTCACCCGCTCAGCCAGGCCTATCGTCTACCCCCCGGCCCTCCCCCTGGCCCTCCTCCACCAGGATACATGCCTCCTCCTCACCAGCAGTCCTACCTCTCTGTGAGACTTGACCCAGCTGGAATGCCCTATGTTAACTGGGGACCTGTAAGTTTAGTAATGTGGGTGTTTTATACTGTTAGCAATACACCAACTGACAGTTTTAATTCCCATCCTCTCCTCCTCCTCCTCCTCCTTTATACAGCTGCCCCCACCCCCTCACATCTCAAATGATGGAGTGAAAGCTAAAGCTGTAAGTGATGACTTTTTTCAAATTTGCTCTGCTTGCATTTGGACAAGTGACCAGAAATATTATTGTCTCTTTGTGCGTGCCATGTTTCTCGTAGGAACCAAGCAAACCTGCACACCCAGAGGAACTGTAAGTTCGTTCGTTGACCTGTAAAACAGTCCCGTAGCAGCATGAGTGTCTGTTCATTCGTTGACCTGTAAAACAGTCCCGTAGCAGCATGAATGTCTTGGCAGGTTTTGCTGTACGGATTCAGTTCCATGTTCCCCTGTTTTGAACCTGTCACTTGCACCTTACTCTCTCCCTTCAATTCACTTGCCTGTCCCTCGACACCATGAAAATGAGATAATTGCCTCAAGAATCATGTACATGTACTGGCCTATTGAAGCTTTCTTGCATAAATAGAAAAGAGGTTTTATTGGTTTCATAGTAAACCGATAGGCCATGTAATCAATGTGTACCTGTACAACATGGTCAATACCTTGCTCATGTGATGATCTGCACCATTGCCTCTGTCACATCAAGTGGTGTAACCAGCGCTACATGAGATAGCTTTGTGTCACCTGATGGTCCCCCCAGGGCAGTGCAATGTTGACTGTTTGTGTTGTCTTGTAGGAACACGTTAGTGTTGTCATGTAATGTGTACTTTAGGAACATACTCCAAATAGTGCAACAAACTGGAGCTAACTGGTTGAGTGATTAAGTAGTCCTGTAAGCCTTGCCCTAGGCCCCCATGCACACACACACAGTCACAGTCACACACACACACACACACACACACACACACACACACACACACACACACACACACACACACACTTGGAACAAGGTTTACTTTCATTCCAGCTTTCTGACCGTAAATAAACAAACCAATAAATAAATAAATAAATAAATGTTACAATAATTGTTTGTGTGTGGGAGGTGTGCCGACACTATATTGTTCTGTTTTCCAGACCATCTCAGCCAGTGGAGTGTCCGGAGTGTGGACGGCTGTTCAAGAACAACAAGGCGCTCAACGGACACATGAGGTTACATGGTGGCTTTGACTGGACCAAAAAGGTAAGATGGTAAAATAGTTTGACAGACAGATAGTCAGACAGACATCCTAGACTTGGAGCCTTGAAGGAAGCCATATAATGAGCCGGGTGTGTTTGTAGACAAAAGCCATCTTGTTGGGCTGCAGTACTTTATGGAGAGTGCTTACGATTGTACATACCACACTCATACTTGGCATAGCACTTCACGTGTAGCCTCGTACGCAGGCTCTTTATTCTCTTCCTAGAAATGATTGTACAACCTTGTACCTAATAAGAGGGAATGAAATTAACATTTGGTGATGTGTATGTGCACAGATTCTTGGTGTAGTTCCATATATGGTCAATACCAGTGAAAGTTTCCTTTTGTGCATCTTATCACACCTGGAAATAAGTACGCACTCGATGGTATGGGAGGACGGTGATCCTCAACAACTGCCGGCTCCTCACTTTCCTCTCATGGGAGGACGGTGATCCTCAGCAACTGCCGGCTCCTCACTTTCCTCTCATGAGAGGATGTAGTCTCATTCCCAGGCACTTGAAAAGTCAGAGGGAGCCCGGGAACGAGGCTAAAGAGGACGGTGATTTCCAGCAATGATTGGCTCCTCACCTTCTTCTTACTCTCATCAAGTCATCAAACATTTGTTGATTTACTGTTGCCTTTACTGTTTCTCAGCCATTCACCTCCATCCCTGGCCTGTCTGGCTCAGGTACAGCTGCCGGTGCCAGCAAGACACCCAGGAATAGCACCAGCAATGGTAGCTCCAACGAAGAGGGAAGTGGTGAGATGGAGGATAGGCAACCTAAAACCAAGAAACAGAGAAGTAAAAAGCGATCTCGTTCCCGGTCCTTGTCTCCCAACAACAAAAAGCGGAGACGAAAGTCTTCAGATGATTCCATCCCCGAACAGAGTACTGTTGGCCCTGGGGCAGTACCCCTTCCAGTTCCCCGTGGTCCAAATGTGTTCACCTTTGACACAAAGATGGAGCAACATCGGAGTGTGCCTCTTGTTGCCACGACTACCGCAGGCATGCAGGATGCAGGTACCATGACACAGCACCGCAGTGCCACCCTGGACGACCTGTGTCGAGCAGTGGAGGAGCTGGAAAGGATGGAGAATGGAGAAAGGGACAAGCAGGAAGACGGAAAGAAACAGGAAGACTTGGAGGATGACAGCAAGCAGCGCCCGGGGAATATTCGCATTCCACAGTCTTTCTCAACCCCCACCCTTGAGAGGGAGAGGCACAGGTTTGGAGCAACCCCTCCCTACACTCCTCCCCCAATTCTCAGTCCCTCTCGATCGATGACAATGCTTGCAGGGTTTGGCACCCCGGTGTCGCAGCCCTGCACACCGTGCCGCATCCTCCCAACTTGGAGCAGTAGGAGAACAAGTGATAATCGACGACCCTCAGAGTCGGACGACAGCTATACTGAACCAAAGATTAATGTGGGAAAGGAATTTCAGGCCAGTCTACCCGAGTGTAGTGGTAAGCTAAGCTGTACACTTATGAACTGTGTCTGCATCACACATAGTGTTAGTTAGTCTTAGTGTTCAGTCCCATACCCAAACTATTGGCAATGAGGGATCTGGTCTGGGAATGAGTTCAGGTTGTGTTGGTAACTCATGCAGTACTGTGGTAGTAATGTATCCTTAGTGCATGTTATTTGTGTGCAAGAGGTATTGAAGGGTATATTCTGTTCGTACGCACACTGGCAAATAGACACGCTATGCTTCATGCACACACTGTGTCACCCTCGCTCACATGCTTACTCACATTCACACACACACATTTCACACTCACACACATGTCACCTCACTCACATGCTTACTTACATGTACATTCACACGCACGCATACACACACACTCGCTCACATGCTTACTCACACACACACACACACACTCTCGCTCACATGCTTACTCACACACACCACACACACACACACACATACACACTCGCTCACACACACACACGCACGCACACACACACACACGCACGCACACACACACACTCGCTCACTCACGCACACACACACACACACATGCTCACTCACACACACACGCTCACACACACTTGTCACTCACACACACACGCTCACTCACACACTCACTCACTCACACACTCACACACACACACACACACACACACACACACACACACACACACACACACACACACACACACACACACACACACTCACTCACACACACCAGTGTACACCAGTACACCTCCTGATGAGCACAGAATGGTGAAGGTATGGCAACCTCTGGAGGGTACCTCTCATGAGGATGAGAGCGTGGTTGACGGTTACTTGGAACTAGCCTGCTCCCCTGCCGTCTTGCATTCTGGCCGGAACAAAGAGTTTGCGATGCACCTTCTCTATCAGCTGGGAGGATCAGTGAAGGTAAGTGGAGAGAAGAGGGGGGGGGGGGGGGGGGGGGGGGGGTGGAGAGAGAGGGAGAGTGGAGAGAGAGGGAGTGGAGAGAGGGGGAGTGGAGAGAGGGAGTGGAGAGAGAGGGGAGAGGAGAAAGAGAAAGAAAGGAGGGTAGTATGAGGAGAAAAGGGGAGAAGAGAGAGAATGAAGGGGAAGGAAGAAGGGGAGAAACTTACACCCTTCAATTATATACCTAAATTTCACTAGTGCAACATTAATTGGTATTGTCCTTTACAGGAGGCAGTTCGTCTGCTGCTGACTGGCAAGTCACTGCTCACACCTTCCAGTGAAATGACCAACTATAACTACTCTGGCAATAAGCAGTGGTCCGCTCGAGAAAGGCAGCAGTTCAGGAGGGCCTGGAGAGTGCACAGGAAGCAGTTTCATCTGCTTCGCAGCATGGTATGTGAGGATCATCCTGATGCGACCACCATTCCATTTCAGCTAGGGGTGAAGCCATCCCATTCTGTTGGGTGATGGCTGGATAACACAGCATCTGCATACACACACGTATACATGGTCACATGATCCAGACACGTGGTCACATGATCCAGACACGTGGTCACATGATCCACACACACATGGTTACATGATCCACACACACACATGGTCACATGATCCAGACACGTGGTCACATGATCCACACACATGGTCACATGATCCAGACACGTGGTCACATGATCCAGACATGTGGTCACATGATCCACACATGACATGGTCACATGATCCACACACACATGGTCATGTGATCCACGCATGTGGTCACATGATCCACACATGGTCACATGATCCACACATGTGGTCACATGATCCACACACACACCTGGTCATGTGATCCACACGTGGTCACATGATCCACACACATGGTCATATTTTTACTGACTGTAAAAGACATGGAGTGTTCCTTTGGTATGCAGATTGACACCAAGCGTTACCACGATATCATTGAGTACTACTACTCCTGGAAGAAGTACTGCAATGATGAGTACAGGGGAAGGAACAGACATCACAGTGAAGATGTGAGTGCTTTCGGATGTGTGCCTGGCAAGAGACAGTCCATCATTCCACCCTCCTATGCTCTCCCCTCTCTTCATCATTCCCCCTTTCCTTCTCCTTCCCCCTCTTTTCCCTCCTCCTCCTCCCTCCTTTCCCATCCTTCCCCCTCCCCTTCTCTTTCCGCAGATCCTAGCAGATGACGACTACCCTCATGCCAATTCTGACACAAGCTCCTCTGGATCAGCTGATAATGAGCCTCTTCCTCCTCACCTGCTCGAATCAAGGAAGGGAGAAAAACGTCACCTAACTCCCCAGCCTCTCTCCTCATTGTCCAACTCCATCCCTTCCCTGTCCTCCCAGTACAGCGCGTATGACCACTTGCCGATTGTCTACGCCCCACACACTTCCAACCCCAAACAAACGGTCCACCAGTACAAGTGCAAGTACCCCGGCTGCAACCAGGTCTGTCTTGGCCTCACTGTACTCGTGTGTCTCCTGTGGTTGGTTTGCTCTTGGTAATTAGTAGGGACTTACTCTGATGATGTGAGATGACAGGGGCATACTCTTTTAATGACTTGACCTAAAATGGTCCCATGAAATAGTGTATGGAGTATTACTCATGGGACCATTGTCTGCCAGAGACTTGGTAATTAGTAGGGACTTACTCTGATGATGTGAGATGACAGTGTTTCTGTCATGTGATACTTTATGTTCTTTCTACTTTACACAGATTTTTACTTCTATATTTGCACTAAATGGGCATATTCGCGTTCACGGAGGAAGGTAGGCTATGTGAATACCGTATAGCACTAAATTTTTTGTGGGTCTTTAATTTCGCGAATTTCGCGAATTTTCAACCGTTCATGAAATTATTTCAACAAAAATTTTTGACACGTACATTGTGTGTAAACTACAGTTTTTTACGTGCAAGAGCATCGATAGACAACATCCCGGGGCTATGCTGCCAAATCCGCAAGGGACACTATCCAAAGAGATACCTTCAAAGTAGGCATTGCTTTGCTGACAGCTGCAAGCTTGAGCGCGGACGACGGTGTGGACAGTGCGTATTAGATAGAACTTGCTTGTATGCCACGCCCATACTACATTACATTGCGGCGTGTGCATGGTTTAGACAGCGAATTCGCGAAATTATTTCGATGAAATGTTCAAAAACCGCCATTCGCGAAAATTTAGACCCTCGAAAATTTAGCGCTATATGGTATATATGTCATCTCCCTCACTTAATCTTCATGTGCGTGTGTACACACACATCTTACCTTGCAGCTTCTATCCCAAGCCCAACAAAGTAGAGAGCAGCTCCTCTTTGCAATCCTATCACCAGTCCTCGGCCTCCCGCAGTCTCACCTTCACTGCTCCCAGCCACACATTCACCATCTCCTCCTCTGCACCCCCCATCTCCTCCCATCACACCTACACCCACACCTCCTCTGGCGCCACCACGTCCAGAGTAGCCAAACCACATCGACACAAAACCGAGTATCGCTCTCAGCAACAGCTGGAGTTGGCCAGAGCCCTCCTTGAGCTCCCCCAACCCCGCAGCCCTGCTCAGAGTGCTGGCTACCACACCCCCTCCCCAAAGCCGTCTCCAGGAAAGAGCAAATCTCCAGGGAAGAAGAAGATGTCCAGCAGCAGTCCTGGGGAGCACGAAGGGTACTACCCCTGCAATCGATGTGGCAGGTAAGCTGCATTGTAAGCCATCCACCTTGTTTTTAGTGAAACTGTCAATGTCCTCCGGACCCCCCAAAATGTGTCTCGATTTCCTTATTTCAGGGGTACGTATGTACATGTATGAAGGTGGGATATGACCAAGCAACCAAAATGTCCTTAATTTCAGAGTGTCACGTGTTCTTTATAAGAGAGGTTCCACTGTGTATCCATTTGTCGTTGCTCATCCCTGCAGGGTGTTTAGCAAGGTGAAGAGCAGAAGTGCACACATGAAGTCTCACATCATCAAACAGACCTAGTTCCCCCCGCCCCCCTTCCTACACACACGTACACACAGTGCATCATTCTCCCCCCCCCACCCCACCATAAATTATTGTTCCTTCTTGCTGTACAGTATTGTCAAAAATCATCACCCAAACTCACAGGAACTTGTCACTCTTCAATTTTTGTAAAGTTAATGCTTCTTCAGCCCTAAGGGTATGTCCTTTTTATAAATCTAATTAAAACGTGTCGTTTTAGTACCAGCCTTTTTGTAAATTAATACAGATACCGTTTTTCATTTGTATTCACATATCAAGACTGCGCATTTAAGAGTGAACCATATACAGCTTTTTGTCAGTCACCATCCTAGAAACATAATCATTGTACATAACTTACATTTGTGCAAGTACCGTTGATTCACCACACCCTATTATTAACCATTATGCGTACATGCAGTGTGCTAATTTTGACCAAGAGATTTGATGCTAGAATTGTTGAATTGTAACTAAGAATAATTACACATCATCTCTTCATACGTGACACTGTCAAAGACAAGTGTACATAAGCAAAGTAGACATTTATGCGCTTGTGTTCACAGTTGCTTCAGGAGCAGCAGTTGGGCAAGAAAAAAAGAGGCTGAAGAAGCTTGCTGCAAGCATGCAGGAAAGTATGTTTAAAACAACTGGCAAATTGGAGGGACAGTCTTGTGCCCAGCCCGTGTGTGCCTCCCAACGAGAAACGTTTCTCCTCGCGAGAGGGTGGGGTCTGGGGACAAGACTAGAGTTTGATCAAGATGCAGTCTTATACTACTGACATCAACCGACTAGAGGAGATACTGTATAGACAGAAAATTTGACAGGGAATTAAATTTGGCGGTTTGGCAGTCGGGGTTGATTTGTTCTTTTCACATACCAGAAACACTGGGTGAAACAAAAGTTAGATGCAAACACAGCAAAATATACACGTGATACATTTGCCAAAACACAGAAGTGAAAGAGGTCCCTATTTCCATTGCCACTGGTAGACGAAGAGCTTTGACTTGGTCAGGACACCCAGACACTCCTGCTGGCTGCTGCCAAAGGGGGTGATGTCCAGAGCTGCATCGCCGCCCAGCGACAGCTGCTGGAGTTTCGAGGTAGTGGACACATCCCACACATGGGCCTGAGGTATTGAATAGTTTACTGAGCAAGAATGCAGAGGTATACAAGCCAGGTATACTAAAACTAAAAGTGGAGGACATCTTGCACAGTAACAGACTTCTGGTACTCACTGAGTTTGTCCCCTCGTCCCCAAACGCAGCCAGGATCCTGTGGTCGCTGCCTGGTCTCTGAAACAGCTTAGACCGTGAGAGTAGCTTGTGTTCGGCGCCCCCAGGAAACTGGTGCACCGGCTGGCAGGAGAGAGGCTTGTCCACAGGCACATTGTGCAACTGGCAGAGCTGTAGGATGTGTGGGAGGAGAAAGGATATGAAAGGAGGCAGGGAAAGTTATCAAGAGAGTTGGGACATACAACATACAATATGTCTGCTGTGAGGCGTTCGTTTTGAAGGACGGAATGACGCCAGACAGTGCCGCGTCACTGGCTCAAAGGAAAGACATGTGCAGGGTCCTTCCGGGAGGGGGTGTAAGGGGTGAGGGGTGAAGGAATCCCCGGAGAAGGATTTTTCCCAAAATATACTCCCATCTAACGTTCCCATCAGTAATCCACTGCAGCTAAGGGGGAGGGAGAGGGACAAATGTGCACACAGTCATTTCTCTCACTGTTATGCAGACAGACCTACTAAGCCTTGTTCCCCCAAAAATCCGTTCATGCATGCGCAAGAATGCCTTCTGTTTTTCGTGCGTTGTGCCTTCAAGATTTTCTGTCACAAATAAGAGAACAGTTAAAAATTTGCCCACTGATGCCTCAAAGAAACCACAACTTGGGCCTCGGAATCCACAACTCGCGCAAAAGAAACCGGCAATCTTGCACATGCATGAGCAGATTTAAAATTTTCTCGGACACCTCTGTAGCTGGTTGGGGCCGGAATAGTGCTTACTTGAGTGTGGATGCTCTACACAGTGGCACATAAGACAGGGACGTGATGGGCCACGCCCCACCCCCTGGTCTTGTTAGCTGCATCACATGATCCAAAGTATTGCGAGTGTCGTACACATACACTGTCCCATTCTGGAGGCCACAGTACAGGTAGTTTGGGTCGTCATGGTTCCAAGCACAGGCCCAGACAGGAGCTGGAGTTGGGTAGCTATGAGGAGAGGGATCAATGATCACATGTGAGAGAGGGGAGGGGCCTACGATGTCATGGGACGCTAGCCTTGTTCCCAGGCTCTTCCCTGTGCACCAACAAAATCTTAGTCCATGTGATGAAGATTTAGCCTCGTACCCAGACTCCTTCTCCTGTGCGCTGAAAGGAGCCTGGGAACGAGGCTGGTGAAGGTTGTGAAAGGATAGCCTAAAAACAAGGCTTAACAGACACAAGTTGAGGTCCGACAAAACCTGTCAGTTTATCAATACCATGATGCTAACTAATTGCAGGGGCTCCTCTCACACACTCGTGTAACATACCTCTGGACCACAGTGTTGCTATGCATGCTGGTCAGCTTGGCGGTCTTGTCCACACCAGCCGTCAGCACCATTCCGTCCCCCTTTGGACTGAACGCCACATCCCTCACGATACCAGAGTGTACCCCAACGTACTCTGAGTATCGTAGCTCAAAAGTGCTCAGCTAGGGCAGCAATAACGTCACAATAATACACCGCAGCTGCTCTAATTATAAAGTTAGACAGCTCAGGCCTAGCGCCTCAAGAGTATCATTGAAATTATACTAACAAGACAGTGCTACACCAATGGATGCCCAAGCCTTTCTGAGGTCTCGTAATAATCAATGCAGTCCACCTCAATCTGCCCTTTCATGAGCAAAACTGTTCAATTTTCCAGAACAGTTGCACAAATAATAATTTTGGTTAATTAGAGCAACTATGTGATATAAGGGGAGTCAATGATGTGATGTAAAAGCAAGGGCACATCAAGCTGCCGAAGGCTATTACATCACACGTCATTGGCTCCCCTTATATCACATAGTTGCTCCAATTGTTCAAAATATTCAAAATTGTTGTTTGTGCAACTGTTGTTGGAACATTGAACAGTTTTGCGCATCGAGCCGTTTGGCAGCACCCTTGGTCTATGGTATGGTTACCTTCAAGAGGCCATAGCCTGGTATGAGATGGTTGTTGGAGGGTCTGGAGGCCACTATCATACCTGCCACTGAGTCATAGGCCAGCACACGGGAGCCACCATTCTAAATATGAGGAAGAGTGAGCATCAATTAGAGTTTGTTGCTTCAACTTAATTTAGCCTCATCCCAAAAAATCATTGTGTGGTTGTGTGACTGTGTGAGGTGTACCTGGGACACGGTGACAGTCTTGTGTAGGACGTACGCTCCGGACCTGTCTGACATCGAGGGGGGATCCTCAGCCTCTAGGCACACTCCACCAGTGCTAGCCGAAGAGGACGAAGGATTCTTGAAATACTCTAGCCTGCAAACCAAGAAACAGTGGCTGTAAAATAAAATACTTTCATCTACCATCTATGCAGCTAGCCTGGAAAGTAGTGGGGAAAGAAAGAGGAGGGAGGGGGATAGGGGAGAACAGAAAGGAGAAGAGGGAGGGGGGTAGGGGAGGACAGAAGGAGAGGAGGGAGGGGGGTAGGGACAAGAGCGCATGATGATGTCATTTTTATTGCAATAGAAATGACGTCATCATGCGCTCTTGGTAGGGAGAACAGGAGAGGAGGGAGGGGGTAGGGGAGAACAGAAAGGAGAAGAGGGAGGGGGGTAGGGGAGGACAGAAGGAGAGGAGGGAGGGGGGTAGGGACAAGAGCGCATGATGATGTCATTTGTATTGCAATAAAAATGACGTCATCATGCGCTCTTGGTAGGGAGAACAGGAGAGGAGGGAGGGGTAGGGAGAACAGAAAGGAGTAGAGGGAGGGGAGTAGGGGAGGACAGAAGGAGAGGAGGGAGGGGGGTAGGGACAAGAGCGCATGATGATGTCATTTTTATTGCAATAGAAATGACGTCATCATGCGCTCTTGGTAGGGAGAACAGGAGAGGAGGGAGGGGAGTAGGGGAGGACAGAAGGAGAGGAGGAAGGGACATGTAAGACTATGGTTGGAGGTACATACTGTACTCTGAGTTGCTGTATTTCTTGTTTGAGTCTCTCGCACTCTGCCTTTGCCAGCTGGTGCTGGAGGATAGCCTGGGCCTCGGCTTTCTGAGCGCCCACACGGAGAGATTTCTCCTTCTCCAATTCCTAGGAAGGGAGAGAGGGAGAAGGAGGAAGAGAGAAGGGAGAGTGAAAAAGTCTTGCTCAGCTACTCACAGAAGCACTCCATCATGCATTCACCTTCAGGGCCCGGTCTCTGTCAGTTGTGTCAACAACAGAGACTGTCTTGGCGTAAATCACCCGGATGTCTGCTCTCTTGGACTTAGCGTTACATTGCGGGCACTTCCCTGCACCCTGACCCTTCAGCCACTTGTCAATGCAGCTGGGGAACAAGAAGACGACAAGTGAGTTCCACTAAAGAAGGGTCTAGCTAACACCGTCCAGTTTTTGATTGCTTACAGTGTGGTGGGAAGGCTGAGAAATAAAGTTACATTCTAGCTAGACAACAATGTCAAGGTGTTGCTGGCTCTTTGCTTACAGGAAGTAGTCTCATGAATGCTAGTCTCGTACCCAGACAATTTTTCTGCACACAGAGGGAAAAACCTAACCCTAATCCCTCCCAGTGCGGAAAAATAGTCTGGGAATGGGACTATGTGAATGAAAAACAGTCTGGGAATGAGACTATGTGAATGAAAAACAGTCTGGGAATGAGACTGTGAATGAAAATAGTCTGGGAATGAGACTGTGAATGAAAATAGTCTGGGAATGAGACTGTGAATGAAAAACAGTCTGGGAATGAGATTGTGAATGAAAAACAGTCTGGGAATGAGACTGTGAATGAAAAACAGTCTGGGAATGAGACTATGTGAATGCTGTATACCCAAGCAGTGCAGTCGTGCAGACCAATCAAGCACTGGCCTAGTTACTCCTAACACCTACTTTACTGGATAATTTGTACAACCATGCAAAAGACATTTGTATGGCCATGCTCCAACCCAGCAAACAAATGGGCACACTTCTAAAGACAACTTCTATACATCTGCCAATGTACAATCCATCCGCACAACTTTGGTGTACAGCATTCACCCGACTACTTCTGCAAATGCAGATGCAGCCACACCAGACTAGTGTGAACAGTTTTGTCATATCATCGCCAAATAGGTAATGTCTAAATCTCTTGCTACTGGCCTCAAAACATACTTGTGTCCAAAGAGATGTCCGCACTTCAGTGAGGCGATCCTGTGGTTGCCTGAGTTAGACCAGGGCTCAAAACAGATGGAACAAGTCTGGCCCTGCAGGTGAAGATCAGGCAAGAGTGTGAGGTAAAAGTCATGTACGTAATTACCATTTGCATATGATTTATCACTCTCACACACACACACACACACACACACACACACACACCTCTCCATCCTCGTCCTCTTCCTGGACGTCCTGAATCTTCCTCTTCTTCAGAGGTTGAAAGTCATCTGGTGAGTCTGTAGCTGCATTCGAAGTGTGAGCCAACCTCTTAAGAGCTGCTTGGGCCAGGTTGGGTAGCCAAGGTGTCTGGGGCGTTGAAGAGGTAGTAGGTTGAAGGGGTGGTGAGGGGTGTGTGTCAAGCAGATGCGTCTGTGTGGCTGTGAGGTGACTTCCATACTCAGTCTCAGCTTCTACGGTCTCTTGTTCATTATCTGGTCTAACAGGAGTGTGTGGTCCTCGAAGTACTTCTGGTTCAAGCGTAACAGCAGCTGTAACCTCTGAACTTGAAATAGTGGTAGAGGAGTCTTCCTCAGTGGGAAAAAGTGGGACAACGGTGCTCACTTCCCCGCTCGTACTCATTGTTTAAAGCAAGCTACCTCCTTTGCTAGCTTGCCGGTAGAGTTTGGTTTGGTGGAGAACAAATTCAAACTTTGCCCGCCATCTGCGCGGTCATAAGCACATCTGATACCCAAACCCTATGTCGGATCTGGAATGAGACGTAGGTCTAATTGATCATGTGACTTAGCCCCGCCTATTTTCGGGTTGCTGAGTGGATGGCTGCATAGCAAGTAGTTGCTACATCGGAAGTGCATGTATGTATGTAAACGTGTTGTTCGCCTGTTTCTCGCTTCTATTGCTCTATTGTTTACTTACAGGGTGAACAACAGGGTGGCTCTGTTCTCGCTCAGGTTTTTGTCATGTCGGCTAAGTGCAAATATGGAGATGTGGAAAGTAGCCAAGAGGTTTCCTGCGAGTACGACCCATCTGCAAACACCCTCACTTGTCCCCAGCCCCCCCAACAAGCAGGCGCGCCACAGAAATTTGAGCGACTCGAGATGGACGTGAGATTTGTGAGCGCAGGTGGGCATGAGTGGAGGAAAACTCTGTGCGCGAAATACGACGAGTCGGAGGACGATCCGCTGGTAGGAAGCCAAGAAGCGAAGACACTCACCAAAAAACAAAGGAGGAAAGAGAAAGTCAAGAAATTCTTCATCCGCCCGCTGTCAATGACGCTCACAAACATCCTTGGCGAATTCATAGGCACCTTCTTGCTAGTCCTCTGCATACGCACCGTAGTCGCGTCTTCTGTAATCACCGGTGCGCAAGTCGGCCTCTGGCAGGTTGCCGTCGTGGCCGGGCTCGGCGTGGGGCTGAGCATCTATTGCACGGCGCACATCTCCGACGCACATCTCAACCCAGCAGTTACTTTGGCTTTTGCTGTAGTGAGGTGTGGTGTGTTCTCGTGGATATACACTCTACCCTATATAGTTGCTCAGTTGTTGGGTGGATTCTGTGCCAGCGGGGTACTCTATGGCATTTACCGCCATGCTATCTCGCAGTACGAGATGGACATGGGTATCGTGAGAGGGGAGAACGGGAGCGAAATCACTGCTATGCTTTTTGCAGATTACTTTCCAAATGCAGCCATTTACAATCACTCAATTGAAGAAAACCTGGACATAGTCTCTCCTGTTGAAACGATGCTGATTGAAGCCTGGAGCACGGGGATACTCCTATTTGTAATCTTCAGTCTCACTGATCAACAGAACAGCTCAGTTGGTAGTGGAAACAACAAGGTCGCTGTACCCATCCTCATCGGGATAACAATAATGATACTAGTTAGCCTCTATGCACCTTTAACACAGGCAGCATTTAACCCCGCTCTAGATGTTGGTCCAAGAGTCTTTGCTCTACTTGTTGGATGGGGAAGGATTGCGTTTCCTGGCCCTAGAAATGGGTTTTGGGTGTACATTGCTGGGCCACTACTAGGGGGCTTTGTTGGTGCACTTGTGTACGACTGTATGGTGGCACAGGTCATGAAAGTTGCAAGGACAGCAAAAAGACAGGAGGTTACGGCCAAGAAAATTGTGGCAAACTGAAGTCAAAGAAAGTACAATCATTTAAGTTTCATCACCGATTTTGTACTAATGGGTGGACATGCATTTTTATCAGTTTTGACACATCACAATACACTGTATGTTGTGTAGTACATATTTGTGTGTAAACATGAAGATGAATTGCAGCTCAAGAGAATGATGAAAGGGAGTTGTCTGTGGACTAGTCCTTTGCATCACCTATTCCATCTGCATTGATGGCAAACATAGCCTCAGCCTCAGGTAGGCAGGGGGAGTCGTAAATCTTGCATATTCTTGTTTCACCACGGCCTTTCCTTAGATACAGCCTATTATAACAACAAACCACACGACACGCAGTATTAAGTACTCATAGTGTCTAGCAACAACAAACCACACAGTAGTAAGTACCCACTTGAACATGTCATTGTGTTAAGTTTAGGCTATACCTTGTTGTTGAAGCGTGTGCAATGATGTTTCCTCCGATTGGTTTTTTGGGGTCCGTAGCAAACATGGAGGCCCCATCCACTTGAGCTACTACCTGGTTGGTAATGACGACACCAACACCAAACTGAGAAGGAGAGTGCGCGTGTGTGAAAGGTTAACGTGTAAAGGAGGGAAGGAGGAGAGAAGGATATAGCAGCTTTCTGCAGGTTGATGGGTGAGAGCATACGGTCATTATTCTGGTAGATCCAATCTAGTGGAAGAAATTCAATCCTTGGGATTTTTGTTAATCCAATAATTTATGTGGAAGGTAGCTGCACTAATTATTTTCAAGTGAATCCAATCTAGTGGAAAAGCGTACAGCAAGTCACTGCAGAGGCGATGTAGTGCACCCAGACTATGTTCTTATAAAAACAAGTATGGACAATAGTCACTGGCAGACAGAACGATGCTCAGATGATCGAACTTCCCAGAGCCTATACACTTCTGGGAAAGCCTATGGTAATTTAGTATTGCAAGCAACACTCCCTGGGCAAGAGGACTAGTGTGTGGCTAGTGCTTTTCTTGGAAAATGTGCTTCCATTACAGTGGAAGAAAGCCAAATTTAACATTATTTAATTTCCTACCATTCTATTAGAATAATGATGGTTTTATTGTAGTGCACTCACTTCATCTGCTAGTCTGAGCAGTGTGCGGAGGAATCTTGCAAGGTGCATTTGTCGAGCACTCAGTTCCCCTCTTCCTGAGTAATCTGTCCGGTACAGTGCAGTAGCACTGTCCACAATCAACAAAGAATACCTGCAAAGCACATGGAAAGTCAACTTTACACTCACTAACCTCGTACCCCAGGCCCCCGCACCTGGAAATTAAGCTATATGTTCACATAGACTAGCTTCTTTCCCAGCTTCTTCTACATGATGAAAAGTTGCATGGGGGCCTAGGAACAAGGCTGCATATACACTATACATGTGGTCACTGTACATGTGGCTACTTACCTTGATTCAGCCATCATAGCTGAAGCTTGCAACAGTAACTGGGATTGATGGTCCGAGTTGTACGCTCTCGCATATGCCACATTGTCCAGCACGTCAGCTCCTGATAAACCATATCTAGCGAACAGAGTAACAATATCTGTTATTGGTACTGTAGTAGCGTAAATGACCTTATACCACATTACATCACTTTCTACGTATTTCATTGGATGAACAGCGGAGTATAATGAGTCATATACTATATAGTAGCAGCAATAGGAAGTGACCATATACAGTAGCAGCAATAGGAAGTGACCATATACCTTTCAGCTACCGCAAGAAGTCTCTCTGGCCGGAAAGTGCCCTCAGAATCAATGTACAAGCACTTCCCTTCTCCACCACCATTGTCAATTGGCAACTGTGAGGAATAGTGCCAGTGAATATAAACTTGGAACTATACCTTCTCCACTGTGTACCTGACAAGTTACAGCCAAAGTGTGACAAAGCTGCGTTTTTCCCGTCCGGAATTCACCAAAGATTTCAGTAATGGACCCAGTCTCTATTCCACCTAATCAAGAAGTAAGAACACTTAACTTTCACCTTTACACAGTAAAATGTAGTCACATGCCTCCTAGTAGCTTATCCAGTTCTTTTGATCCTGTTGTCAGCTGAATGATTTCTGATCGGCGCTGGTGGAACTCAGTAGCTGTTGTGAACCCCATGGGTACCAGCTTTGCAGCTTCTCCCTGTATTTTGTCAGCTTTGGCCTCACTGATACCTTTAATTGCCAGAAGAGCTTTCTTGGGTGCGTAGGCCACAGACTCCACAGTGTGGTAGCCAGCCTCGGATAACTTTTTCACATCATTGGCACTAATTCCATGGCCCTGAGGAGTGAGAGGGTGACAGCACAGGGAGATATTAGTTCGTACATAGTGTTTGTGTATCACTGTAGTCAGGCATCACTGACCCTTTGCTTTACTTCCTGAAAGCGAAGGATCAGTGATGCCTGACTAGTGTCACCATGCTTGAATAATGTGCATCTCTTACCAATCCACAGGATCAGGCCAAACACTAATACCCTCATTTCCAGGCCCCCACCCAGCTTTCCATTGCTTGCAGTAGGAACTTACTATGCTGCAAACGACAAAAAGCTGGGTGGGCCTGGAAACAAGGCTACTATTACAGTACCTCTAGCTTATTGACAAGCTGTGGTCCATAATCTTCTTCTATCAATTCGTTACTCTGCTGACGTTCTGCCTGCACAGCCATATCTGAGCTGCAGAACTACAAAAAGCCAGGTGTGTCAGTGCACTCCACAGATGCTGGTATCTCTTCCTCAAGAAATTGTTACACAGAAAATTTACGGTCTTTGGCAGTTCTGAGTTTCTCACAAAGACAGATTGTGGCCAGTCACTATGACGTAATTTCCCGCCAAAACTGCGCCTTACGCATGCGCACCTACGATTTTTGAAGAAGCGGGTACTTGACGATACACGGCCATTCGTGTGTGTACTCTCACCGAGACTCTCACACCATAGATAATAGAGGCTCTATTATCTATGCTCACACAGAGAAAAGCGAGACGGACAGCAGCAGAGGTGTATGGATCCCGATTCTGAAAGGCATAAACTATAAGAATTTTATTTCTTGAGATGGCGTGTGAGTGTTGCAGAGGAGATGTTGTCCACTGTGACCTTTCTACAGTGCACCACTGCTCGCCATCAAGTAGGCAGGTGAGAGCATGTAGCTAGATAATTTCATCTGGTTTTCACGAGTGTCTTACTAGCAGAGAGATGTTTTGATTCTCTGTTCACATAGGCTGTAACTTCAGGCTACCTGGTCCAGAACCCGTGCTGTCATCACGCCCACTCCCCTTCACATACCCATATGTCTCACCAGCACATCTCCACACCGTCCCACTGTCACAACTGTCACCCTTTCACAAACAGAAGTCACAGCAATGAGGAGTATTACCATCATGCTCACAGCAGCCTTTCTCACCATGAACAGAAACACATCCCTGTGATTGCTTCACCTCTTCACATCTCACACACTCACACCCCACCACCACAGCAGATGCAATGCAGTGGGGGCATTTATGATACCTCCATCCAGTTCCTCACCCCCCAATCACACTCAAGGCCATCTTGTCAGAGCCAAAGGCAACTTCTCACCCCTCCTCCCCGAAACCTCCTGCCACATTTTCACTCTGGAATTACTACACCAACTCACCGCCCGCATGGTTATCAGCAGCTGCAGCAGAGTCCACTATCTAGCTATGCACAACCTCTACCTGAATCCCCTGAGCACCATCTACCCCAAGTTGAATTCAGCTCCCCCTTGGGTGAAAATAACATGATAGGCTCATCTTGCTTCTTGCTAGTGCACCCAACTGCACCACGTCCCAACTCCCAACCAGACGAGAACCAGCATTTCTATCCCCAGAATGCTGCCTTACAGGTGAACCCTCTCGATGAATCTGTCCATACGTCGTCTATGCCACAGTATCAAGTGCAGGACATGGCTAGACAGCCGGCCCAAACTGCTCCCACATCTGCGTTTCAGCCAGTGACAAAAAGTGAGCCACCTCTGCTACCAAGAAATATGGCCATACCCGTAGTGGTTGTGGAGAAATTACCAACCTCGACGCTTCCCAAGAGAGAAGTAAGTTCAACTCCACCCATTACAGCAAGTGTTGGTCAGTCATCAATGGCTGAAGACCCTCTGTTTGATCCCATGATAGAGGAGAACAAAGGCAACCCTGTTGAGGAGAAGGTCCTTGTTAAAAGCAAGAAAAGTCGAAGAAAAAGGTGTCTCATGTTGGATAACGAACACTCAGCCGGTACATCATATACTGACACTGAGGACGAGAGATCTAGTGAAACAGAACGGAAAAGAACTCTCAGGTCTTTCAAGCAAAGGCAAGCTAGCTCTGTACATGGTGATTTAGAGTCAGAGTCCCACACTTCCCTGTCACTTCATTCACACTCTCGAAAACCAACTGGTGTTACCACTGATACAGAGTCGGACGGCACGCAATCTGAGGTAGAAGGCAACCGACCAAAGCCACCACTCAGAAAGAGATATGGTCTTCGTTCAAGAACCAGGGGGATGACAGATTCTGAGCAGGAAGAAATAGACTCTTCACAGTCATTGTCGTCACGCCTCCTTCAAAGGAAGCACCACAGTCGCAGTGCCACCGACACTGATGACTCACAGTCAGAGCAAGACGGTACGCAGTCAAGGAAGAAAGAAAAGACTAGACAACAGGTGAATTGTGAACAGGGGTCAGTTCTGAAGAGTGGGGATGTGGCAGTTGAGGGGGCTGCACCAGAGAAGAAGAATGTTCCTGAAGATGCCATTCTCTCACAGTCTAAGGTCTCCCCCAGTGGTGATGGCTCTGGGAAAACAGTATGTACTTTGGAATATTGCATGGTATTACACAGTGCAAAGTAGTGCATGTACATGGATATACTGTGTATCATGTGTCTCTACAGGGGAGGAAGGTGGTGGTGCTCTCAAACTGGTACTTCAAGGTGATGGTGGCGGGCAGTAGCTGTGTGGTCCTCCTCCAAGGGACTAAGGCGTGCGTACACACAATAGTATAGCAGTACTTTATGTGCGATGTGGGTGGGCTATACTTTTGAAACTACTACACACTCATGTATAATATGTCCATTACATACAGAAGGTGGGTGAATGTTTTCTTGATCAGATACTTGTGTTGTCATTCCCTAAGCCTCCTCCCTCCCCCACATGCAGTGATGATGCCTCGGGGATGCTATGGCACAGTGGTCCGGTGGTGGAGCGGTTGTCCTCTCGTGAGCTAGCCACAAAGAGTGGCACAGTCTACAGGCTGGAGGGAACACTGGACCAGGCTGCGTTGACAGAAGTGGGTATCAGTGACAAGAAGATCACACGGAGCTTCAAGAATGGCTTTCCCAAGAACTGGCTGCCACTGATAGAGAAACATGCTATGGGCGGGAAAGAGTGAGTAGGAGGACATGTGTGCTGGGGCCAATGAGAGCAGGGTAGGGTATGGTGTGTACAAGTTACCAGATACTGTTTGTGTTGCAGGGCTGTGAGTGCAACTGAGAATGTTGCAGCACCTCTGGAGGTGAGCAAGACACTTGATAAAGGTGGAAAGCTGAAAGTCAAGTCAGAACCAGGTCAGTGTGGAGGCAAGTGCATGTTTTACACCTTACAGTGACCCTGTCTTTGTGCATTACCTACTGTAGAAGAGTTGAGGACACCAAATTTGGACGTGAGCACAGACTTCCTCTCATCTCTCAAGGTTTGCTGTACACACTCTGATAAAGAGTCGCACACTTTGTACTTGTTTGCTGTACACACTCTGATAAAGAGTCGCACACTTTGTACTTGTTTGCTGTACACACTCTGATAAAGAGTCGCACACTTTGTACTTGTGTGATATACAGTTGTGTGTGTAATCATTATGGCCAGCTAGTCTTTATACCTCCCTTAATTACAGCGATCATCAAGGGGCCGCACAATCAAGCCCTCCACATTCAACATGAGTCCCTACCTGAACCTCAGTGACAATGTGTATTCGTACGATATGCACGGAAGTTTTCAAGGGATCTCCTCACCTGTCATCGACCTCACCCTTTGTGAGGTGCTGGACCAGCAGAAGAAGGTGAAGAGGCAATTTAAAAAGGAAAGAGACGATGACAGCTTGGAGGACTGTTTGCCGAGAAAGAAGAAGGAAAGCAACCCCCAGAAATCAGAACCTCGGAAGCAGACAACACAAGCAGGGAACTGGGAGACCACACTGGCAGCTGAGACAAAGCAAAAGTTGAGTGGAGATCATAGCGTCGACAGCTGTGCAGCAGGGTTGGTCCCAGGTGGAAAGCCAAGACGAAAACGGGCTCGCAGATTGTGTATCCCACGGCTACCTCGCAAGAGTAAGGTGGAAACGACTGTGATCGAAGCAGAAACTATCACGGTGTACAATGGTGAGGACGACCAGACTGTGGAGGACGAGATGGTAAAGAACAAAGTAGAGAAAACAAAGAATTCAGTCAACAAAGGCAAGGGCAAAGGCAGAGGACAGACTCAGTCACAGCCAGGAGATAATACGGAGGGGGAGGAGAGCATTCCATGGAGTGGAGCAGCCGTTAAAAGTCTGAAGAGGTAAGGGTTTACATTTTAGAGAAGTGAGCTGTGTAACAGTCGTCCTCCTCTCCTTCCAGCATTGTTCATGCTGTTCCAGCAATGACACCAAACTTCTGGGAGATCGTGGCTCGTCGCCTGGGGACAGGTCACTCAGCCAGAGAGTGCAACAACCAGTACCTGCACATCACAACAAAACGTTCCAAGAAAAAAAAGGCGCCACAGGAGAAGCCCGCCAATGTGGCAACCTCAGGTATGATTGAATCCTAGGTCAGGAGTGACAGACATCCAACCAAATTGTGGAGCTAAAGTACTGACAGTATCCATACCTCCTCCCCCCCCCCCCCCCCCCGCAGAGTCCATCACCAGCAGAGTTGGTACACTTAAAAGAAAGCAAATGATTCGAGATGTTCTTCAGCAATTGGATGAGGGTTACGAGGATGACATATTCGATTCGACACCATTCAAGAAGATGAAGAAAGTGCAGGTATGGCTATGTACATGTGCTGTTGAAGGTCAGGTGGAGGATATTGCTTGTAAAATTAGAGATGTGTGTTACTAACTCTTCTCTGTCAATGTAAGATGATTACTAGATGATTATGTCCACCACATAGGTGCAGGACCTTAGTGATGAGGAGTGCTTTGACGAGGAGGGTGATGGAACAGAATCCCGACCCATCCAGACCCCGAGTGAGGCCAAACGAAAATTGGGGGCTCCATCTCCACTCACCCCCAAACTGTGCAGCTACCTCACAACACCAGACCTCAAAGGAGGCATGAAGCGGTAAGAGTAGAGCTACTGTTTATGAGTGTGAAGCCAATAGTTGCATCTCTTCTCTCTCCACATGCAGAGAAACTGCAGACAGAGTGATACGACAAGTACAAAAAGTCAAGAAGGGTATGAGAGAGATGAAGCATCGGACCAAGGTATTGATTCAGATTGTGACTGTGTGCATTCTTCATAATTCTTGAAAGATACTATGAATTTAATCTTGTATTGATGACTTGTGTGTGTTATTTATCCAGACTGATGCTTCTTGCCCATTCCCTGGAAAGACCAAGCCCCTCCTGTTTGAACAGAGGCTGCGAAGCATCCGCACAGGAGAAATTACAACTCTACACCTGTTTGAAGACAGTGATGACAGCTCTAATGACTCAAACCCGTTTTCAGACCCAGAAGAAAATTACCGAGATATTATTAGTAGGTTGCATTAACTCCAGCTGTACTCATTTACCCATTGCTGGTGTGCATTAAAATGTTTCATATTTTTGGAGGGATAATTTTTCTGCTGGAGTGAACTTTCTTCGGTAGAGAATTTGTTCACACAAGTCGGAGTACGGAAGTCACGTGTCACAACAAATTACGTCAGAATTTAGGTACCAACAAGGAGCTGTTTGTAAATCTGTTGCGCTACCGTTGATTAGGCTGTACAGTGTGTTGGTTGACTGAAGTTGCTTGTTGGCCAAGTGGTTAAGGGAAAGGTTTAGGGGTAGGGTTAGGGCTGGGGCCAGGGAATGCTTTTTTTTTTCTTACAAAATGTGGTTAACATCTTTGTCTTCGTTGGTTTGGTAGCCTCTGGATGTATCTAAGATGTCACACGTCACGTGAGTGTAGTCCAACTTGTGTGGTCTCCCTTTTTTTCTTCTGGGCCCCGATTTGGGGGCTTTTCGGGAGCATAATCTTGCATGCACGTGCGCGCGCTGCGTACAGGTGGGGTGGCGCGCACCTGACGTGTGAAATCACTTGTAGACAAAAGCTGAGATGGCCTGTGAGTGTTGCAGAGGGAACGTTGTCCACATGTCTGCAGGGAACTACTGCTTGCCATCAAGTAGTCAGGTACGGGATAGAGATCCATAATTTATCATGGTACACCTCTACAGTCAGTCAGTCAGTCAAATTTTAATGTCCCCTGCAAAAAATGCAGCTGGTCCAAAGTTGGACCTATGAGACTAGCTAGCTATAAAAGTACACAAATCATCTGGGGCTCCTACAGGACCTACACGCTAAAAAAATAAACCAGTACAAAAATGACAAACACGAGTAGTCTCGCAAGCCATACCCTGAAAGTGTATCCTGAACATTGTCATGTCAGATCAGGGTCTCCTGGCCAGCAATTGATGAACAATCGATGAAGATGGAGGCTATACAGTACACTTATGGCCTGAGATGTGTCAAGGAATGGGGGGGTGCTTCATTGCTCGCTCTGTGTTATATACTCCACTTGTCCAGTGCACTAGTGGCCTGAGATGAGAAGAACAATCGATGAAGATGGAGGCTATACAGTGCACTAGTGGCCTGAGATGAGAAGAACAATCGATGAAGATGGAGGCTATACAGTGCACTAGTGGCCTGAGATGAGATGAACAATCGATGAAGATGGAGGCTATACAGTGCACTAGTGGCCTGAGATGAGATGAACAATCGATGAAGATGGAGGCTATACAGTGCACTAGTGGCCTGAGATGAGATGAACAATCGATGAAGATGGAGGCTATACAGTGCACTAGTGGCCTGAGATGAGATGAACAATCGATGAAGATGGAGGCTATACAGTGCACCAGTGGCCTGAGATGAGATGAACAATCGATGAAGATGGAGGCTATACAGTGCACTAGTGGCCTGAGATGAGATGAACAATCGATGAAGATGGAGGCTATACAGTGCACTAGTGGCCTGAGATGAGATGAACAATCGATGAAGATGGAGGCTATACAGTGCACCAGTGGCCTGAGATGAGATGAACAATCGATGAAGATGGAGGCTATACAGTGCACTAGTGGCCTGAGATGAGATGAACAATCGATGAAGATGGAGGCTATACAGTGCACTAGTGGCCTGAGATGCGATGAACAATCGATGAAGATGGAGGCTATACAGTGCACTAGTGGCCTGAGATGAGATGAACAATCGATGAAGATGGAGGCTATACAGTGCACTAGTGGCCTGAGATGAGATGAACAATCGATGAAGATGGAGGCTATACAGTGCACTAGTGGCCTGAGATGAGATGAACAATCGATGAAGATGGAGGCTATACAGTGCACTAGTGGCCTGAGATGAGATGAACAATCGATGAAGATGGAGGCTATACAGTGCACTAGTGGCCTGAGATGAGATGAACAATCGATGAAGATGGAGGCTATACAGTGCACTAGTGGCCTGAGATGAGATGAACAATCGATGAAGATGGAGGCTATACAGTGCACTAGTGGCCTGAGATGAGATGAACAATCGATGAAGATGGAGGCTATACAGTGCACTAGTGGCCTGAGATGAGATGAACAATCGATGAAGATGGAGGCTATACAGTGCACTAGTGGCCTGAGATGAGATGAACAATCGATGAAGATGGAGGCTATACAGTGCACTAGTGGCCTGAGATGAGATGAACAATCGATGAAGATGGAGGCTATACAGTGCACTAGTGGCCTGAGATGAGATGAACAATCGATGAAGATGGAGGCTATACAGTACACTAGTGGCCTGAGATGAGTCATGGAATGGGGGGTGCTTCGTTGCTCACTCTGTGCTATGTACTCCACTTGTCCTGAACTTGGAGCTCAACATCCAGAAGCAGGAGAATCAGCACCTGAGTGTGGTAGTGCAGCAAGCCACATGCTTCCCCCCCCAAGTATTTTTCCACTGAGTTGCATATCTTCTCTCTCTGTAGAGAAACTGCATACAAGGTGATGCAACAGGTGCAAAAGACGAAGTGTTGCAGAGCGCCAAAGCAACCAACCAAGGTATCGAAAGATGAGGATAATGGTATCTTTTATCCTAGAAATTAAACTGTGCTTGTGTGTGTTATTTTATACAGACCGGTGCTCCTCGCATAAATAGGAAACCGCCCCTTGAGCAGAGCCTGCGAAACATACAGACTGGTGAACGAATAACTCTGCATATCTTTGAAGACAGTGATGACAGTATCTTTTCAGACACTGAAGACATAATTACTCGGTTACATTAATTAGCTTAGTTATTTGTTCGTATTAATGTTCCCACATTTTTACTACTGAAATATATTTTGCTGACATGGGCTATGATGCTTGGTCCACCTCTTCATATCTCACACACCCCACCACCACCTGCATTTCAGCAGAAGTGTCAATTCCCCTTGTCTTCCTTCCTATTAGTACGCCCCCAGAATTGTATCAACCTCCCCTCACACATGCCATTTATGCCACAGGACATGGCCAGACAGGGGATCCAGTCTCTGTGTTTCAGGCACACTGACAATGAATGAGTCACCAACAAATCTGGAGACTAGTGTGGGTGGGGCTCGTTGGTAAGCCACACCTACCGCGTGGCACGCACGTTGGCGTGTACTGCAGCTGACGTGAAGTTTGAGTTGCGTACAGGTATCAGCGATGGCTCGGAGAATTCCAGATGCAATTTTGAAACTCCAGCAACTCGCGAGACCCACTTTCGTAGATGGTAGGTGGCGAAAGCCCAAGATCAGCGCCCGGAAACTGGCCATGCTGCGCAAGTCACTGGTAGTGGATGGTGTCTTGTGGCCGCCTCGACCGCTGAGGGATCGGGGAGCGGATAAGCCATTGAAGCTGAGAAAATGGGAGAGACAGAAGGAAGAAAGGCAAGCGTTTTAGACTTATTTACGTGTATTGTTCTAATTAGTGCACAAGTCGCCATCCGAGTCGTACACCATTCATATATTTCCACGTGCACTTACAGGCAAAAGCAGATTGAAGAAAACATGCGCAACATGCAACAGATGGTGGCTGACTACCGGAAGAAGGTGTACGAACTGAGACACAAGACCAGGCAGAAGAAACAGCGGTCAGACGAAGAGACTTATCTCATAGCAACCGGCAAAATGAAGGAGGAGCCACATTGGCAGGCTCTTAAAACAAACAAAAAGACAAAATAGTTATCACACTCTTCCATAACATATAACTATGTAAATATGAATACAACATCACATGATCAGTATGAGTACATGTATACACTAACATAATGGTGCTATTGGTAACTCGATGTACGAGTAGGTTGTAACAGCTGCCCCATCTTCTGTGTTATGACCTGTCTGGAAGCGTCCATTGCTACCAACACTCATCAGCCTACCAGAACTGTATAGGTGAAAGTATTTGTTACTAATGATTTGATCCAATAATGATTTGATCCAATAATGACAGTATCAACTCACTTCATCTGCAGTACCACATGTGAGTTACCAATAGATGCAGAATGCAACGGTTCTGGTAGTTTCATTGCAGTGGGGAACATGGCTGTGTGCTTTAGCAGTTGGAGGGAAAGAAACTATAAAAGAACCACACAAAGCTCTCGAGTTGCAGGCCCACCAAGCTTACATTTTTTTGTTCTCCCATTCCTTCACCGCACCAGTATCCAAGGCCATTTCTGCTGATAAAGATAGACCTTCCGACTCCTGCTGCACCTCTCACTATTGGAATGCCCTGCGATTAATGATGTAATACTTTTTACTAGCTGTGCATATGTTTAGGGACCCTGTGAGTTAACCTTAGTTGGACTTAACACACGATTAGTATCTGAAAGAGATATCAGATTTTCAGCTCACCTCTAAACCCTCAACTTTAGTAGGCACTGTTCGTATCCTGGAATCTCCATGGCCGAGTAGTCCCTTGCCTTTCCCACACGTGTAGGCACAGCCACAAGAGTCAACAAAGATGGAGTGACACACACCTGCTGCAGCGTAGACTATCTTCTTCTCTCGGAGAACTGAGACTAATGTTGGCTATGAGACGAGAAATATACAATTATAGCATGTAAAATAATTGGAGAAACAATACTTACTTGATGAAGGTTTTTTGTTCCACCATGTCCTAGCTGACCCACTGATGCCAGACCAAATGTGAACACTTTCCCACATTCACTCAATAAAACTGGGGAACGATAATAAAAGTCAAGTAGCTATATGTAAATCTTTACAGGAATTACAGTATACACCTACATACTGTTGTGAGCAATGCCTGCTGTGATCTGAATAATATTGAAGTCGTCCCAGGGAAAGGGGATGTTTGTTGGGACAGGAGCTGCTGCCACTCCTGGACCCAGCCCCAGTTGCCCCGAGTCGCCCTGCCCAGTTACAAATACTTGGCCCTGAGGGAGTCCATGACAGAGAGTAAGTATATGTTATACTACTAGATGACACAAAATGACCAACAGCCTACCATGTCAGTTAGGAAGAGGGTGTGGCTGCTTCCACAGGCGATCTGCAAACACCTGGTGCTAGAAAGACCCTTGTATACCCTTGTTGGCACCGGGCAAGTCTGACCATTGAAGTCCGAGTGTCCTACAAGAGGACAATCTTGGTTAGTTCTGAACTCCAGTAATGGAGAATGAATATTTTTTACCTAGTTGGCAGTAGCGATTATCTCCACATGTAAAAGCATAACCACTTTCAGTGACAAACCCCGAGTGTCCACAGCCAGCAGAAACCTTGACAGAGTACAATTAATACTGATGTCATCCTTGGTGACACACAGAAAAAATAATGGTGGAATGTTTTATATTAGACCTGTATGACTGTTCCAGCCTCAGGGGGAATGGATGGTGTTATGTTTTGAAGTAGAACACTGTCTTCACGATCATTATTGCCCAGCTGCCCAAACCGACCAGCACCCCAGGTCAACAGGTGCCTATAGTAATTCACAAGAAAAGGAATTAATCATTATTCAAGCCATTTTAAGTAGCCTCTGAAATACTGCACAACTTTATGTACACATCATAGTTATCATCTGTTCCTGGTGGCAAATACACTGAGAACACGTTTTTTTCTGAATAGTGAGCCACTACATTTCTGTATAATAGGAAAAATGCAGCTGATGCGTACCCATTAGTTGCAAAAATGTTCTGGTAGGATCCTGTCGAGAGTGTTGTTGTCCTTGCTTCAATTCCTTCCAGAATGTACAGCTTCTCCTTCCACGAGGCACCTGATACTGGAGAAATATCATTAAACTATAATTATAGTCAACCAGCACTAGTTATGATATAATGACATTAAATTATGGATTTCACCTCTATTGATGAGCTCTCCAAATTTCTTTCCCTTGTACTTTTTGATGATCAGTCTTGCAGCCTCTTCAGTCACGGATCCACCTGACATGGACAGACGGAGAAGTTACTGAGCACACAAATGGTGTATTTACTTGTTGCATGTATAGAGGACTAACTTATGCCATCTCTAGACTATAGCAAGCAAAAAAAAAAGTAAATATTTAAGTACATGCATTGAGGAGGAGCATGCATGCAGGGGAGAATAAGGTTTGAAAATGGCATTTACTCCGCGGAGCAAAGCAACAAAAACGTAATATTCAACAAGTATCACCATTAATGTTTTGGATAGCTTTGTACTTACCAAGAGTTCATAACAGTTATGAACTCTTGTACTTACCTCCCCAGCAGTTGCTAAACCATCTGCAGGTGTAGTCTAGGTTCACTAAGTCCCTGCCTGCCACACCGTAGTCCACAAGAACAGTGAGCCAGACCTCATGGGGCAAGTAGGTCCAGTTAGCCTCCAAAATACTATACAGCTTTGTGTGCACATCGTCTCCTGTATTCTTATGTTCCTGATATGCAGCAGAGAATCGCAGCCTTATTTCAGGCATCCTTAATAGCTAAACTGCAAGACTGTACGATTCTTGCCATGACGAGCGATATTTTAGCGAACATCACGGCACCATTTAGGGAAGTATTTGAAGCTAAAAATAACGCAGAATCTATTTTTAGCAACGACGTCTGGGGGCGCGCGCGCAGAGTATGGCTCGTGGAAGTGCACGTGATTTTCGTGGACTCACGTGTGAGCTGCGATATTTTTCCACGGCCTTCCCTGCTGCCACCTGCCTTGTCTAGGGCCTAGGCCGAAAAGCTCAACTCTGGAGCAGTGAACGATGGCTTTCCCTCCGCCCGCCGGTGGTCCTATGGGGCATCCGCCGATATTCAGGGCTGCTCCACCCTTCCCGATGCCTCATCCTCATGCACAACCAGGACTATTGGCCATGGGGCCAGCAGGTCCTATGCCTCCAATGGGAACTGGGGGTATGTCTGTATGTTAATATGTGTACGCATGCACAAACAATCAATAGACCACGTATTCCGAGCCTTGGACCCCAGTCCTTCACCCCAGGGTTTGTCACTTACAGTGGAAGACGGTTTTTATTGCCTGGATGTTTGGTTGATGTTTACTGGCTATGTGTGCAAACCGACTGACAACTGTTTAGGAATGCCTCTATACCTGACGAGCTTTAAAGAGCCTTTTGTGCTTTGGAACTATGAGCAGCGAAGCTGGGATGAACGCCTGGACATGAGGCTCAATTTCCTTGTACATATGCCTGTGATGTCAAGTTGGAGTACTCTTTAAGCGAATGTTAAATCTGCCCGTCTCCTCCCACAGTCCGTCTCCCTCTACAACCACCATTGGGTGTGCCGCCCTTACCTATGGGGATGCCAGCAGTGGTAAGTCACACTACCTAAGCAGCAAGTTGATATGATGAGAGTTAATCTGGAGGTCTCAGAAAACGTTTTACGTGGCACCAAGTCTCCAGCTACAAAACAATCGATGACCTGTTGCTATGGTTACATCACTTGTGTTATATATTTCTCTTGACATATCAGCATCCACCCCCGATCCAGCACACAATTTCAGCTCCTCCAATGAATTTGGAGATGCCAAAACAAGTCCAATCAAAGGTAGCAACCCACCCGCTGTTCACCTTGTGTCTGTTGACCTTTGAACCCTAATTCATTCTCCGTCTCCTAGGTGCCAGTGATCTCTGCGGCGGACATGAAAGTGGCTACCACCATCTTTGTAGGTAACATTTCCGATAAGGCAACTGATACTCTTGTGCGGCAAATACTGCTGGTGAGTTCATTGAAGGTTGTTTTGATGTCATGCTGTACATGCATGTGTGGTTCAGTGTTGTTTTATATGTGTACAGTGTAAACCGCCCTTTCTTGTGCAATTCTTGTAGCGATGTGGCAGAATTGAAGGCTGGAAGAGAGTTCAGGATGCTTCCGGGAAGCTGCAAGGTTTGGCTTTTTTAGCCTTGTCACACAATCCTTGACCCAAGAGACCGGGTTGTTTTAGTTTTTAGCTTGGTCATACAATCCTTGACCCAAGAGACCGGGTTGTTTTAGTTTTTACCTTGGTCACACAATCCTTGACCCAAGAGACCGGGTTGTTTTAGTTTTTACCTTGGTCACACAATCCTTGACCCAAGAGACCGGGTTGTTTTAGTTTTTAGCTTGGTCACACAATCCTTGACCCAAGAGACTGGGCTGTTTTAGTTTTAAGCTTTGTCACACAATTCTTGCCCCAAGAGGCCGGGCTGTTTAGCTTTGTCACACAATTCTTGACCCAAGAGACCGGGTTGTTTTACTACATGTAACAGACTCTCTTCTTCTCTCCCTTTTAGCGTTTGGTTTTTGTGAGTATGGAGACCCAGAGTCAACACTTCGGGCCTTGAGGCTTCTTCATGACTTCAAGCTTGGGGAGAAGAGCTTAGTGGTAGGTAGTTCATCTTGCCCTGGTCCCATTCCCAATCCTCATTCTTAAGACTGGCCTGGGAGTGAGACACATTGTTTATCTTCTTTCCAGGTGAAAGTGGATGCGAAAACTCGCAAAGATCTTTTGAAGTACGTAATCAAAAAGAAGAACACCAAAAAGAACTTGCCGGTAGATGACGGATCGGTAAGAGGATCAACTTTAGCTTTTTCTTGTGGTATGTCCATCAGCCAATGAACCGTCATGTGAAGGTTGTTGATAGATGAGCTACACTTGTGTTGTTATGGTGTGTTTGTGCTGTAGATTGCGAAGGCAGTTGCTGATATTGAGGATAAGGATAACGGCATTACTGTCCTCAGGAAAGAGGTGGATGAAGACATGAAGGTAAATCTTGCATGTACTGTAGGAGTCGGTGTTCTTGAATGTGAATCCTTCTTTCCCCCACTTTCTCTTCTCCCTCCTTCCCTCCTTTCCTCCTTTCTTTCTTCCCTCCTTCCCTCCTTTCTTTCTTCCCTCCTTTCCTCCTTCCCTCCTTTCCTCCTTTCTTTCTTCCCTCCTTCCCTCCTCCCTCTTTCCCCAAGGAGGAAGATGACCGTATCACAAATGTGATCAAGTCTCTAGTGAGGGAGAATATTGAAGTGCTGTCCACCTCCAAATCTTCCAAGGATGGTAAAGATATTGTCTGGGCATTATTTAGAACACAGCTGAGAACGTTTGTGTAACAGCCTGGTCTTGCTCTTCTGTGCCTTCAGAACAATTGGAGGGCAATGCCTCATCACTTCTCCTCTCTCTTCCCTCCTCTCCTCCCTCCTCTCCTCCCTCCTCTCCTCCCTCCTCTCTCCCCTCTTCCCTCCTCTCTCCCCTCTTCCCTCCTCTCTCCCCTCTTCCCTCCTCTCTCCCCTCTTCTCCTCTCCTCCCTCCTTCCTCCTCCCTCCTCCCTCTGTTCTTTCTTGTACCTCAGAGCAACTGGAGCGTGATGTTTCAGATGCCTTGCTCTCAATGGCCAAACAGTCAGGGAAGATTGACCCAGATGTAAGTCATCTGAGAGACAACTGCACACAATGACACTGACTGTAATGCTACTCCCTTTCCCCACCTGCATCCCTCCCACCTTCCCACTGCCTCGGCCCACATGCACGTGCACACTTGTACCCCCCACCTCCCTCCCTCCACACACACACACACACACGCACTCAGAGCACCCTTGATGACATGGACATGGAGGCAGACATGAAAACGCTGGTCTCAGACGAGATCAAAAAGTTCAGACAATCTTACCAGGTTAGACATAGTTAATGTCAAGTACCGACACTTTTACGCACTTGAGTGCTCATATTGGTGTCCCCAACACCCTCTGTCTAGTGTTTCATGGTTCTTCAATTTTAACCCTTGTTCTGTCACTTGTGGTTGAATATTTTTATATGCACACTGCCCCTGGGAACTCATTTTCACTCGTGCACAGCTAATAGCTTAATATGAACACTGCCTCTGGGAACTCATTTTCACTCGTGCATGACTAGTAGCTTTATATGCACACCACCCCTGGGAACTCATTTTCACTCGTGCACGGCTAGTAGCTTTATATGCACACCGCCCCTGGGAACTCATTTTCACTCGTGCACGGCTAGTAGCTTTATATGCACACCGCCCCTGGGAACTCATTTTCACTCGTGCACGGCTAGTAGCTTTATATGCACACTGCCCCTGGGAACTCATTTTCACTCGTGCATGACTAGTAGCTTTATATGCACACCACCCCTGGGAACTCATTTTCACTCGTGCACGGCTAGTAGCTTTATATGCACACCGCCCCTGGGAACTCATTTTCACTCGTGCACGGCTAGTAGCTTTATATGCACACCGCCCCTGGGAACTCATTTTCACTCGTGCACGGCTAGTAGCTTTATATGCACATCGCCCCTGGGAACTCATTTTCACTCGTGCACGGCTAGTAGCTTTATATGCACATCGCCCCTGGGAACTCATTTTCACTCGTGCACGGCTAGTAGCAGAATAATTCTTCAGGGTCATGTGACTGAGACATTGGAATCTTGGTCTTAGACGATAAATGATATTTTTTTTATATGAGCACCACTGTGGCTAGGAGTAGACTTTAGAAAGGTTTTTTAATCAATAATAAGCTCAAATTTACTCTTCCTAACACTGTTGAAACATTGCAAGTTAAAATCTTTTCTTTTACCGTCTACGGTCAAGATCCTACGTCTCTGAAGTGATCACCATTATTATACAACACGCACTTTATTTACCATATTGTGTACAGCTAGTAAAATGTGTGGTGTAATCCCTGTTATTGTACAACAGTTGTATTGCTTGCTGGCTTGTTGGGTGCGGGCATCAAAGTTTCATTCTGACCTACCCTAAAACGATCACCACCCACACACATACTCTCTACCTGACCTCATGTGGTGAGTGCACAGGACTAGCTTTACCTTCAGTAGCTAGCTGCGAGTTAGTCTCGTTCCTAGACCCTTAGCAAGGCCCCTGCGTGTACCGTACCGAGGGTCTGGGAACGAGACTAGCTTCGGGTCTGGGCTGGCGGGAGGAAGGAAGATAGCATATGTACAATCTGCTAGTCTAGTTTATACCTGGCATTTATGGGAGTGCTGGTATAGTCTGGAGGTGTGCAACAGATTGACCACTGAGTGGGAAGGTCTGGAACTGTACATTGCATAGTCCCATTCCAAGGTTCCGCCATGGAATGTGGTACAGAACATGCTAGGAGGGCTGGCCTTCTGCACACTTTGGTTACAATGTACAGCCTACTGGCTGACGGAAGGTCAAATGTTGCACAGTCCCATTCCAAGGCTATTAGAATGGAGTGTGTCTGGAAATGTCTGATGCTAGCTACATGTACATGTATGTATGCACTATCTATGCACTGTAGCTGTAGAGAACAAACAAGTCATGTGCGTCTGTATCAAAACCATCACTTGAATAGCAGCACATAGCATCTACAGTGGAACCTCTCTAATACGGACGCCCTTGGGACCAAAATAATTGTCCTGATTAGTGACGTGTCCTTATTTGTATAAAGTTGGGACTTGGTCAAGTGTCCTGATTAACCAGGTATCCTTTCCGAGGTGTCCTTTGAGAGAGGTTCCACTGCACATATTCTTGCATGTGTCGGTGCATGAACTCTTGGTTAAGGTAATCTGGTAAACTTGGTCGGTGTGTGTTAGAGAGTGTTGCCCAGGTTCACTTCAGTACTGCACTCTATACATTATGCTATGGTATAGTGTTTAGTGGTGAGAAAGCTAAAAATCCTCCTCCTCTGGTCACAGGCCAGAACTGTGTGTAGTGACTGTCAGGATGTGCTAACCTGCCATCTTTTCACAGAGCCAGGCCCTTGGCTAATCTTGGGGCAGCTAGCTGTTACATGTCATCTCTTCGCAGGGTCAGCTAGCCTCTGTCAATCGTTCACTCTGGACCACACTAACATGCCATCTCTTCGCAGGGTCAGCTAGCCTCTGTCAATCGTTCACTCTGGACCACACTAACATGCCATCTCTTCGCAGGGTCAGCTAGCCTCCGTCAATCGTTCACTCTGGACCACACTAACATGCCATCTCTTCGCAGGGTCAACTAGCCTCCGTCAACCGTTCACTCTGGACCACACTAACATGCCATCTCTTCGCAGGGTCAGCTAGCCTCCGTCAATCGTTCACTCTGGACCACACTAACATGCCATCTCTTCACAGGGTCAACTAGCCTCCGTCAACCGTTCACTCTAGACCACACTAACATGCCATCTCTTCACAGCCACATACCAGCTTGTTGCATTTCTATTTGTTCTCCACTGATTTCTTCGGTGCTCAGATGCAAGCAGTACTGGCAAACGTCAGGATTACGATGTAGATAAGTGTGAACAACAGTAGTTCTGTAGGTCACTGCTAGTGCATGATATCTTGAGTGGCTATCTGCGCCACCAAAAAACAACTTTAGACGTTTGTCTTGCAAAAAACTTGTGTACATGTAACTGTTGACAGTCTGTTAATTTTGCGAGCTGTTTGGGTTTGTGTTTCTGCAGCGTGACGAGGAGAAGAAGCAAGCGAAGCGAGATAGGGTGGCCCGCAGTCGGGGGAGAGAGAGAAGCAGGGAGCGGGAGAAGGAAAAGGAGAAAGGGAAAGACAAGGACAGTGAAAAGCAGTCGTCACAGGATTCTTCGCGGAGAGAGAGGGAGAAGGGAAGATCACCGCAAAGAGATCGTTCCAGAAGCCCAAGGCGCAGGTTAGGAGTGTGCATTATTGCATGGTGGCATGAGACGAGGGGAGGGGGGCACAGTGGTGTGAATTCAGGACCACAGAGTGAACTGTGACTCAAACAGTTACTGTGTAAGAAGAGGAGGAAGACCTGGTATTGATTGCTGCTTGTGTGTGCACACACCCCTCCAGATCCTGGAGTCCAAAGCGTGAGCGCTCACGGAGCCCGCAGCGTAGCCCCCGGCGCAGTCCTATGAGGTTTCGTTCCCAGGAACGTGCAGAGCGGGAGAAGCAGAGAGAGCGAGAGCGAGAGCGTGAGAGAAATGCGTTGGTGAGGGAGGAGGAGGAGTATGAGGAGAGGCAGAGGGCAAAGAAACAGAGGGAGAGGGAGCGAGCTTACAGAGATGTAAGTGCGTGTGAGAAGAGATTGTGAGAGAGGAAAAGAAGCATTTTGTATTTTATGGGAAGGCAGAAGGAGGTAATTTTCTTTCTTGTGTGTGTAGAGACTTGAGGTGTGGATGAGCAGGGAGCGAAGAAAGGCGAAGGAGCACGAGAAGGACTACGAAAAAGAGGGCGAAAAGAGGGACGAAATGGTAGGATAGGATGATGTCATGATGATGTAAGGCAGTGTTGATGTAGTGATGGCACCTTTGTTGCAGGAACGGGAGAGAAAACACCTGGCAGAATTTCTTGAGGACTACGATGACGAGAAAGATGATCAAAGATACTACAAGTGAGCGAAACGAGCTCTCCCTCTCTCTCTCTGATTTTTATTCTGCTTCCTCTTTTGATGTCTTTATCTTGGTTTCTTCCTCAGGGGTAGTGCATACGCACGTCGTCGCCGTGAGCGTGAGCTGGAGATAGAAGAGGATGAGCGTGACCGTCATCGGGAGAAGGAGGAGATCGAAGCACTGCGTCTTCAGGTGATGGAACGGCAGCACCAGGAGAGGAGGACCGCAGAGCAGCAGTCAAGAGGAGAGGAGGAGGTGTGTGTGTGTGCGTGTGTGCGTGTGTGTGTGTGCGTGTGCGTGTGTGTGTGTGTGTGTGTGTGCGTGTGTGTGTGTGTGTGTGTGTGTGTGTGTGTGTGGAGAGGAGTGTGTAACCATTCTCTTAAAGGTCTGCTTTGTTTTTCAAGCTTCCTCTCCCCTTGCTGCCCTGTGTGTATTAGCTTAGGACGAAACTAGTGTGAACATGTGTTATTCATTTTCTTAGGAGTCCGGGATGGAGGAGTCATCCAGCCCGGAAGACTCTCCTCAGCGTCGAGAAGAGGAGGAGGAGGAGGATGTCCATGTTAAAGAGGAGATTGAAGAGGACATCCCCCTCACCAAGCCAGGATACCCTGTTCCAGCAGCCTACCCACCTATACAGGTATGCAGATATGAGGAGGACTTGCCATCCCTTTACAGAGGACACTGTTTCCACTTCGTTTGAACTCCTCAAACATTTGCATAATATTCTAATTGCATCCTAGTATCTGTAGGGTACTGTAATATACTGTAATATAATGTGATATACTGTAGTATACTGTTTTGGCATGGAGGTTGGTTGGCCTGGTAACCAATGGATGGGCATTAATTAGAGTGATCGAGGCCCACCTCTGTTTATTCCTCCTCTCTTTTAGGTCCAGTCTGCTCCGGTCGTGATGGCACCAGAGATCAAGGATCATCCCAGGGAGAAGAACATAGGGGATGGGATCTCCATTAGAACATTTGAACCCGTGAAGACGGAGGAAACTATCAAGAAAGAGGAAGAGATGGAAGAAGGGGAGGACACACCATCTTCAGGGTCGCCTCAAACTGCTCCTAAACTGGCGTTTGGTTTGGTGAAGAAGAGCTTGAGCTCTGGTAACAGTGTCTCGGTCCCCCCATCCAAGAAGGCGAAACTGGAGCATGTGTTTAGCATGGAGGAAGACGAGCTGGAGCTGAAACCCAAGAAGAAACTCGTCCCCATTCAGTACTCTGAGGAAGAGCAACAGGCAGTTGGAAGGACCAACAAAACGGCTCTGGCTACTGCCGCCTCCAGGTCACAATCAACCACAAGACAGCCTCTTGATGAGCGCAAGATCTCTCCTGAGGAACGGAAGAAGATGATACAGAATCTTGTCAACAGTATCCCCACCACAAAGGAGGAAGTGTTTGCATATGAACTCAAGTGGGAACAGATTGATCAGGTAAGGTTGGGGGCCGGGATTCCAGATAATGCACACCAATACATGTAGCATACTGGGGATTTACTGAGCAAGTATTCAGATATTGAGTTGGTCTCACCATATCTATGATCTCACAAATAATCTGCTAATGAAGTGTACATGAGTATACCGAAGAAAATTTCCGGGAGTGTCCCATGTAACTAACTAATGTAAAACTCTCTCACAGTGGAATTCTTTTCCGGAAAAGCCAATGCTTTTGCCAGACAGATGGCACCTTCTCCCTGAATATTGTACTTGCGCAAGTCAAGTCGAGTTAAGCTCTTGTTTGTAGCTATCATGTCAGTAAAAGCAACTGCACCTTCTGATCCAATTGGATTCTCCCATAGCCCTAGGGTTTGTAGTTGGGTAGTGGTGTTTTCTTCTGGTGCAAATAGGCCATCCATTGGCAGCTGTTTGGAAACAGCTGGGAATAATTCCAATAGATGCCCACCCTGTATGTTACTGTTGCTTATTAACCTGACAAACATCTTCTCCTGCAGACGTTAATGGACAAGAGAGTTGGTCCGTGGATCAACAAGAAGATTGTCGAGTATGTGGGAGAAGAGGAGCCATCATTAAGAGACTTCATCTGCAACAAGGTACGCTGTGGCGCCGCTGTTCTTTTGCCTTTGACAGAGGAGTAGTCTGTAATTTAAACCTTGTTGTTTGATTCTCAGATTTATAAACTTATAATTCAATTTGGTGAGTAATATTTTGTGCTATTCTCAGGCCTTCCCCACCTCAAGACTTGATAGCTGGTGAAAACTGCAACAAGCAGTACACTGGCTAATACCCAGCACTTGTGCTTAGATTATAACAAAAAAAGGTTTCATGGTAGAACTCAATAACCATGGTATTCATATTTTCATTGGGAATGAAATACTTTATAGTGGTTACAAGGTTGTGTATGTGCGTTACATGCACATTTCCCTCTCACAGCTTGCGTGTAACATTACTCCAGCAGCTCTGCTGGGAGACATAGCAGTGGTAAGTCTGGTACCGAGGCTGGAACGGGAATGAGACTGTGGTATGAGCTATTCTTGATTCCCATATTCAGGTACTGGATGATGAAGCAGAGGTATTTGTTGTCAAGTTATGGAGGCTGCTGATCTATGAGACAGAGGCCAAACATCTTGGGATTGCAAAGAACTATTAGTGCATTCACCTCCTGTTTGTCACAGTGGTCTTCGTTGCTGGAGGTTTCTTACTGTCTTTTTCTATACATCATTTGTTTCCAATGATAGTTTCACACATACTCAACATGAATAATGAAATTCTGTACCACACAAGAAATGCTTCCTATAATAAGAAGGGTATAAATGCTTTTCTTTTTCTGGGGTAGTCTTCAAATTTCGTCAAATAAAACCTGAAAGCAGGGGAAAAAGCATTTGGGTACGCTGATAACACGGGAAACCTGTGTTTTTGATATAGAACTTACCTGTGGTGCTGTATTGCCCGGCTACCAAGAAACAGGGTAGTCCAAACAGCGTAGATGGCTCCAGGCCACGACCAGCAAGCAATGGCATAGCCTGTCCACTCCAAGCTTTCTCCAAAGTAGTTAGCACCAGAAATGTACTCAAACATACCCCCTACACATGGCCAACCATGAGAAGATGAGAGTAAGTGCTGGCTAACGATTAAAATGGGAGTATATTGGCTCACCATATGGTATCTTGTACCCAGTTTCACCTGGCTTTCTCAACCCTCGAAGTGTGCTGTCAGCATGGATGTTCAGCGCCATTCCAAGCAGAAAGATGACCTGACCCACCATGAAACGAGGATCAAAGAACCACGACGTGTCATAGTGTATAAAGTGTGTGAGGTACCGGCCTTGCATGTAGCTGTTTATGACGCAGAAGAAGAAGGCACTAACCACTGGAACAATGGGAGTATGATTGCCCTTCACCAACAGAGAGTAGATGAACACCCTGTACGGAGCAAGGTTAGATTTTACGAGCCTTACTCAACAAACCCCAGAAAGGATGTGGCCATGTGTGATACTGAAAGCGATCCACATTACGTGTACAGTTGGTTGGCTGGTTTGTGAGCACTTTAGCCTCATATCACAGCTGCAAGTGATCACAAATTGGAAGTGAAGAAGGCTGGTCTCGCAAGCCACACCCTTCGCAGAGAGAGGAAGGGTCTGGTGACTCTGGTCACGCTGCAGCTGATGAGTTGTCACAGAGGAACGCAATTATCAAACAATGCCGTTAGATAATAAGATGTTGACATCCGCTAAACATGTGATGTAATTGCTACTCCATGACAACGGATGCAATCTACGAAGAGCGTGGATCTCATTGGTCACAGCAAGTTTCTGCTGTGGCGACAACTTGATGGTTGCAGCGTGACCTCTCTGCAAAGGGTGTGGCTTGCAAGACTAGACTAGAGGAAGGCATGGGAATGGGGCGAACAAACTGCACACTAAGCTGGTGGCCTTCAAGGGTCGACATTCTTCAGTGTGAATTGCACAGACATTTTGGCTTCCATACTTGGTGCTTTTTGGCTTTAGTGCTCACCTATTAAAGTAGTGTAGAATGAACATGCCTAGCAACACAATGTTGGGGTTGAACCCTCCCACGTATCGTCCCCCCACATTCAGGATAAGGTACATGGGGACAGCAAACGACGGCAGCTCCTGCAGAAACCAGCCCAGCCTAGCGGGAACTTTGCAGGAGGTGAGGCGAAGCCTAGCGAAGAGCCCTCCGTCACTCCCGTATCTTCCATACGGCACCCGTAGCGTGGTACAGACAGCCATAACCGCCATTGCCACACCCAAGAGCAGTAGTAACGTCGCTATCCATTCTAGAAGGAACAGATCCTTCCCTTCTTGTAGCCAGGAATGCAGGGACTCAAGTGAGAACATTTGCACGCGTCTTCTTGACTTCACGGACTTGCACCCCGCCCCGCCCACTAGTTATTGCCATGGGGCGTCCCCCAATTGCAAATTAGTTTTGGTCACAATACAAATCTCACACAGCTATGAAAATGTTGAAGGAACATTCCAACATGTTCCACTCTCACGGCACTGGCAGCCAGATACTCGACATAGTTCCCCACCCACAGGTCCCACGTACTGGGAGGGAGCCCCCGTACCAGCTGTGCCACTTCTTCTGTAAACCCCCTGAGCTCCACCCCTTCCAAAGCAGAGAGAGCCCTCTTCGTTAATAATTGATGTTCATCCACACTACCAGATTCGCATAAGATACCAGTTTCATCATGATAATGTGCTGGCAGTTGGCCTTTCTCCATCAAAGTCCTGTACCTCGTGGTCCACAATCGATAAACAAAATACAACGCCTTGTCGGCCATTTTTAGTTCATTGTTATCCAAAAATGTATCCCGGCTTGTTGTGACACAGTGCTGGTATTGGCACACGTGTTTCAGTATGTAATACATCAGTATAGAGGTGCCCACTGCCCGTACATGAGCATCAGTCCACTCGATTTCATTCATAGGTAAGGGTAAGGCAAATACTGTCTCCATCACCCCTGTCTGGTGAGAATCTGTCCACACGTTCACTGAGATGCTTACATTCATGGACTCAACATGATGAAACCACAATGGAGGCATGTATAGCAAGTCGCCTGGTTCCAAAACGACCTCCACTGCTTGCACTTTGCGTACCAACGGAAATCGGCTGATTTCACTAGCATTGCTGACATTCACTTGTGCCTGGGCGTGACTAGGATGGAGGAAGGGGTAGGGATATAATCCAGGCCAGTTACTTGGCTTGAACAATGTGAACTTTTTTGTTCCGTAAAGTTGTGCGTAGAAGTTGTGGTAGCCGTCGTAGTGACAGTGTGCAATGACGTGAGGTTGACCAATCCATGCATTGATAGATGAGCGCTTCGGATTCAAAACTAAAAGCTCTTTCACAGGCTGAATTTCACTCAGTGCCCAGTCACCCAGCTGGTCTAGATCGCCTGTGAAGTACAAATGGTTCCCCTCAACCGGGTTTTGCACCCTCTTGAAAAACTCTTTACCAGACATCTTGAGGTTAGTTCTGTAGGGGTTTGCTCGAATGGAAAAGTTGGTTAGGGGTTTATGCTTGTCAAAATAAGGCCCAAACCATCGGTTCTTGTTCTGATAAACTCCTGAAATGGTTTTCAACTTGGACTGCAAGTACCGTGGGGTCCAGTGTAGTGCCTTCCATAACTTCACTACCGAGTTCCTCAGCACAATGGGAGAACCCCTTTCTTCACACTGTCTTGCAAATCTGCTCCTAGGAGAAGATAAGGTTCTAATCTCCACACCCCCAGTGACTTCATACACTGTAGCTGTGCTGGCCTTGTATACCCCATACCAGAGGCTGATGAACGCATAGTTGATGAGGGCGAGTAGGATAAACAGCAGCGCAAGTTTCTTTACAGAGTACCCTCCTGCACCCAAGGGCGCCTGACCACGTTTACTGTCCTCTCCTTGCCCTGTGGAGACACCCCCGTGGTCTTGTCCAAGTTGTCTTTTCCTGGTTTTCCCCATCCTCCTTATAGCCCCACCCTCTTCTGCAAACTAATGCCGTATATTTCCGTCTATATCTGAGTTAATTGCTCTATTTATTTGATACCCACGTGGGAAAAGAAAAATTATGCAGGCAGAACATGGGCGGTGGTAAGAAAAAGCGTCTTCAATCTGGTCGCAGTAGCAAATCCCGTTACTTTTCCTCCCCTGGATTGCGAGAGAAGAAGGCATCCAGCACATACGCCTGCTATGGTGATCACAGACTCGCTCCAAGAATCAAAGAGGTAGGCCTAACTCTACCGTCTCCCCACTGAGTAACCTTGTAATCCACCTCTCATAAGACTGAGGCTACATCTCTCTCAGTACCTAGGAGACTGTGGTAACCATGCTCCTGTGGATGTCAGTGAAATGGCGTTAGCTCTACAGGCAGAATACAGGTATGTTAGTCCACTCCTCAGCCTCTCCCCCAACCCGCCTCTCCAGCCCCTCTCCTACTTTTCTTCCTATCCAGCTCCTTCCCATCCTCTTCCCCACCCTTCCTTTCTAATACGTCCTTGAGACTCTGTCATAGTATAGTCTGTGTATTTTTTTCAGTGAATATGCAAGAAAGAAGAAGGTTGCTTTTAGGAACTTGGTTGCTAAAGGTAAGTTTTACCATACATTTTACTAGTGTGTCAACATCCCAATGCAAGATCTAGCCAGGAGTTGGTTTGCAATGTTGACCCACAGGAATACTGCCATTTTTGTAGAGCTGTGCAATAGTTTCACAGCCATCGTCTTTACCTCCTCAGTGTACAAGTCACTGAAGGACTGCCATGCAGCGGAGAGTCAGCTAGAGAGGTTGGAGAGGGAGCATGTTAGGAGGAGGGCTGTGCAGAGGGAAGAGGAGGAGGAGGAGGAGGGAGAGGGAGAAGAGTAAGTGCGTCTATACCTACATGTTTCCTCTGCTCCAATGTTTGAGCTCCAGTAGCTTTAGCCTCGTCCCCAGGCTCTCTCCTCAAAAACGGGGGGAGGAGAGAACCTGGGGACGAGGCTACAGTAGCTTATGGTAAGAACATCCGACAGGTATCATGTCAGTAATTTCTGGAAACTTGTGTGAATTTGGATCACCCAATAGCGAGACTTTGTTTGATATAAATTTGTTTTCCTACAGGGTGTGGTCTGGTGAGGAGTTGCCGAGTGACTTATCATCAGACAGTGATGCTGATTTTGAGGCAGCCGTGCCTGAGGCACGTGTGTGTGACACCTGTTAACGTGCTCTCATGTGACTAATCTTTCCTACTGTCTCCAGGGTTACAATATGATGAACGACTCCCTACTGCAAGTATATAACTCCCTTTCCATCAAGTCTCCATTCCATGATAGCTCGGACCTTACAGATTCACCGAGTAAAGATTTGATACTCAACAGTGGTTCAAATGGCGCAGTAACTTCCGAGACAAACCCGGACAGCCCACAACCTACAACTTATGAGACAAGTGACCCACTCACATCACCAGCCATTTCTGAAGACCTGCAGACTGAGACAAGTTCTCATGAGAGCAATTTGGAGAAAGCTGTTGAGGAGAAGGAGGTAACGGTTACAGCTGGTGAGGAGGTTGTAAGAAACCAACCAGCGGTGAGTAGCGTTGCACCAGATGTACAAGAGCCGCAGCTCCCAGATAGCGTTCCTCCCAAGGGGCCCTCCTCTTTGTCAGCTTCTTCACCCTTGCTGCCTTTTCCTGGTGAGAGTGAGCCACCTCCCCTCCAGCAGCAACAGCCATCTCGTGTAACAAAGCGGGTCACCTTTGCACCCAAAGTGACCGAGTATACTGATAATGGCAGGAGAGGAAAAGTTGAAAAAAACTCGGTAAATATTTCTTTACTTTTTTTAAGTCTGTTTGTGTTCACCCACCCTTGTGTTTATTCCCAGTATCAGACGAGGTCGTCTTCCTCTCGTGTGAAACTCAAGCGTGGTGCAGTGGAAGGGGAGACAGAGGACAATGGGAGCATGAGACAGAAGTCCAAACGGCGGAAGGTGAAAGAGGGAGACCGATTGTCAAGCAGCGGTGCGGATGCCTCTTTAAAAAGAAACTCCTTGACTCAGAAACACAGTACAGGTACACTCATGCCATGTAGGCTCACCCATGCTCTAGTGTTAGTAGAAAGAGCCTGTGTCAGTAGAAAGAGCCTGTGTCGTTTTTGTTTTCGTTTTGTGTAGAATTTTCTGTGGAGAAGTCTGATGTTAGGTTCTCGGATATTGGTGGCTGTGAGTCATGCCTCAAGGTAATAGCGTCTTCCTCATCTACACCACACACACACACACACACACACACACACACACACACACATGCACACACACACACCTGTATTTACTGTACTGTTTCATAACCTTTGTCAGCTGGTTTGGCATTAATTAACACTTATTGATTGATAATTACATACATATGTGCATACAATCAATCAATCAATCAATCAAATTCTTAATATCACTTGCAAAAATGCATCCAGCCTAAACAGGCTTATGAGACAAAATCTATATGGTGTATACGAAAGGGATAAAACTGGAAATTCTCAAACTATAAGCATATGTAACATACAGATGTACATACACACTTTGTACGTGGATACATATGTCCATGTCATATATATATATAGGTAATACACATGTACATGTACATGCACCCATGCATGAGTAGGTACACATACATACACTTGTATTAGCAACCGTGATGATGTAATGGTGACATCATTTCTCTTAAGGAGGTGTGCCAGCTGCTTCTCCACCTTGTTCACCCAGAGGTGTTTCGTATGCTGGGGGTGCGGCCCCACCAGGGGTTCCTGCTGCACGGACCCCCCGGCTGTGGGAAGACCCTGCTCGCTCACGCCATTGCAGGGGTAAGGGGGCATTTGTGTGAGTGTGTGTGTTTGAGTTCCAGCTGTGATGCACATACACACACACACACACACACACACACACAGGAACTCGATCTCCCATTCATTAAGCTTGCGGCTACAGAGGTGGTGAGTGGAGTGTCGGGTGAGTCCGAGCAGACCATCAGAGACCTCTTCCAGCAGGCCAGGGTGAGGGAAGGGGAGGAGAGGAGAGAGAGAGAGGAGGGGAGGGAGGGAGGGAGAAGTGGGGAGGTGGAGGGAGGGGGGGGGGGGGGGGAGAGAAAAGGTGAAATCATTTCATGGTGATTTTGTTTTGTGTGTTGCAGGAGCATTCACCGTGTGTGCTATTTATTGATGAAATTGATGCCATCTGTCCAAAGAGAGAGACGGCTCAAAGAGAGATGGAGAGGAGGATTGTGACACAGCTACTGGCATGCCTGGATGGTGCGTGGAGGATGGGGGGAGAGGAAAGGAAGGAGGGAGGAGAGGAGGGAAGGAGGAAGGAGGAAGGAGGGAGGAGAGAGGAGAGGGAGGAGAGAGGAGAGGGAAGAGAGGGAAGAGGAGAGGGGAGAGGGAGGAAAGAGGAGAGGAGAGGGGAGAGAGGAGAGGGAAGAGAGGGGAGAGGAGAGGGAGGGGGGAGAGGAGAAGGGAGAGGGAGGGAGAGGGCTATGATAATGTAAATTAAGACTATGACTCAGAAGAAATCATGTTATGAAAATTGGCATTGCTGTTATGTCTGATAAGTTTTCAACCGTATGCAAGTATGGTGAATGTGTATGCCAACCAAGTGCTTCCCAAGACCAATCTTTGTAAGCCATATCATGTGCACCCATACTGTGATGCACAGCTGTGTCTGTCGGTCTCAATACAGAGCTGAACCGGGGTCTGCCGCATGGACAAGTTCTGGTCATTGGGGCAACCAGTCGGCCAGACACACTGGACCCAGCTCTCCGTAGAGCCGGGCGATTTGACAGGGAAGTATCTCTGGGCATCCCCGACGAACAGGCAAGGGAACGGTAAGGAGTGGGAGGATGGAAATGGAGAGAGATGTACAGAGAGAGAGTAGTTTTGTGTCCAGGTTTATAACACATGACCTGAGTGTGATGCTGGAGAGTACGCACATGTATATTGGTGGCTTATTTCATAGCTTGCAGATGTCTAAGCCAAAATCATTTTTGAGCATGGGGCATTCATAGGCGCCTCGATGTCTGCCTCTGTACAGTGGGAACTCTCTTTGGGACCCCACAAGTGTCCTGATAGGAGAAGTGTCTCCATTTCAGAGGTTGTTTTACACTGAGAGGGTGTGTTTTGGGACGTTTTAAAGTGTCCTAAATGCGGCAGAGTTATCCTAGGGTTTGAAATAGAGGGGCTCCACTATGATGACTAATGGCCAATGTGTGTTGCTAGTGAGCCTTGATAATAGGCTTAATGGCGCTGCTCTTAGGCGTGTACCCATTTGAGAGGGAGCTAAGTGCACATGGGATGGTTAATTGCCTCCGTTTACGCGCCCACTTACGGTGCTTAAAGTTATGACTGCCGTGGTAGCCAGCAGTCTGCTGTTTGTTGCGGCTTGTTGGGCAAAGGAATGGGTAGTGTCAGGGCCACGTAGACGTGATAACATAACTGTGGCATAGCTTGTACATCAGTTGTGATGTGTGTAATGTATTCATGACGTCCAGGCTTTACGCAACTGCTTTGTAAGCATGTGCTTCCAGGAATTTCATTGGCCAGTTACACTCCCTCTCATTCTTGGAGCATTAGACTCGTTATTCTTTGACTTACCTTGTCTTGGAGCTGGAACATGAAAACATAAGCTGTTTGAACCCCCCCCCCCCCCCCCCTCTCTTCCCTTCCTCCCTCCCTCCGCAGTATTCTCCGGGTTCTCTGCCATGGTCTAAAGTTGGAGGAGGGGTTCATGTTTTCTGACGTTGCCCACCGGACGCCCGGGTTTGTGGGGGCAGATCTCATGGCTCTAACAAGAGAAGCCTCCCTCTTAGCCATCAACAGGTATGTGCGGGGAGGAGGAGGAAGGGGGAGGTGGAAGAGGGAGGGAGGAAGGGAGGGAGGAAGGAGGAAGGGAGGGGCAGGGAGGAGGAGGGAGATGGAGAGAGGAGAGAAGGGAGTAGAGTTTCCATTTTACTTTGAAGCTTGGCTCTTGAACTAAATTTCAATGGTTCTGACTTGGTTGCTGTAGGGTGCTGAGAGAAGTGAATGAAACGGAGCAGATGAACGAGGGGAGCCAGCCTGCTGAGCAGGGAGGAGGGAGCCATCATTCTGAGGATGGAGGTGGAGAAGACGCAGGATCCATGGTGCAGAAGATGAGGGAACAGCCCCAACTCACAGAAGAACAGCTACAGAAGGTGTTCATCACCTTCAACGATTTCTCTGTGAGTGTGTGGCAATGTACGTGTGAAGTGTTATTGTGTAGTTATCACACAGCCACGATGTACTGTCACCCAATTAGGATTGGTTGCGTAATTGTCCTGTTCACACACCTGCCAAGCTGGTAGGACTGGGCCATTCAAGATCTCTTCCCATCTTGTAGGAGGCCCTAGGGTTAGTGCAGCCCTCTGCAAAGCGTGAAGGGTTTGCTACTGTCCCAGACATGACGTGGGACGATGTGGGAGCGTTGGAGAGCATCCGGGAAGAGCTCAGCATCGCCATATTGGTACAGTTGGTTTCTTCTTCTTAATCTCTCCGTCACCATATCCCTTCCCTTCTCTCTCCCCAACTCAACTCCTTTGCCCTCCCCTCTTTCTAATTCTTCTCTCTCCTTCTCTCCATCTTTCTCTGTCCATATTACCTCTAATGAAAAACATTGTACATGTTTACGCGTCTGCCGACTCATACACAGACTCATTAAAGCCTAATAGGGGTCAGAATCCCCACAAGTCCACTTAGGGAATTTTCCTCCACATTCCAAACTGCTTACTATCTCCTTGCGTGGCCACATTAGCCGAAGCCTTCCAGCAAGGGTGCACAATCATCAACCTGATGTAGCCTGATGTGGTATGATCAAAATCCGATTTCCTAGCCTTGCCATAGTATTTGCGTTGTTTGCTAAACCTTTACCAAATGAAGTAGCTGTATCGTCTAGGGTAACTAACTGACCTCCAATCTGACATTTTTCTGGTTGGGCAGAGATTTATTTGGAGGCCAGGGGCAACCACCGGTAGCACTTCCCTCTTTCTCTCTCCCAATGCCAGGCTCCTGTGCGCTACCCACGGCAGTTTGCTGAGCTTGGACTGGCCTCCTCTCCCCCCGGCATTCTGCTGGCTGGCCCCCCAGGATGCGGCAAGACCCTGCTGGCAAAGGTTGGTGAGAGGTCAATCACTAGTCTTGTTCCACCGTCCAGTTTTTGATGGTTTACGGTATGCAAAAACAGAGAAGGCCAAAGATCGTTTATCACGTGTATGGCATCAATTTCTAGACAAAGGAGGGGAGGGCCCTCCGACTGCATTTCATGCATACGTTCTTGGAGTGGTCGCTTCGTGAACGTTCAGCACTTAGATTGACACTGCAAGAAAAAGCCTCAAGATCATTCGTTTGGTCGGGGGACCTCCCCCCTTTTATCTGCCTAAGATGTTACTCACATGGTAAATATTCCGTGTTTGTTTTTGCATACTGTAAGTGATCAAAAACTGAACGATAGGAAGGCCTGGAATGAACGTTACGCAGTGGTGGATCACATGACCCAGGGGGTGGATCACATGACCCAGTGGTGGATCACATGACCTGGAGGGTGGATCTCATGACTCCACATGAATATTGTTTCATGTGTATTTGGGAACGTCAGCACATTTTGTAGTTGCTGTCAACGTGCTGGTTTGTCATCATTGCAGGCCATTGCAAATGAAACGGGAATCAACTTCATATCCGTCAAAGGGCCAGAACTACTGAACATGGTTAGTTTGTTTGTGGTTTAAAGTACAATGATCAGATGCACTTAGTGGGACAATTTATGTTTACATCTGTCAACAAACAACACACAAACGAAAACTAATAAAGCGTTTGAAACCATTAAAGTCTTGGCTGCCATCAGAATGGTTGTTATTGTGTGTTATTGTGTTAGGCAGCAGATGAGTGCAAGCTTCCTGCCAACTGATTAATGATGTGAAATGAACCATTTCTCATTAACTGATGGCAGTGTTTTTGAATAACAAGAGACAATTAAATTACCTTTTAGAAGATAGTAGTCATGAAGCTCTTACATGATACCTCGTCCTCTCCTCCCATCCTGGTTCTTCCCCTCTTCTTCCTTGTCACTTCCCGTCCTGTTTCCTTTCTCTCTCTACCACTCTTCCTCTTCCTTCCTATTTCTCCCCCCTCCTCCCATAGTATGTTGGTGAGAGTGAGCGAGCAGTGAGACAGGTGTTTCAGAGAGCACGAAACTCTGCCCCTTGTGTTATCTTCTTTGACGAATTGGACGCTCTCTGTCCCAAACGTTCAGAAATGGCAGAAGTAAGTGTACCACAGAACATACCTAAAGTTGTTAGCTCAACAGCTGTGCATTCTGTGAAGACAACAGCTTCTATAGGAGCAACATATGAAGTACCTGGTCTCGTTCCCAGACTGTGCCCTCTCACGGGCTGGGCATGAGACTATGAAGTGCCCTCTCATTACATTTCAGTGTGGAGCTAGTGTTAGCAGTTGTTATGATGATGTAAGTTGTTTATAGTCATGTAACGACTGTCTAGGCACTTATAAATGTACACACACACACATACACACACACATACACACACATACACACACACACACACATACACACACACACACACACACACACACACACACACACACACCAGACCAGTGCCAGTGCACGAGTGGTGAACCAGTTGCTAACGGAGATGGACGGACTGGAGACACGAAAACAGGTCTTCATCATGGCGGCTACTAACAGACCAGGTAACGAGTACATTCACCTTCCACACCTCCCCACCATCACACACACACACACACACACAAAGCTTCCTAAAAGCATGTGTATATCAAACTTGTCCTCTGCTGTACTTACCTTGTACGACCATTGCTGCAGATGAGTTGATTACGCTTGTTTACAGAAAAGTTTGAATATGGTTATGGTTGCATGCTTGTGTGCACACTCATTGTCCCCCTTGACCTTCTTGACCTTATCTGCACTGACAACAGCTACTGTGTATGTGTGTATGTCTGTGCAAAGTGCGCTCTTTAGAGCCAGATAATATTCCCAACTGCTTCAGCCACCCCTCTCTCCTCAGGTCCTTGCCTGTCAGAGGAGGTTGGACATGGTTGAACTTTACTAATTAAAATGGCTGAGGTGATCACTAATTGCACGATTCCCCCTCCCCTATCTCAACAGACTAGCTCTCTCAACTTTTCAAGATTCAATTAAGGCTGGGGCCAGTCATAGAAAAAAGCTACAAAACTTTCTACCTTGCAATAGCCAAGATGAATTAGTGTTGACCTCAATCAACAAAGGTCAACCATGTCCCACCGCCTCTGCTTGCGTGTTTCCCATTGTCACTCCGCCTCCTACTGTGTGTAATTGGACTGGAAGAGTTGGATACCAGTTTTGTATGGCAGCTGCATTGATACCCTTGCCTCCTCCTCCTTCTTTTCTTCCCCTTTTCATCCTCTCCCCTTCTGCTCCTCCTCCTTTGCCTCAGACATCATTGACCCAGCTGTGATGCGGCCTGGTCGTCTAGACAAGGTGTTGTACGTGGGACTGCCCACTGCCACCGACAGAGCTGATATTCTCAGGACAATCACCAAGGTCACACACACACACACACACACACACACACACACACACACACACACACACACACACACACACACACACACACACACACACACACACACACACATCCTATAAACAATAGAGTATGGTGCCGAGAGTCTACCGTTTGTTAAAATTTAAACTTTCTTAATGGTTCAACTTTTCTCTTTGTTCCTTGTTAGAGCACTGTTTTGTACAAGTGTGACCGTTGACCACCATTGTTGGCAGCTTGTAGACCCCATTAGTGACAGTGGCAGCTAAAATTGGGGATGCCAGGTTCAGATAATGGTTTCCGTTATGTCAGCACTTAGGAACGATTGTCTTTGCCTTATATAGGCTTATTCATAGGTGTGTGGCTACACCCTTACAAAGTGGGGGATAACAGCTTTCCTGTTGTTTCAATGACCGCTCTAGACACCCACCTTGAATGCCTCTAGCATACACCCACCTTATTTATACGCACCTTACGCGTGCGTTATCAGTGTTTTTGGTTTTTTTAAGTCTTTTGTTTTTGGTTGTGTTATCAAGTGAGTTAACTTCCCCTCTCCATTTTTGTCCTACACACACACACATGCACACACACACACGCATGCATGCACACATGCACACACACACACACACACACACACACACACACACAGGGTGGCACTCGGCCAAAGCTGGACTCTGAAGTTGATTTGAGCGAGCTAGCAGGGGACACATATTGTTGCGGTTTCTCGTAAGCCTAGATTAATAAACACTTACATGTCGACTAATCCCTACCAATCCATTTAACTTGTATTATGGAGCCAGATGTATTGCTTTTGTATGAAAGACCTTTCATCCCAAAGAAATGAGAATGCAGCTGTTATTGTCCATTGTTTATACATTGCCTTCCAGTTTGGCTCCAACTGGCTGGGGGGAAATTTAGCGTCAAGGACAATCATAAACTTTGAATATTCAAACTAGATTCATTGGGTCTGATCTAATCAGGAATGCTTCTCAAGTTTGGTTGCTAGCATGTTGCTAGGGAGTGATGTTTGGTTTGCATGTGTCAGCAATTAGTATGCACTTTTCAACAATGTTCACCTCTAAATTGCATTAAGTAAGCCATAGTACACTAACAATAATGAACTTTGACCTTTTTTAGTCCTATGGCTTTAGGCGCAGGGCTGGGTGTGTGTGTTTATCGTGGCATGTGATTTACCGTTGTATGGATTGTGTGTATGCATACAATGTTGCTAATAGTTTACTTGGGTGTGTCTGTCTTCTCCAGTGGTGCCGATTTGACTGCACTGGTGCGAGAGGCGGCCGTATTGGCACTTCGGGAACACATGCAGCTCACAATGTCACCATTCCAAAGCAACCAATCAGATTGCTCGATTTCTGCAGACTCTTGTGTGGTCTCCACACGACACTTTACCACAGCACTGAAGAAAATAAAACCGTCTGTCTCACAAAAGGTAAGTATTACAGAAGTTTTAGGCCTTTTTACTACCTCCCAGAATTGTCTGTACCTTGTTACAACCTTGTTTGGCTGTTCCTAGCCTGTTCCCTACCTCTAGTTTTGCAGTATGGACGGCACAGAACCCAAATTAAAATTTAATTTGTATAGCTAGCCAATGATTTTGTGAGAAGGATCCACATTAATTAAGTACAGTGATTAAGTTTTGTAGTTGACAGCTTGTCGTGTTTTGTTTACACCTAACCACCAAGCATCTTGCTACTGTACTGTAGCTTCAGGGAACAGCTTATTATGCGGTAGTTGTCATTGCTTACCTAAACAAAAACAGTGGGTAGTTTGTATCTCCTGATTTCTTTTCAGCTTTATTCATCACATGCTAATCCAATTTGATCAAAGAGTTTTCATGACCTGAGGACATAATTTCACGTATTCAATTATAACCAGAGCCCTCCCCTCAATTAGCAAAGGTGAGATAGTGCTCAGCTACCAGATGTTTGGCCAGGGCTGATGCCAGCTGATAACAAAACCGGTAACTGTTATTTCTTTTCCCTCTCTCTGCAGGATCAAGCCTTCTACAATCAAATGGCACAACAGTTTAGTCTCAAGTGATCATTCTAACAATTGCTCATGAGACTGTCAGTCTCACTGTAATTTCCTGTTTATCCACATCCGGTAATACACAGCATTGCTCAATAACTTTTGTCCTTTTGTAAAGAATGTGTACATTGAGATGGTGCTAGTAGTATAGTCTGTCTCGGTGACAGAAACCATGCAGGCACCCAAACTACCGGCCAGAGATAAATTACATTATGCAAATAAGGATGCTTGGAATGCCATAGCTAAAAACATGCCAACCCATGCACTCAAGAATACTCAAACCGTTCATTTTTGCTTCATTCCCAAGGCCTTGGAGTATTTGTAGTGCAGCACATTCAAGCTGGAGGCAGCAGGCCTAGCTTCACCTCACCTGTTAATCGTTTCAAGCAAGAAACAAGGTTTGGTAGAACTTTGTTTCCAAAAACGTGTGGGAAGCTATATGTCCCAGTTACACAATATCCTTGGACTCAGTCGCTAGAGTGAGGCTTCTTGTAGACCTGCTGTACTAAATCTAATTAGCATTATACACAGTTTGACATTGGCAGAATGCCATAAGGAAACACACATATGAACTAGAGTTGGGCCAGTACACTAGAAACCAATAAATAATAAATAAGTCAACATTACATACATAAATAATTATCATAATAATTCAATTTGGGGAGCATAAAAAATGGGATGATTACAATGACTGATATTTATCATATTGATAAATATGACAGGTGCCAAGATTAAAGTCTTCAAGACTACACAACTGAGGATGTTGTCTGGAAATTTCAACCACAAAAAGTGGGTGCAAACAAACCTGTATGCAACTAGCTTGATCCAGACAGAATTGTCTTACAAAATGACTGGACTTGTATGGATAGCTTATAGGGCAATAAATATTAGTGGCTCAGCACCATTAAAAATACTGCAAAATTTTGGGATAATAATGGGTAGTCCTATGACGAGAAAAACTAAATAACTGGGACTAAAACAGACTATTATCTGTAGAATGCAAAATAAGTGATTTAATTTCTCTGCACAAAACAATGATGGTGGTGAAGGAGTTAATTAAATAGCAAATGAAGGCACTATACCGTCGACAGTCAGAGCTGTATCACTCTTAGAATTAAGCATGTCATCAAACACCGGGAGACGGTGGCTGCTGGACGAACAGGAGACGCTATCGCTGTCATTAAGGCTCATCCCCATGAAAACCTCTCTCAAATCTTGGTCAGAACTGAAGCCATTGGAAATAGGCTTGGCGGGAGACCCACTTCCTGAGGAAAGCACATCAAACTCCAGAAATGGGTCCGGGCTCGGGACATCCCTCTGCTCCGCAGCACCAACCACAAACCCATTGATGTGTATGTTGGGTGCACTAATGTCGTCCAGAGTACGACCAAGTGAAGTCGGGTAGTATGAATCGTGGTGGTCTGGTTCGCGGTCACTGTCATCGGATCTGGTTCCTTCATTGGCTGAAAATATTTTTTGGTCAGTAATCCCAAGACCATTTTCAGGTGAGTACAGCCCTTCATGGGCTGTACTGTTATGATAGAAAAAAAATTGCTGGTCTGGTTCACGGTCACTTTCGTCGGATCGGCTGCCCTCGATGACTGGAAACTCAAACGTTTTGTTGCCAGCGTACCCAGAAAAATCGTCTGGTGACGATATACCGGAATCCTGGGAAGGACTGATGGGCAGATTAAATCCTGTTGTTTTCTTGGGGCTTTTCGGTCCACTGCTGTCGGTAGATTTTCTCATTTCTTCAAAATTGTGGACAAAGTGGCAACGCGGACCATAAGGACAAAAGCCCTTCGAGTGATAAGTCCGACAAAGCTCGGTTTTGTACTTGGGATGTCTTGGAAGAGCTCGAAGCTCATGTTCACCATGTGCAAACTGGCATTTGTCACTGTATTTGCAGTAACCATACTCTTGAAATGGCCTACAAAGTTCAGTTTTGTAGCGACTGGAGCTATTTCCATTTCCACTTTGTCTCCTCTTTTCGTCCTCGAGTGATTTTGCTTTTGTGTAAACTCCTCGGGTGATAATTTTCACTCCACTGCGCCTCACACTCACAGATTGGCTACCAGCTGAGTGAGATCTTGGCCGAGTTGGGAAGTATGTTTGAACTTTCCCAATACCATTGCTGGCACTCTGCATGTTGGAAAAAAAAAAACGTGGGGAGCGCTGAAGCTAAAAATCAGATTGCAAGACTAATTATGTGTGCAGAGGTTCATTAATTACGCCCCAGGGCTCAGGAAGTGGTCGACAACAAAATTAGTGCCACAAAAGAATAATAAATTGAACATGAAATAATGATTAAAAAATACGTACACACAAAACCGAGACAACGGCTCTTACCCTTCTAAACTCATTTATAAACCCGTCACTTAGCGCTAATGTATCCATTGTTTGCGCCAACCTCACAGCAATTCGACACCCGGTATCTGCGGTTTATAAGCAAATTGCTGCGCGCGTAGTCAAACAAAACGAAGTTTGCGCGGTAGCTTCTCCCTGCAGTTTCATCAGCCGTCGAGTGAAGTTGACTTCCGCTAGTGCCGTCCAGCTTGTTGTATTCCCGATCACGCGATTTTCTTGTCCAGGCAAACCAAGATCGCAAACTGCTCTCGCTTGTTTTAACGATCTGCCGCGCTGGGAATTTGCAAGCCGACCCTAGCGATGAATTTCTGGTGCAAGGCTAGTCGAGATGATAGACCCGGATCTAAATATCTGATTAAGGCGATGCACCGAGTGGGCGCTTTTTGACCTTATTATTTACGTCATCACTCTAAGCAAATTGAAAAACAACGTGCTTTAGCGCTGCGTTCTGATTGGTTAATTAAAACAATGAAAATCATTAAAATGGCGGCGCAAGTCGGCTTATAAATAGGTGGAGCTTCATGTAATTTCCTGTAATAGTTACAGCTGATCTTTAATAATAATAGTTAAGTAACTTATTAACATCTCATGTGATTGCTAAAATGGCATCGTGCAGTAGCATCGAATCTTCAAGCCAAAAGTGAAGCAACGAGAGGGATATCAAGCTCTTGTACCAGCCCTAACGGAAGCAGGGTATGATTGTTTTGCCGCTACGGAAGGAACCAGGAAGAAACCCTTGATACCATGTCTTTTGGGTCTTTTGGTAGTGGACATGGCCCCTACCAGAAGCTTACTCCCGAGTATCTGGCTAGACAGTTGCCCGTGTTTCAGGAGAGGGTGCCCACCAGCCCTAAGGTCAGGAAAGCATGAACCATTCACCTCGGGACTAGAGAGAGAGAGAGAGGGGGGGAGAAAGGAAGAGAAGGGGGGTATCTCTAGTCATAGCTGGGAGCTATGTTGGTGCACATGTCATGAGCTAGTTATGGTCTAGCCTCGTTCCCAGGCTCTTGTGCGGGGGAGGAGGAAAGAGAGCCTGGTACACACTGTTCGCGCATGCGCCAAATTCCCTTGGTAACCTGCATACTACTCCGCTACGCTACAATTACGGTCAATTTCAGTTTACCTTCTGAAAGGCTGCACTGCCTGGTTATACTCCCTGTGGGATACATACGGGCGGTTTTGAAGTCAAAAACAATATCGCTTTGATGGTAACGGTCTGCACTGCTTCATTCAAGGCGATCGGTAAACTTCAAAGGGAAAGATTGCATCAGTCACGTGCCGCAGCGTTTAGCTGGAATGGACAAACGCGTGGACAATTCCTGCAAGCGAAGAGCTGAGTACCTTCGTCGCTCCCTCGTCATCGTGTACACAGAGCGTGGTCAATGGCAGGCATCTTTTATACGGGAGAAGTCGGCGTGCCTTGCGGAGGTTAGTGTAACGGAGCAGATTTTACGGAAATTTCCAAATTCCCAGAAATCCTGGTGGAACTGAGCATGCGCAAACAGTGTGTACCAGGCTCTTTTCTCCCCACCCACGCATGAGCCTGGGAACGAGGCTAGTTATGGTCCTCAGGCCCTTGCATGCATTATTAAACCTGTAACCCAGGTGACCTGTCAGCTTCCCTGTAAGTCAAAAAGCACTGGAGGTCAATTACATACAGTGTCGACTATGCAGGTGTCCCCTGGAATGTTTGTGACACACTCAGATGTACATACTTGCCCAATATTTATGAAACTGTCAAGCATTTATGGACAGTTTGGCTTCATAAAGCCTTAGCATTGCCAGTTTGTATAGCTGACTGTGCGACATGTACAGGGCATCTCTTGGTCTTATAAGACTGTAGGGTGATCCTGAACACTCTCTCATTAATGTTTCACAAGTAAAGGAGAAACAGCCAAAGTTTGCTAAGATCGAAACACCAAATATTGATTTCCAGTGCTTTGACATTCAATATGGTGGACAGTGTGTGCACAAAGAGGTTTCCATGGTTACAGTATATCAAATTTCTAAGTGATCAAGTAATAAATAGCAGTTGAATGAATGTACAGCCAATTTGATGTGCTCTGGTTCCATACAATAAGTGTTTATCAAAAGTGCACTTAGAGAAATTTTCACGCAGCAGCTGACTTTCTCATGTGTTGTTGTTCCATATATGGACTCATTGTTAGGTTATTGTATTCCTGTGTTAATGTACTTTTGCCATGTATAGAGATCATCTGTCGTCTTTACTTAGTGACAGCCAAATAGTCTGTCGGATCTGTGTGGTTGTGCTTTAGTGCAAATACAAACCAACCTTCCAAGTTGACGGTTTTGAAGAGTTAGCAAACCATTGGTCTATTTATGATTAGTCTCATTCCCAGGCCTGACTTGGGAATGAGACTAGTTAATGATGAGAGGGGACACCACATGCACATGCACAGTTCATGCCCAGTTTTGGCAAAGGATTTGGTCTCTCCTGTCAGTATTCCACCTCATAATTCTATCCATCTGGTACGAAACTAGATTGGGACTTGTTGGGAGAAGTGAAGCCCCTCCCTCGCCGAGCAATGCAACAGGCCCCGACCCAGTTGGTGAAGAGCTCCTATGTGGTTATTGTAACCAAGCCCTAAAAGATTTCCAGTAGAGCGTGTGGAGGATCATGATCAAAACTTAAAAGTCATTCCTCCAAAATAGATAATGACTAAGTGCTATGCTGTACACAAGTTGAATGTTCTTGACCGCATTTGATGCCCAGTGGCAGTGGCACTAGTTTGTACATGCACTACTCTTAAGGGTACCCTCTTGTCTCTGTCCACCTCCCTCTGTCCCTGTCGCTGCACCTCTGCTCCTCCACCGTGTATTTTCTTCACACTTCTCTCTTGCTCATCATCTACCCACTCACTCACTCACAGTTCCAGCTAAAGTTTCCTACAAACGCTCCCCCCAACCTCCCTTCTCCACCTCTTCTTCCTGGTGAAGTGATCCAGATCCAGCAGCACAGGGTAGTCTGTACTGATGTGTTCAGTGAGCCCGCTGTCGGAGCTGTCTATGTTACAAACTACAGAATCATCTTCTCTGGCAACTTGATCTCGGTACGGTGTATGTTCCATCTTGACTGGTGGAAGGAGAGTGGGAGGGAGGGAGGGAGGGAGGGAGGGAGGGCGGGCGGGCAGGAGTATGATTGATTGGTTAAACTCGTAATGCAAATATTCAGTCCCTTTTCTTCCTCTCTTTCCCTTCCTTTTCCTTCCCACTCCCCCTTTCCCCTACCCAGGACCCAGAAAGCCTGGATGCTCTCCAAGAAGCTAACTTCCCAACTAAGAAGGACTCAATAGGAGGCGAGAGCAAGGCCACGTTGCGCCCACTCCCCACCAAAAGCTCTCACGGCCCTTCCTTCACCTCGTTCCTCACAAGCCCAGACCAGAAGGTCTTTGAACATGGCTTGTGAGTGTGCTAGATACTCTGTCTATCTGCCTCTCTGCCTGTCTGTCTGGTCTACCCATGGTCTGCCTATCTGTCTGTCTACCCATAGTCTGCCTATCTGCCTATCTGTCTGTGTCTCTGCAGTTTGAGCATAGCAGTAAGACCATCGTTGTCTCTCTCTTCCCTCTATCATAGCCACCAGCCGAAATGGATCCAAAATAGCCTGAGGAAACTTGGCTCTCTTCGACGTTCCCCCAAGAGGTCAACTGGCTTGTCCACCACAACACCTACCAGTCCAGGGATTGCGGAGGAAGAGGAGCACACTGATGGTGGGTCATCAACCCGCTTCCTTCTCAAACAGAAGAGGATGGCTGTCATACACAGTTACACACACGACACTGTCAGTCTTGACTCCATCTCTGTCAGCTCTCTGTCTGAGTTCTCTGAATCCCACACAACAACCGAGACGGACGAAGCTGCAGACAGAAGTCTCTCCTCTCCTCTCCCACTGGGAAACTCTCTCATTTCAGGAGATCTTGCTGATGGCTTACCCGGGGAGGTGGACGAGTCTAACTCGGTTCCAATACCAAGTACAGAGTTGGAACTGGAGGCAACACTGCAGGGTAGTTATCACACAATAGACAGTGGGATAATCTTAGCGGAATCATTAGGTACATGTAGCTCGTTGCTGAGTGAAAACCACAGCCACGTAGACAGAAAAGTGACTGAAAATCAGGCCCCAAGAAACGGGCACGAGACGTTGCCTCACGACAGGACAGAACTGGCTTCAACACCTGAGGGGTATTTAGATTTTGAGAGAAGTCTCGATTCCACTTTGACGGGCTGTGGATTGGACCTGAAGCGACAGGAGGCTTTACATGATCAGTGGAGCAGAAGGAGAGGGTCTCCATTGTCTGGTTCCAGTTTGGCTGATGGCGAGATGGAAGACAGAGATGGAGAGGACACACTGCACCTACGTTCCTCCCACCAGGAGGTTACTAATGAGCCTGACATCGCGACCTCGTATTCTAAAGTAGCCATCTTAGAGGGAGATGCAGAGCCCACAAGCAGTTCAGAAGCGAGGCAGGAAGAGAGTGATGACAGTGGCGATGCAAGATCAAACCAGAGTGATGAAGATGGAGTGGCTACTCCTTACTCAAAAGTAGCCATCTTGGACGAGAGCCAAAACCGTGGAGAGGCTGCCACAGGCTCACAATGTGCCAACAAGATAGCAACAGTGAATGGTGTATTCAGCACAGTTGGCTCACAGGCTATTCATCCAGCTCCTGTTGGGTCTGAGCAGTCCCCTACTGTGGCACCCCCGCACTCCACCCCAAGCAGTATGCAGGGAGAAGTGAACAGCCCTACCAGTACAGAGGCAGACCCACCCACACATTCGTACGCCAATGTGTGCATCCCTGGGAGTGCATTTGGTGGGATACCCGGACAGCGACCACCAGATCGCCCAAGAAGCTCTACCAGTCCAAGAGATGAGAAGAAACCAAAACCTCTTCCAAGAAACAGAAGTATCGATACCCAAGCTTCGGTGGAGGACACTTTAGCATCGAGTCTTCCGGCAGACTTTCGTCCAGTTCCTGTTCCTCGTAAGACTGTACAAACCAACATCAACACTGATGGTAGGAGAAATGAGGCTCTTGTAACAAGTCTGCCAGCCAAATTGGAGGAGGAGGAGGAGGAGAGTGGACAAAAACGGCAAACAAGTCACTCCGCCCCTCCACTCCCCCCACCTAGAAACAAAAGAAACAAATCTCGCACCCTCCCACCAATTAGACACCCAAACTGCTCTACCAAAGACCCAGAGTCCTCTTCCTCCCCCCTCTCACCTCCTGGTGTCTTGTCTCTCTCTTTCAGCTCCAGCGATGCCATAAACTCTACACACCCCTCACAGGACAACAATGTCGGAGACACCCATCCTTCCCAGGATGGTGACTCACCCAGCTATGAAACAGCAAGCGGCTTGGAGAATGTCATTGCTAGTGGTAGTCCCACTGACCTCACATCAGAACACATCAAACCAATACTCAGGAAACGTAGCTCCACACATGCCCCTGCCTCTAACAACCCCCAATCGCCCACCTCCTCCTCCTCCTCCTCTTCCTCCTCCTTTCCCAACGCCCCTCTCATTTGTCGACAGGGATCAACCTCTACTTATGATGGTACTTCCTCCATGATAGCCCAGTTCTCTCGAACTGACTCCTCTTCCTCATCCAACCAGCGGCCGTTTTCCATCCAGTCCCCCTATGATGTTGTCAGTCCCTTTGCCCTTGGAGAAGATAAGATTGGTCTGCCACGCAGCGGAGTGTTCACTTGGTCTCCTCGGTTGCAGAAGCACAGACAAAAGTCTCCCATTCCCGCATCAAGTGAGTCTATGTGATATAATTGTGGTAACATTCTCATGGCTAATCTGTGTGTAGTCTTACTCCTAGACTGCTTTCTTCCTTGCATGTGGCCTGGGAACGAGGCTAGCTTCTCGTGAGGCACCATTGGCTAATCTGTGTATATTCTCATTCCCATACTGCTTTCTTTCTTGCATGTGGCCTGGGAACGAGGCTA
>OX422196.1:641387-706387 GCA_949130485.1 Agelas oroides
GACACATTATTAGGATGGTACGGGCACGTTAGCTTCGTTCCCAGGCTCTCTCCTCAAAGAGGAGGTAGCCTGGGAACGAGGCTATGTGTGGATTATGTCATGGGACTGTGGCAAATGCATGTTAGGATGGTCTGGATGCACTATGTTGTAGTTGTATAGACACATATTGTATCATGGAGTGTCATCATTCACCCCTAACAGAGGAACTGGAGAGGTTGGGGCTGCAAAATTCGAAACTGTGGTCTGTGACAAAGCTTCTGAAAGACAGTGAGTTGTGCAACATTGGAGGGGGGGGGGGGGGGAAGAGTTGCTGAGGGAGGGGAGGTTGCTGAGGGAGGGGGAGGGGGAGGGGAGGTTGCTGAGATATTGAGCCAATGGTAGGAGAGAAGTGGGGAGGGAGGGGAGGTGCGGCGAGCGCAAAGCTCGAGGCGCAAAGGTTCAGATTTTTAACATGCTCCAGACCTGATAGTCAGACCTTAAACCTAAGTCCAAGTCAGAGAGAAAGGTGAGAAATAAAGAAGAGAAAATAAAGAGGGGGGAAAAAAGACAGTGACTCAGGGAGGGACTCGAACCCACGACCTGGCAAATGGCCTGCCATGCTCTAACCAACTGAGCTACCGAAGTCACTCGGCAACTCAGTGGCCGAATTCGAGTACTTAAGGCTGAGCTGCCAGGGATCCAGCCGAAGCGGATACCAAGCTGGCATGTTCGATGCGCAAAGGCTAAGATTTTTAACATGCTCCAGACCTGACAATCAGACCTTAAACCTAAGTCCAAGTCAGAGAGAAAGGTGAGAAATAAAGAAGAGAAAATGGGGAAAAAAAAGACAGTGACTCAGGGAGGGACTCGAGGGGAGGGGGGGAGGTTGCTGAGCCAATGGTGGGAGAGGGGGGGGGGGGGGGGGGGGGGGGGGGGAGGGAGTTGCTGAGCGAGGGGAGGGGGGGGAGGTTGCTGAGAAACTGAGCCAGTGGTGGGAGAGAAGAGCTTGAAATTATCGTCAAGCTTGCAGTGGGAGGAGTCTGGTGTCAAAGATAGCCCAGTCATTCCCATACTATGCTCCCTGGGTGGTTACTACAACCCCGAATATCATCTGCTGGCCCCCTTGTGTGTTTGTGTCCCCTTCCCTCCAGATCCTGACCTCTGCCCTAGCTATCCACCGCAGCTGATTGTTCCCATCTGCACTCCTGAGCTGGACCTTATCCGAGGAGCAAAGCTCTACCGTGAGGGAAGGTTTCCCACTGTGTGCTGGATCTGCAGGAGAAATGGGGCCGCCCTGCTCAGAGCAGCTGTCATCAATGCAGAAAGGTGAGGGGTTGTAGTAATGGTACTCTAGCATTCTCCTGGTATGTGAGTGTGGGGAGTGTGTGGGAGGGAGGAGGGGAGTGTGGGAGGGAGGGGGAGTGTGTAGGAAGGGAGAATTGAGAAGAGGTTTGCAAAAGGGGTGGGGTGGGAGGGGTGGAGAGAACAGGGATTGTGTGATGAAAGTGAGTTGTGTAGTAGCCAATTTGAGCATAGCTTGAGTCTTCACCCCCCTCTGCTCTTGCCATACCTCTCTCCCTGTCCTCCCTCTTCCCTCCTCTCCCTTCTCCATCTCCTCCCCTCTCCTCTCCCATCTCTCCTCTCCACCTCTCCCTCCCCTCACAGAGGCCAGACTAACTCCGCCCTCCACACAGACAAGGCATTGCTGCATGCCATCTGTGGCTGCAATCAGAATGCCAGGGGCGAGGCTAAGCTCTACATCTTCACGGGAAAAAATGAAGTAGCGTAAGTCGGTTTTGACTTGCTCCATGCATCTCCCGTGTATCATCTCGTTCACACCCCTCCCCCCCCCCCCCCCATATCCCCCCCCTATCTCCCCCCCCCCCCCCCCCCCCATCTCCCCCCTGCTCATGTACTCCCTACCTATTCAGCTACATACATACCCACCATAATCACCAGGGTTTCATACAGCTGTTGAGGCAATTATGACATCATAATTGTCAAATTTCTGGGGAGGGGGGGAAACCCCCTCTGAATGAAACCCTGATCATAATCTTCCCACTTTTTATACTTTTCTCCTCATCTCACGTGTTCTGCTCACCCTGCAAAGGTCTTGTGTCCTTTCTCTGCAGGTTCAGTGCACCGGAGTCAACGCATGCGTCTCTTACCGAAGAACAAGTGAAAAGTGAGTAGGCATGTCAACCTCCCTCCCTCCTAGCTACCTTAGTGTAGTATGAGTGGACTAAATTGGGCGTTAAGACAGAGAGGCAAAGGGCTTTGCACCCACTAGCCATTGCCTTTTATGACGTGCCTTGCCTTTGTTCTTGTCTATGAAAATTGTAAACAACGTGCATATGCAAACAAGTGACTCAACGATACACATTATATCTCCATAGTAACACCAGAAAGCCACAGGTAGTATATCATAGTAAACCATAGTAAACCATGGTAAGCTATGGTATACCATAGTAAACCACAGTAAACTACAGTATATCACAGTAAACCATATATATTACAGAAAACCATAGTAAACTACAGTATATCACAGTAAACTACAGTATATCAAAGTAAACCATATATATCGCAGAAAACCATAGTAAACTACAGTATATCACAGTAAACCATATATATCGCAGAAAACCATAGTAAACTATAGTAAACTACAGTATATCACAGTAAACCATATATATTACAGAAAACCATAGTAAACTACAGTATATCATAGTAAACTACAGTATATCACAGTAAACCATATATATCGCAGAAAACCATAGTAAACTACAGTATATCACAGTAAACCATATATATCGCAGAAAACCATAGTAAACTACAGTATATCAAAGTAAACCATATATATCGCAGAAAACCATAGTAAACTACAGTATATCAAAGTAAACCATATATATCGCAGAAAACCATAGTAAACTACAGTATATCACAGTAAACCATATATATCGCAGAAAACCATAGTAAACTACAGTATATCACAGTAAACCATATATATCGCAGAAAACCATAGTAAACTACAGTATATCAAAGTAAACCATATATATCGCAGAAAACCACAGTAAACTATAGTAAACCACAGTAAACCACAGTATGCAATGATAAACTGTGTGCGTGCTTCTTTCCTCAGCCTACTACTATCACAACTGCAAGTTTGTCACTGCAGCCAACCCACCACCTTTCAAGAGCGTGCGACACAGCTTTAGCAAACTACAAGCCATGCTGGAGAACAAAATGTAGGTATCTGTGAATGAAGAGGATGGGGAGAAGGGAGGAAGGGGAGAAGGAAAGAGGAAGGAGAAAGGGGAAGGGAGGGAGAAAGGAGGAGAGAGGAGAGGGAAGGGGAAGGAGGGAGGGGGAGGGAGGAGTGAGAATGGAAAGAGGGAAAAAGGGGAGTGAAAGTGGGAGGGAGCAGAAGGGCAGGGAAGAAAGGATACGTGAAGATGCAAGAGTCTGACACCTGTTCTAGGAAAGCTAATAGGAAATAGCCCGTTCTTATTTAGCCACATTCCCATACCATTCATATTTAGCCTCATTCCCAGACTGTCTGTATTTATCCTCATTCCCATACCATTCATATATAGAGCCTCATTCCCATACCATTCATATTTAGCCTCATTCCCAGACCGTCTGTATTTAGCCTCATTCCCAGACCATTCATATAAAATTTAGCCTCATTCCCAGACGTCCAGTCTCTTATTGCTTGCAGTATATAAACATGGGAGCATACGGCAACTCATCAAAACTAGAGGGGGGGGGGACCCTGGCAAGGAGGCTAATAAAAACAAAACACTATCAAGGTTGCCATGCAATAATCTCGCTCAGTCTGCCCGGCTCCAGGAGCAATGGCAGCTGACAATACCACCTGGGTCCCAGTGGCCAACCAGATGACTTTAAATTAATTAAATTACTAATCACCTGAGGTTTATTCCCAATGGCCAGATGGAGCAAAATCAAATGTATTCATTAGCAGTTTCCTTTTCTTATGATCAGTTGGCAGTGCAGAGGTTAAGCAAATATGTACTATGCACAAAGAAAACAAAGGGCAGAATGGCAGGCAGAATGGCAGACAGGGTGACCACTGTTGATATGCAACTGTCAACAATAGTAACCTGATATTTGATACAACTGCCCCCACTAGTAACCTGATATTTGATACAACTGCCCCCACTAGTAACCTAGTTTTATTATAGTGTGGAGCATTGTGCTCTCAGCTAACCAGAAGGGGGGTCTGGGTACAAGACTAACTCTCAGCTAAACTGCACAACACAGCACTCAATGCATGCAAACAAACACACGCACTCTTAAATGCATGTATATATGCACACACGTGGCATGCACATACACACACACATGCACACACACACACACACACACACACACACACACACACACACACACACACACACACACACACACACACACACACACACACACACACACACACACACACACACACACACACACACAGGCCTGATGAGGACTACCTGATTGCACTGGACACAACACAATGGCTACCTCGAGTGAGTGAGCTACTGAGCACCAGCTCCAGTGTCTGCCACACCTTGATGGAGGAGGCTGCACACGTGCTGGTCTGTTATGAGTCTGGGTGGGATCGTACCACACAGGTAGGGAGAGGGAGGTGGGAGGGAGGTGGGAGGGAGGTGGGAGGGAGGTGGGAGGGGGGAGAGAGGTGGGAGGGGGGAGGGAGGAGGGAGAGAGGTGGGAGGGGGGAGGGAGGGAGGTGGGAGGGGGGAGGGAGGGAGGAGGGAGGGAGGAGAGAGCTAAGGAAAAAAGAGGGGAGAAAGAAAGATGGTAGAGAGGGAGGGAGGGAGGGAGGGAGAGAATGAGGAAGAGAATTTCTGAACACTCTTGTTGAAAGCTTGTGACATTAAGCAGGGGGGTGTCACGCCCATATAGTCACAGCTGCGACCGCACTCGGTCAACGGTCAAACCACCCGAATGGGTGCAGTCAATGGTCAAAGCCAGCTCAAAAAGACGGTCAACGTTCAGATCCCAGTGCGGAACAGACCCAGATTACAGTGCTGCAATTCACTCCGAACCGGAACGGATTGCAGGAACATAATGTGGGTGGGGTTACACATGCGCGGAGCGCTTATTTCCTGACATACAGGCTCGCAGACTCGGGTTGCAGTTCAAATACGTATCGAGACTCCTTTGCGGGCAAAATATCTGAGCGGTCAAAGGTCAATGGCCAAAAATTAGCATGGTCAACAGTCAAACTGCCGAAGAGAGCCGGTCAAAGTTTTGACCCACGGTCGCAGCTGTGACTATAGAGTCTATGGGAGTGACACCCCCCTGATTAAGTGGCCTTGAGCCAGGTCAGGGGAATGTGACATGCACAGGGCAGAACTGATAAAGTTTATGTTTGCTTGTAGACCAATAATTAGACGACAGACGGTATACATGATTAATTTTGGTTACCTAAACTGTCTGAATGCTTACGGCAAAACCTGGGCAAGCCCAACAGGAGAGTGATTTCGTCTACATTTTTTAAACCTATTTCTACAGACAAACACAAAAATTATGTTAAACTTTCAAACTAGTACCCAGTGCTTGTCAATACGCTCTGTCTGTAGAGTGGATTGGATGACTTGTAATTTACAGACAATGCAAGACTGCCTCCCTTGGCTGCCTAATAATAAGTTGCTTAGTGATGACATATTCCTTATATGGATCATCTTTGGCTGGGGATATTGTTTTCCCCAAACATGGCCACATGCTCATGTCAACATGATATTTACATGCAACAAACATGCCCTTAATATCAGTAGTGGAAACATGTGATCCGTCCTATAGTTCCAATTCTTTGCACTCCTTATGGGCACCGTTGTTTAGAAACCGGAACCTCCCTTACTACACAATCTCATGTTGCTCATTGTGAAAGTCCAATATTGAGGTATGTACTCCCTAGTCTTGTCCCCAGACCCCACCCTCTCACGAGGAAAAACGGTCTGGTGAACCAAGTTTCTTGGGCTTGTGCTTGCTCTTGCAACTGTGTAACTTAGCAACGTTCAAAGCATTTTACGGCAAACCTACTCAAAAAATAGGTACGGATACTCGAGTATACTGTAGTAAGGGAAGTGCTAATAATTACCAATCTTACAGGTCCTTACCACTTTTGGGGAATAAGCCCAAGAAAGTCAACTTCGTTCACCAGAGCATTTCTCACCGGGAGGCGCACACGAGCTGGGCACAAGACTATGTATTTCCTAAGTGTCATATGCAGTAACAATAGACCTTGGACAAGCATGGTGGTTGGCCAATATGTATTTGTACAGTTTCAATTACAGTTTGACCTTCTCACGTTTGCCTGAGAAAGATTACCATAGTGTGAAGGAAGTTTTGCCAACTAGCATGATTATCGAAGATCTATTATCAGAGAGTAAGTAGGGATGGTGCGGACACGCAATATATGCATTTATAAGTAACTCCTTCCTAGTTATCTTTACAGTTTCATTTCTGATAGTTAAGGTCTTTTTGCTCTGATATAGTTGAAAACAAGTATCCTAGAAGCACCTGTTTGCATTATGCGTTTGACTTCTTTTCTGCTTACTTTTGTTTTCCCAGATTGTCAGTCTTGCCCAGGTTCTGGTGGATCCATACTACCGAACTATGGATGGATTTCAAGTAAGTTGCAAATATTCTAATGGCACATAATCAACATGCGTATCAACGTTAGCCATGTGTAGTGTATTATATAACAAATGTTTCTTTGGCAAATTTTTCGTAAAAGTATTCTTATTGTAGTAAACATGAGCTTAGCTTTATTGCAATGTAATTCTATAGCAGATCATTCCCAGACCTCATTCTGTGGAGACCTGGGAATGAGGTCGAGAATTACCACTGTGTGTAATTTAGGAAGGGAATACATTTTAACTCTCCGCCATGACACAAAACGACTTATTCAGCAATTAATACTGTGACTACACAGCCAATGTCCCGCAATTCTATTACAGCTGATTGAGTACTTGAGGGCAATTTATACCCCAGCCTTTCTTGTCGCAAAGACAACTGCAGGTGTAAAACAAGGCTTTCCCCCATTCTAATTTAAAGTGGATTGCTTGAGATAAGATAATAGCTACTTAACAAGTTCACAGCACAAGTATCAATGCCAACGGCAACAAACGAGTATTTTTTCCGGTATAGCTTGGTACTATGGTGATAATGATTTTATCATACGAACCTTCGATTTTATTGCACGTTCTGATGCAGCGCACGTGACTTGTAGTACTAATACGAATTCTCGCATGACTCGCAGTCCCCGTTGGCTCCCATACGTTTGCGTGAGATAGACGTGTGATGACTTGGATTATTTGATTGGTACATGCCCTTACCTGCCTCGCTTCCTGCCAACACTAAGTAGAGCCAAGTTAGAGTGAAGTAGAGTCATGGTAGAGTCATGGTAGAGTCATGGTAGAGTCATGGTAGAGTCATGGTAGAGTCATGGTAGCTAGAATGAGGTAGAGTCATGGTAGAGTCATGGTAGAGTCATGGTAGCTAGAATGAGGTAGAGTCATGGTAGAGCAATGGTAGAGTCATGGTAGCTAGAATGAGGTAGAGTCATGGTAGAGCGAAGTAGAGTCATGGTAGAGCAATGGTAGAGTCATGGTAGCTAGAATGAAGTAGAGTCATGGTAGAGTCATGGTAGCTAGAATGAAGTAGAGTCATGGTAGAGTCATGGGAGAGTGAAGTAGAGTGAAGTAGAGCGAAGTAGAGTCATGGTAGAGCCAACCAACATCCTCGCAAGGAGCAACTGTCAGAGTAACATCTGATTGTTGGAGGGACTTTACGCATGTACGCACGTATGCACACACACACACACACACACACACACACAGGTACTAATTCAGAAAGAGTGGCTCTGGTTCGGCCATCCGTTTCACTCCAGACACATGCGACGACAGGGGAAGATAAAAGAAGATGGGCCAATCTTTCTACAGTGGGTCGACTGTGTCTGGCAGGTTGGTCTAGTAGCTGAGCCGAGATAATTTATTTTAACGATAATTGATAATTGCCTGTAGATCTCAATAATTGATTTGCATTATTTTGTCCTATGACAGTTTCTATATGTGTCTTTTGTTCATAGGTGCTGCAGCAGTGCCCCTCGGCCTTTGAGTTCAATGAGCGGTTCCTTGCAGTAAGTTGTCTCGGAGACTTTTTAAATTTAACTCTCCTAGATAGAAAACAACGCATATTTAGAGCACATCGCTGTGAAGTGCTGTACCCTCAACTTTCATCAAGGGTGGGACTCATGCACAGATATCTGAAATGCATATGAGCCCCACCCTTAATAGAAATTTAGTGATACAGCAATTAACACAGTAGAACACTCAAAACCCGTTGATTTGTTTCTGGATTGCCTCATTATAATCAAATGTAGAGCGTTGGATTGTGTGAGAGTCTGGGCAGGTGATAGGAGCAGTGTCTTCTCGTCTGCCTCGTACATTTTGCCCAGCATTTGGTACGTCCCAATCTCCACTACCAACTTTAGCCTAGCCGTGTGGTTGTCAGCCCTCGTGTGCACCACTCCAAGCTACATGTATAAACACTACTACCGTTCTCAATTTAGTAACAGTTCTAAAAATAGCACATGTCTATCATGATATGGAGGGTGTTTCCATGTTGTGAACATGTCCACTTCTCCTGCTTATTGGCCACTGAAGCAAACAACTCTTCAGACAGTCTCTTCTGATTGGACAGTGTGGAGTCTCGTCCCTCTTCTGATTGGTTGACTCCATAGGTTACAAGTTTGGTCTCATTGGTAGTCGCTGTGAAGCACCTTAACCTACTTGTGAAGAAAGGGAGAGAGGAAAGAGGGAGGAGGGAGGGAGGGAGGGAGGGAGGGGGCAGGAAGTTAAGTGAACCTCGTCTTCAAGTAAGAAGAGTCACTGTCCCACAGGTACTGGTGGAACACTCCTACTCGTCTCTCTTTGGGACATTTCTCATGAACTGTGAGAAGGAGAGGAACCAGGTGTGTCCCGTGTGTGTGTGTGTGTGTGTGTGTGTGTGTGTGTGTGTGTGTGTGTGTGTGTGTGTGTGTGTGTGTGTGTGTGTGTGTGTGTGTGTGTGTCTCTGTGTGTGTGTGTGCGCGCGCACATGGGAGGGAGGTAAAGTGTGTGCATACGTGTGTACGCAGACATCTGATATTAAACACAAGAAATCTGAGGCTAGAAGTCTGTGTGGTATTTATTTTGGTGTTAGGTATTCTTAAATTCTATGAGAGCTACTTGAGACAAGATGTAGTTCTCATGTCTGGTGCATGTTTCTGAGAGGATGACGCTTTTCAGATTTGTGTTGGACATAGGTTTATAAAAAGTGTTCACTCATGTCCTACTTACCTTTCCTTATCCACACACACACACACACACACACACACACACACACACACACACACACACCCACACACACACACACACACACACACACACACACACACACACACACACACACACACACACACACAGTGCTTTTCAGAAGACAAATTCACCCACATGTCTCCCTCCACTCACACGGTCTCCTTCTGGACGTGGGTCAGTATGGTCAACGCAACCGGGAAAACGTTTTACAACGAACTATACGACCCCCACACACATCCTGGGTAAGACTATCTACAACTTCAGTTAAAAGTTAAGACAGCTCTACACTAAGGGTTTTAGCCTCAAGGATGGCTTAGGCCGGACCCGAGTAATGTCTTTGTAGGGTAGAGGGCGAGGGACCTAGAAAAAACGAGGAGTGGCCATATTAGAAGGTGAAGTGTCTCCATTAGTTATCAAAAACAAAATGAAAGTACAGTGGTTTAGTATACAAATATGGACTCTGCCTGCTTTATTTTTTTGTTTATTTGTTTCGTCTCGGGTGACAGTTGGTCTGATGGCAGCTATAATGGCCTCTGTTTTCCAAGACGTTGGAACAAGCTGAAAATCCAGCTGCTCCTCATACAATAAACTTGGTGATAGTTTTTGTTTCAACAGAGATGCATCGTTGACCACCTTAGCTAAGTTTAATGCTATTCATGCTTATCTTTGCATGGTTTATTAAATTCCAAATGCTGATCTGGAATTTGAGCAATTAGAATGTAATGGTATACATGACTATTGTTCCATGATGTGTATGTTGGCACCAGACAGATTGACCAGCATCGACTAGACAGCTAGGGTGGCTAGCTGTCTGTCCTTTGTACTCTGGTAATTTCAGCAATGTGGGGGATTTGTACTGCAATACATAACAGCCACTGAGCTAGGGTGGCTAGCTGTCTATCCTTTGTACTCAGTAATTTCAGCAATGTGGGGGATTTGTACTGCAATACATAACAGCCACTGAGACTCATATAGACATGTTTTGTATTGTTTTTGTTTCCATGGCGATGAAATGCACAGCAAAGTAACATATGCACATTTCGTGTCAAAACCTCTGATACACAAGTGAAGTCATGAACAATGATGTTTTATCATGTTTTCACCGTTTGAACAATGGTGGAACTAAATGCACATTTCGTGTCACATACTTAATCTCTGGTACACAAGTGGAATTGCAAGTGGATACATAATCATGAACAATGATGTTTTATTGTGTTTTCACCGTTTGAACAATGGTTGAACTAAATGCACATTTGCTGGACACCAGTATGTGTGTATATTAACACACGACCCATATGTTACCATGACTACCATAAGCCGATCAGGAATACAAGGTTTTTACAATGTTCCAGAACGTGTGCGTGTGTCAACATTTCACTTGGAATGTAATTATATTTTGTACGTTTAGAGACCCCACACATAAAGAGTGCATGCCATGGCTATGAGGAAACGCAAGGGGGTTCAACCTATTTTACATTTACGCATTTTCAGGGTTATTTATCCCAGGACGGCAGTGCCTTGCCTCAAGCTATGGACGTCCTATTACTGCAAATTCAAATCACAGGTATAGTGAACATATGCAGGGTTAGTATTTTGAAGTACACCTCTCTTGGTGGACAGGGGCTGGCCGGTCTCTCTTGGTGGACAGGGGCTGGCCGGTCTCTCTTGGTGGACAGGGGCTGGCCGGCCTCTCTCGTTGGAGAGGGGCTGGCCGGCCTCTCGTTGGACAGGCGCTGGCCGGCCTCTCTTGTTGGACAGGGGCTGGCCAGCCTCTCTTGTTGGACAGGGGCTGGCCGGCCTCTCTCATTGGACAGGGGCTGACCGGCTTCTCTCGTTGGACAGGCGCTGGCCAGCCTCTCTCGTTGGACAGGGGCTGGCCGGCCTCTCTTGTTTATATCACATTATACCAGCCATAATGAAAACACTCTCACTTGTTAGTTGACTTTATCAGTTAGCAAGCAAGCTTATTATTGTGACAGTGGAACCTCTCTAATACAGACACCCTTTGGACCAAAACACTTGTCCTGATTAGTGAGGTGTCGTTATTTCAGGGGTAGAATAATTGGGGCGAGCCTGAGTGAGCCCCACTCTAGCGTGACTGCATTGAGCACGTGTGTGTGTATCTATCTATACTTGTACGCTTGTTTGGACTGACCACTTACCGTAAATTTGAAATGAAAATATTTCATGATGTCCACGCCGACGTGTACTTCAGCTAAGCCATGAGAACGAGCGTGAAGGGCTACTGCCAGACTGCAGGGTCGGCGTGAAAGAGAGCGAGAGCGAAGACGATTCAAGTTGAATGCGTTGGCAGCACGCACGGCAACTTACTTTCTGAACTATGGTGAGTCTTACGATCGCGTGACAGGGCATGCTACGAGTGACAGGCAGCACGGGATGTACGCTGGCTTCAGGTACGCGCTTGGCATGACTGCTCATACATAGCAGGGATCCCCCTGCTAGCTCATGGTTTGACTGTGAAGCTTAGCCCATGCCAGTGTAGCCATAGTAGTCCGGCTGGACGAATAGCTGCATGTCTATGTGGGCATCCCAGATGCAATCTGCTACTTGCTCAGGCTCGCCCCTGGATGATTCAGCATCTTTCTAGTATAAAGTTGGGACTTGGTCAAGTGTCCTGATTAACCAAGGTGTCCTTATTTCAGGGGTGTCCTTTAAGAGAGGTTCCACTGTAGTCCATTGAGAGAAAGGGGTCACCTCCTTGGGAGAAGCATAGAAACGTATCAGGAGATAATGGTAGTCATTTTTCTTCCTTTCTGGCAGCAGTCGATTAAACAAAGTGCTCCCTTTTTTGGAGGGTGTAACTCGTTTGAGGACCAGTGTATCAAACTTTGTTGATATGGATTGCCATGGCAACCACACATGAGGTCACTGATTTCAAGACAGCTTACCTCATGATTTTCTACGGCAGAATGTTACAAATTCTTGCGTCCCTCCTACAGAATTTTACTACTATTACAGTTCGTATTGTGGAACTCAAAACTGTTGTATTGATAAAATGTTCTTCTATAAACTTGTTCGAGTAATTGGTTGCTAATTACAATCATATTCTTTGCTAATCACAAACAATGGAGCCACTAATCCCTTGGGTAATGATGCCATATTCATTAATTAGACCACTGTCTCCCCGTTGGCGACAGATTTACCAGACAGATTTACTAGACCAAGAATATGTAGGTTTGTCATAGCAAGTTAGCAAACAATCATCATGTGCGGTGGTACGCAACACATGTTTGGGGTTGTGGACATGTCGCAAACATACATATTAAGTGGTTTGTAGAAACGAGGGTTGTAAGCATACTGTCTACTTAGGCGTATGAGCATCACCTCATCAAACGGTATGCATCATGTTAACCCACGTCATACAGACCTGCTCTCGTGTTGTACAGAAGTTGGTTCTTGATTGCTCCCTCAGTCTCTTGCCTTCTCTCACAGGAAAATGTCATGCAGGCTAGCACTCTTAACTCATCCCTTCTCTCACAGGAAAATGTCACGCAGGCCAGCACTCTACAGCGCCAGCTACAGGAGTTGGTTCGGCTTTACCAGGTTACTGTTTCTCTAGATCTGTCTGTGTTGGTTGTTATCTTATTCACATTTTCCTGCTTCAAAAGATTTTCAAACTATCTTCTCCTTGCAGAAGCTAAGTGCTCACTCACATGAGGGCTCATCCCCTCCCATGGTCACTAAAACTATCTCCACCTCACAGCCACCTGTAATGGGAGGTAAGGGGTTAAATAACTTTATGCATATACTGTCAATTGAGAAATTTTTACATAAATTTTCATTAAAAAAAATGTGTGGCAGTCCTGGATAGAAATCAAATATTATTCCATTGCGTATTCGAGCGCATCACCGAGTTTTTCATACGCACTATGTAAACACATGAATATCAGATACGTCTACGAAGCGAGTATGAGCCCCGCCCCTAGCGGAAGCTTAGCGCTACAGTGTGTCAAACTCGGTGATTCACTAGAAATACGCTACGGAATAATATTCGAATTCTATCCGGGCTGCTACATGCTAATTTTTTTATCACACTGACAAACGTCTCCCAACCCTGGGTCGGTCGGGTTAGTCCAGTTCCCAGACTATACCAGACACTAACTGTCTTGGAATGAGACTCAAGTAAATGGTGGCGTAGCATCAGTTAGCATATTCATTAGAGGGGAGCTAAGACTAGGCTGTGTAGAATCTAATTACTGTAGATTGTAAAGATTTGTTGTTAAAGAAATGTTGTGGTTGCAACTAAGCTCGTGATCATGTGTACTGTGCGTGTGTGCACGGTACCAGGAATAACAGCTTGCACCGTGACCAAACCTAAGGTTCTTGTGGTGGTATAATGTGTGAGTGCATCTTGTGCAATGGGTGACTTTGTATAACTCCTAGGCCTATTTTTAGGGAGATGTGGTTCGTTGATTGTCCATGTATTGTATGTCTGTTGTGCTGCATGCAGACAAGAACCAGGAATGGGCTCGTCATGGAAACTGTAGTCCCACAATGGGCCAGCCAGGAACCAAACCAAAGCCATCCCCACCCCCCAAACCCACTCGAAGCAAGTCCAGACAGTATGAGAGCATTGAGCAGTACCTTGTGGACAAAGGTATGAGGTTCACACTGAGGATTCATACTTTTTTTGTTAACCAACCAACTGAAGATTCCTATTTTTTTGTTAACCAACCAACTAATTTGATATAACTCACTGAACGCTTGACTCAACAGCTAATGCTTTGTAAGTTAGTTTACCATATCCTGAGCCAATGTAAAGGCTGGGAAGGTGAGGATGCTATTGCTGATGTGTAACTAGACCCACTCAGAACTCACCTCCCCCTTCTCCATGCACACGTGCACACATCAATGTAGGAAGTGAACCTTCCATCTGTAAGCACATTGAACTAAGTCCGACCGTCTGCCAGGGCTACCTAGTCAAGTTAGGAGGTAAACTCCATCATGTACTGTGGGTTAGGTTTTCATAGTCTGTCTGCTACACTTACATTGTTGTCTCATTGTAGCTGTCCGCAAGAGCTGGCGGAGGAGATGGTTTGTCCTTGACTTCAACTGCCAGTATCTTGCCTACTTTCAGGACCAACAAGTATGTATACATCTCACTGTACACATACATGTACAACACGAATAGATTTACAGCATCTCGTACACCACAAATACATTTATAACACCCATGGCACAGACACATTTGCAGCACTCTTATGGTGCAGGAGCAAAGGTACATTTAAGACATCCCTGGTAGACTTGTAACAACCACAACTGAGCATGTGCATGGGTGCCTTTGTGGGTGGGCCACTGCTGAAATAATAAGGAGAACTGGGTCCTGGACTAAGTGACTAAAAGGTTCAGAGATTTTAATCTGGGGTAACCATGGCAACAAAGGCTTGGGTAATTTTTACTATGTGGACTGACACTCCCCACCACTCCCCACAAGTACACACACATCAGACAGTAGCAACACCTGACCCAGAAATGGGCTAGCTATGCACATGGGATTGTGTGGTGGTTGTGAAGTATTACATAGGTGTAGAAAAGCAAACAAAAACAGTGACAGCAGGTAAATCTCAGCCAGTTCAGTTGTGAACTTGGTTAACCTTGCTTGTTAAGGATATGGAGCCACCTAGCCATGGCAAACCGGCCTCAGTTTTTCTGCTTGTTTACTTTGTGTGCAAAGCATTTGTGTGTTTTTAGCACCATTTCCACAATGGTTGCCCTTCTCACCAGGGATTTAATTCTCAGCACATACACTTCTCTACAGACATACTACCTGCTATGAGATATGACCTTGAGTACCATTCCAAGGGACTTGGTTTTGTTGCATTCTACCTGAAGGGGATGTAATTTCTTCAGTCTGTAGCTACGTTTTAGGTGGCAGAGTTACAGATTCACTTCCATTAGTTGACAAACCGGTCTGCCAAATGTGGTACTGCCATACCCACTGTTATGTCAGGTCACTGCATACATGCCTACCAGGGTTGCTTAAAAAAACTTTTGCAGATATTTTGACAGAATGCTTAATTCAGTCATTTTCTTATACCCTGGCAGCATTTAGTCAAACTAGCAACAGCGAAAGTTGCCAATTCTCAAGTTGGTATCTGACAACCTCCTTTCTATTGACTAAAACTACCTCAGGGTATTATGTATGAGTTCAACACTGACATATACATTAAATACAACTAAAGACAATGTTTCTTACATACACTGTTTACTTCAACCGATGACAAACATGAGCATTAATGCTAGTGTCACATGGTGTGACCCAACATATATATACAGATACAGATAGTGGTATTTGGTAAGGCAGTCAGCTATGTTGGTAAGTTGACTGGGAGATTAACTTGGCCCAGGAGGTACTGGACTCCTTTTATGGGTTATTGGTACTAGCTCTCAACTTAGATTTGCAGGTGTTATGTAATGTGAGGACATGATTGTATTGTGGCTAGGTGTGTGTGTACATTTAAGACATCCCTGGTAGACTTGTAACAACCACAACTGAGCATGTGCATGGGTGCCTTTGTGGGTGGGCCACTGCTGAAATAATAAGGAGAACTGGGTCCTGGACTAAGTGACTAAAAGGTTCAGAGATTTTAATCTGGGGTAACCATGGCAACAAAGGCTTGGGTAATTTTTACTATGTGGACTGACACTCCCCACCACTCCCCACAAGTACACACACATCAGACAGTAGCAACACCTGACCCAGAAATGGGCTAGCTATGCACATGGGATTGTGTGGTGGTTGTGAAGTATTACATAGGTGTAGAAAAGCAAACAAAAACAGTGACAGCAGGTAAATCTCAGCCAGTTCAGTTGTGAACTTGGTTAACCTTGCTTGTTAAGGATATGGAGCCACCTAGCCATGACAAACCGGCCTCAGTTTTTCTGCTTGTTTACTTTGTGTGCAAAGCATTTGTGTGTTTTTAGCACCATTTCCACAATGGTTGCCCTTCTCACCAGGGATTTAATTCTCAGCACATACACTTCTCTACAGACATACTACCTGCTATGAGATATGACCTTGAGTACCATTCCAAGGGACTTGGTTTTGTTGCATTCTACCTGAAGGGGATGTAATTTCTTCAGTCTGTAGCTACGTTTTAGGTGGCAGAGTTACAGATTCACTTCCATTAGTTGACAAACCGGTCTGCCAAATGTGATTGTATTGTGGCTAGGTGTGTGTGTACATTGACCCAGGAGGTACTGGACTCCTTTTATGGGTTATTGGTACTAGCTCTCAACTTAGATTTGCAGGTGTTATGTAATGTGAGGACATGATTGTATTGTGGCTAGGTGTGTGTGTACATTGACACTGAGCACTCAGTACTACTCCTAACAATGTGCTACAAAACTTGTGCAAGCACCTATATGTAGACTTCACTTCTGGATATCAGGTCGGTTTGAGCCTGTGTGAGAGGCCTGAAATCCAGAAGTGAAGTCTACATATAGCTGCTTGTACAAGTTTTGTAGCACATTGTTAGGAGTAGCACTGTAGTGTGGGAAGAAGACATTGAACATCAAGGCCAATGACTGCAGTGGGACGGATGCGCACCGGTATTCACACCTGCTGCACTGATAGTTCTTGCTTAGGTCTTTACTCGATCACTTTAAGCTAGCCAGCTTGCTTTCTGACATGTGATAAGATCATTTGTTCTTGCTTAGGGTTGTACTGGCTGAGCTGGCCAGCTTGCTTATGATACCATCACTTCTTTGAGATGTGATGACAAATATCTGCCATTTTCAGTGGTCTCTCAGTTGGCTTCTGCATAAATGAAGAGGAAGGTTATCTGTTACCAACTTGAGCTCGGAAAATAACTTGCCGACATTTCGACTGAATGCTCCAGTCATCAACCTTCCACTTCACCCTCCACTTTTTGGAGGGTAAAGTGTGTGTAGTTTGCTTTAAGCAGACATGTTTGTTCATCTGAACAATCGATTCTGTATGTTACAATTGTGAAGTTCTGTTAAAACTGAAGTCTGAACAACATCACTGTTCTGTTAAAACTGAAGTCTGAACGACATCACTGTTCTGTTAAAACTGAAGTCTGCATGTTAAAATTGAATGCCACTGATTACTACAGCTAAAGTGTAGGGCTCTTTGATCATTGCAGTATGGGAGGTAGTCTAGCTAGTTCTAGACCATCCTTCTTGTTAGTGACATATGGTGTGATGCATGCGTAGTTTGTAGCCAGTTAATCCACTGCGTGTGCCTAGAAGTCTTGAGTATGCAACTTAGCTGGGAGTATGCATATTATCATGCACATCAGTTAGCCGTGTGCTCAGACTCACTGAGCATGCTCAGAAAGACATTTCAAAAATCGGTTCACTCTGTCACATGAGGAAGCAGCATCTCAGCTACCATCTCTCATACAAGTGAGCCATCTTCTACTTTGCTTTGCATGTATGCATCAGTTAGAGGTAATCTGAGGGTATGTGAAGTCTTTATAGCATATTGTCTTAACTAGCCAGGAAGGAAAAAATTCAGTCTAGTTAGAAAAAGATACTACTGACCCCCAAACAGTTTTGGATGGTTTTACTCTTCTGTCCAGTTTTGAAACTTTTGTTAGAGCTGGTTACCTTTAAAGTTTCATACTTTTCACAGTTGCTGCTTCCTCTCCATTTCATCCTAAAAGCAGTTGCCAAATTGACATTCTATATTCTTACCAAGATGGAGTTCAAATTCACCTATTTATAGTTTGCCTTTTCAAAAGTTCATGTCAAAGAGTGGAGTGATCTTTGTGAAGTGAAGCAAGCTGCAGCTAGAAGTTGAATGCCTAGCTAGATGGTTTTTGCATTAATCACTAACAGCTTCTGATTGAGTGCTACAAAGCTTTTCTTTCTACCTAACTAACTAGTGGCATTGCCATTCATGTGACCCAGTGTGTGTATATATGTGACCAACCTGATTGCACATCACAGACTCTCACCAAGCAAGATAGCTAGAGGCATGTTAGGACCTAGACCCTGGTGGGCATGTAGATTGAATGTTGTTGCCTCCTCAAAGATAATAGCTAGTCAACAAACCTGCAAAGCTTTTTTGTTGTTGGACTTGGAAACCAGTTTCCTAATCTTGTAGCTAATTTGGTATTCAGTGCTGATGAGACTTGTGATATGTTCTAAGTGACTTGAAGTTCCAAGTCACTTAAGAGCGCTGTATTGTCAGTGGTCCTACCACACCTTAAGTGAGCCACATGAACTGGTGTGTGTGTGTGTGTGTGTGTGTGTGTGTGTGTGTGTGTGTGTGTGTGTGTGTGTGTGTGTGTGTGTGTGTGTGTGTGTGTGTGTGTGTGTGTGTGTGTGTGTGTGTGTGTGTGTGTGTGTGTGTGTGTGTGTGTGTGTGTGTGTGTGTGTGTGTGTGTGTGTGTGAGTGTCAGGCTACCTGGGTCAAAACATTCTACATATCAATGAAGATCTGGCTTCACATGGTTCATTGTACCAACTCGACGACAGGAGTATTATCAGTTACACCAAACAGTCCACCCATTATATAGCACCTGGGTTGAATAAATCGATTATCAAAAACCACGCAGTAAACCACATTCCAGCTAGCTACATCACCTGTGCATATGGACCTTCCAGGCTCATTTTTCAAGCAGAAGCAAGGCTACCCTGTCAGTTCCATATGCACAGATAGTCCCAGTTAAAGCCCCCTGTGCCTTGATGTTATGTATTTATGTTTTCTGTTTTTCTTTCTTGTAAACAGGCCTACCTACAAAGAGAAACTCCAAAAGGCGTGATACACCTGAAAGATATTGTGCAAGTGTACCAGTCCACAAAACGCAGAGAGCACCTTATCAAGCACGTTTTCACACTAGAGACACGAAGCAGGACTTTCCTAATTCAAGCCCCCTCTATTATCACCATGGAACTTTGGGTAGCCTGTCTCAAATTACCAGTGTCCACTCTGATGCTCGAACCACCTAGCTAGGTTTTGTAGCTAGAATTATTAACGCAGTCATATGCATCATTAGTCAATTCAGTTTCTAGTCTTCACCAATGAATTGACTTTCAAAGCTTGATTTTGATGTTTGTTAAGTTTTTGTATACATGGTTGCAGTTTTTACGTCTGTTTCTAGCAAGGTGCTGCCAATCAACAGCTTAAACATGATGAAGCTTTTCCAAGTTGAAAAAATAAAAATAAAAACTTAATTGGTTACATAAATTGGTTACATTTTTAATGTTCCCTGTTGTGGAAAATGATTTTCTAAGCCTGCAATTGATCCATTTTCCACAGTTCTCAATGTTTTTCAGGGGTTAAAATGAGCTGAACATTAATTATTATAAATGCAATTGTTCTCCATTTGGACACAGTCAAGCTTTGTGAACATTTAAAAAAGTCAATGTTTAAGCAGTGATTGTGAGTAGAATAAGATCTAGAACGGAGTAGCAGCTGTCTGCTCCATTTACAGTCAGCTATATATATGTAATATATAAAGGTATCTTGATGTAAGAGAGAAAGGGGGGGGGAGGGGGGATGACCGAGGATAATGAAACATTACAAGAGAAGGTTAATGATGTGTTGGAAATACAAAATCACCATATAATTGTACAAAATCACCATGGTAACTGGAGACAAAAGTTTAGAGACAGTAGTGGTTTCTTGATTCTGTTGTAACAAGAACAAAAAGCCATGTAAATATCGGGAAACACTAGACACCTTATTACGTCACATAGTCACCATGGCAAGTTGCAAACTCATGTTGTGCTTTTAGAGCATGTTGAAAAGTCCACGGGTGAAATCAAATTGGATTATAAACAACACTCGGAGAGCACCGATAGCTTGTGTAACATTGTGCAAGAATGTTTTGAGAGCACCTGGCTGCTCAGGAAACCATTGTGCATATGGTTAACTCATCAGACACTTGTAAATCTATAAGGGCTATCAATAGAATATTATCTGCTAGAGTTTAGCTAATGACTTGTGGAGCCACACTCCCTGTGAAAGAAACACATAATGGCACATAATGGAAGTAAGCACTTTATTGTTTAGGGAAGGAGACATCTTTAGCTGTTTTGCAACATGCTGAGTGGTCATGAATCAACATGTAAACAGCAGTTGAAAAAAGTACACAATAGCCAGAGAAGTGGATCACAAGGTGTGTGGCTTGGGAATGAGAAACTGACATGCAGCCACTAACAACATTTGTAGCTAGGTACAAATTATACCTTCACAATGTTCATCAAAGTTTGAGGGTGATTCTTCACCATTTTGAGAGGAACTATCATCAGAGTTACTCCTCTCCTCTGCTTCCTCAGAGCTTGCCTTCTTCATTCTTCGTCGAGCATTAGCAAACCATGTTGATACCTGTAAATGGTTGAGATTGTCACATTCCTAGGCCACATCTACATAGCATGGGAGTAGGAATATCATAAGTTGTAAAGAGGGTGCTCTTATGGGCTACTGATTCCAATCTGGGCCTGAGCCACTTACAAAATATGGCTAACTTGAAGCCAGTGCTAGTTACTCAATAGTAGTTGTCATCTAAAAGATTAGAGGGGTTAGATAACTTTCATTACAGAAGCCAGTTAGCAGTGCGTCCAGAAGGTGGATCCTAACATTAGGTTAGTGGTGGCAGCCGTGTTTCCCTGCCCACTGAATCAAACCTAGGAGGGGTTCAACCCTGGAAACCTTAGAAGGGTGCCGGGCTTCGAGAGTAGCTGAAGTACTAGTAGTACTCTCTAAAATTTAATTTTATTTACACACTGTTCTGATTTTTGTTAGAAAAGCAGCTAAGGTGGTAATTTGGGCTAATTTACCAGGGTATATATCTTGACAGCTGCAAAGTGTAGCTACACTGGCTAGCAATGTGGTCATCAACAGCCCAGGTTTTCTGATGACATATCTAAAATGGGTTACCCTGGAGACCACTTGTTGTTAAAGGCAATCACAGTTGGTAAGATAGGGGCTGTGCATGACACATTCAATCTAAGTCTCTCACTCCTTCCTTACCCCTCACCCCCCTCACCATCCTCACTTTTCCCACTCCTTCCCTCCTCGATAAGCTATCCTCCTGCCTACCTGTGTAAATGTAAGCTGTGTGGACTGGCATAGTAGAATTTTCTCATGGCGGGTAGGGTAGGGGTGGTCCTTGTGCTCCTCAAACCATTTGATGAGTGCAATGGCTCGCTCTGGAGTCAGCTTGTACCGTGGTGAATCGTAAGAGAGTTTTGGGAGGGAGTTTGGAGGGAGGGGGTTCATTGGAAGTGTAGGATAGCTGTTTAGAGAGAAAGTAATCAGTAATCAGTAATCGCTGTTACACACTTAAAGTGCATCTTGTTGGTGTAATTTATATTTACAGTGATAGAATTGTTGACCAATCAAACAATCATTTAATGTTCCAGCCCCGTAAACTATAGAGTACCCTGCAACACTCCTTTTACTATCACAAACTAGCATCAGCTTACTTCCATACAGGGAGCGAGGGCAGACAGTGCGATCCACTGGAGGCATAGTCCTGTGGCGTGTACATGGGACTTGGAAGCATGGACTGGGAGTGGGTAAGTGGAAGAGGGGAGGATTGGCTTCCAAGATAGCTCAGGGGACTCGACTGTCCACCATTGTGTAACGGAGGGTAGGCGCCACAGTGTTTGAGAGTTTCACCACTGAGTGGCTCATCAAGGTCTGGGCTGCTGGGCTGGATTGGTGACCCGCTGCAGCTGCTTGTCGAGTGAGATCGCACTGGGCTCTGCAGAACTGACGTGCTCACATGGATCTATAAATGAGAATGCCACATTCTCATAATGGCACTGTAATAAGACAAACTACAGCAAAAGTACAGGAACAAAGATGTAAATGGAAAAATCTACATTCAATGCAGTCAGGAGCACATGATTTATTGCAGAGGGATAAAATGATGACATCATGCACTCTTGGTACAGTGCAGTCCTCACACTGGCTATCATTTTAGTTAAAATTACATGCTTGCAATCGGTTTACCTGGGATGTATAACCATTGCTCAGGGGGGTTGGTGGATAAGCCGTGGCCCCGGTAAAGTTACAGCCTGTTGCTGAAGACAGCATTGACGTCTGGAAGAAGGCAGATGGGCTGACGTTAGCACTTGGAGGGGGATGGAAGCATGAGTTGTAGGGTGATCGATGGTGCATTGCAGAGAGCCTAGGAGGTATTGTATAGGGTGAATGTCTCATGGCCTGAGCAGGCCACATCTCTTTCGCATGAGTGGAGAGAGCCATGTCCTGTCAATTCTAGATTAGGTAGAAAACACTTGATCATAACAAGTGGTAGCTATATGAACTTTAATGAACTGCTGAATGAACTACTTTCCATTGTAATACTAGTTCACTAGCAAGCAAATCGAGGAAATTTTCTTTCTGCGTTAAAATATCAGAACTATATGCGTGTACGCGCTCGTAGCTACGTACGGGGGATATAACACGAATGCTCAAGAAGAGACTGCGAGTGTAATTCTTCTCTTTACAAGGCGAAGCAGCTGCTAGCAGTGACTCAGTCGGCGGCATAACGTATTACGTATTGCATCAAAACCGTCCAATCAGCCTTGCTATATATCCTTTAGCTCCCGCCATTACATACGTAAATTGCTATAATTAACAAAATTGTCTAGCAGAGATATTTTTCGATTAATTATCAGTCTGTGTAAAAGTAGATAGGATGTGGATATTACCACAAAAAAAAAAAAAAACAACGACAAAAATAAAACAAACAAAAAATCACTAAAATTAGTTGATAATAAAGCTTATGCTACACGGCTAGCAGGCAAATGCTCTCTGTATTATGCGTAGGAGGAGGCATAACACAAAATGCACAATGCATCGACAGCCCTAAATTTTAGGCGATCCAACTCATCCTCTGCAACGACAAGATCGCCAAGGTAGCTAAACACTGGATTAACACAAATGTCTTCGTTTTTCACCACAACTGTCATCAAACCTTTTGACGTAGCAGTACACGTGTAGAAGAGGTTCGTTCGGGCACTGTTTGTTCTCTGAACATCAGCCTCTCGCAATCAACAACCTGAAAATTATTAACAGGTGCGAAATAATCATCTGCTTTTATTGTGAGCGGCTGCAGACTGCCTGTCGTTACCTCCAGCAGGAGACAACATATCGGCACCAAAACCATGAATAACGATAATGCCGCGGCCATGTATTATGCGTCTCCGCGTACACAGCATACAGGAGGTGTGGCTATTATCATAGATATTATAATATCTATGCTATTATGTAACGCGCGCGCGTGTGCGCGTGCGTAGCGCATCGTGACGTCGACTAGCCAGCATGACTCTTGCTAGTGCTAGTATTCAGGCTGCAGCTATGACCCTTGCGTCTGTAGTTCAACCCTGCCTCGGACCAAACGGTACGGCAATTAAGAAAATAAAAAAAGCATTAACAGATTTGGGAGGTGATTAGCATATAATTTGCTGCCACGTGCACCATATACAATATTAACCCCAGGGCTGTGTGTGCTGCTGGCAACTACTGATGGCCATGGAAGCTGCACCTGCAGTGGAATACAGCTGTCCCAATCCATTCCCTTACACCCAGCAAGTGGCTACGTTGCTACAAGCTAGTCTGGGCTCCAGAGTAGCTAGCTACATACATACACAATGTTCCTAACGATCCCAAATCTGTACTGGATTTTCATAGAATCCTTTAGTTAGAAAGCAAACACCATTTTGACACCCCTTGCACAAACCGTAGTCCACCTGGTTAGACATGATTGCCAATAGATAACCTCCTCTATTTGGCTTGAACTGGGCTAATAAGGTGTAGCTAGATCAGTGCAGACATGAGAATGTTAATCCCTTGTAACAGTAAACAATATACTGTATACAATATTTACATAGTCCATACAATTTGCAGACTTGATGAGGGTGGGGCTGCTTGTGTACACCACACACACAAGTACACACCACATGCACACACAATGACCGATTTCATGTTAACATGTACATAATAATTATGTCGCCAGCAACTTTCACATAATGTACACATCGTAGTAACCTCGAGACATACTGACATGGGAAGTGATAAGGAAGTGATAGTTACGTTTTCTGTGTCTTCCCGTCTTCGGGTGTTTTTATACCTTCCATTGCTACTTAGGCTGGAGTGCTCATCACCAGAGCAGTGCAGAAACACCACAGTATTTCAGGTACGTACGTTTTACTCTCTTCGCATATCAGCCTCACATACGCACGCACACACACACACACACACACACACACTCCACACATGTGCAGGAGATGGTTCTAAGAAGATGCTTCTCATTATAGCAGAAGCAATGAAGGAGGTGAACACATGGGAAATTAAATTGTGTGCACAAAGAGCATTTGAAGTTTCTATGCACACACACACACATACACACACACACACACACACACACACAGATACAAGGTTCTCAAAAAAGCCATCCAATGTTCCATGTTGAAGGTACAACATACTGTATATTTCAAGTTGGTCGTTCCACCATAAGAACAGCCTGATTGAAAGAATTCCTGTACGTGTATACTGGAAATGAGAGCAGCCATAGATCTGGGTGTTTTCTCTTCCATTGCAAGGTTGGGTGGTTGCAAGTCAAGTGTGCTTGTCTTTCCACACACCTTACAGTTTCACAGGCGCTGTACCAACTACAGTCAGCATTGCTAAGCAGTGACATAATACCATCTTTGAGACACAAGGTAGGAATGTTGTAGCTTACACAGTACTTCAGTATTGTGAACAGGCTTCGGAGGAATGTTTCAGTATCGTTGGCACATGTTTTGGTGAACTTCCCAGAGGATTCTTACCAGAGAACATAGCGGAACACGGAGAAAACAGGCGTAGGATACAATAAGACCACCACACGTTTTGACAGTGTATAGACCAGTCTCTCAGAACTAACGCTCCACTTTGTGTTTTCTCACAGGATGTGACTCGCTTGACAAGCCTCAAAAATTTCCAGGATTTCAAATCATTATCTAATAAACTTCTGGACACATGTGAGTAATTATATGTAATTTGTGACAGGTGTTGACATAGTTTATGGTCACGGAAATCATTGATGCATGTTGCAGTCGAGTTACTTATTCCCACTCTGCTAATAATCCCAGGGAACATCTACAAGTGTCCAATGCATGCTCTCAGAAGTAAGGGGGGGTAGGACAAGCTCATGTGCACAAAATATCATATTCCAAAGTTGGACAATGGAAGCTTGCAAATAGATCTGTCATGAAATTGAACCCAGATTGATCCCAAAGCGAAGAATCAATGTGGAAGAAGAAAAGTAATATTCGGAACATGTTAACTTGTACTATGACATCATTTTGAAGATGGTGGTATCGTGAAATTTAGAATGTACTCATGTTATTTGCTGTACAATTGATACTTCTCGTTAATACCAATTAACAACTAAAATAAAATTACAATACCAATTTCCTTTCAGTCGTCTCATCCCTTTCCATTGTAAATGAGGCTAACCCAGGGCCCACCCATTTCTCGCTCACAAACGTGATCAATTTCACAGTACCCTTGGTCCCAGACTCCACCTATCTTGTTATCATAAACAAGGCTAACTCTGTCCCCTGGCCCCTCCCTCCTTTCTGTCACAAACGAGGCTAACTCTGTCCCCCGGCCCCTCCCTCCTTTCTGTCACAAACGAGGCTAATTTTGCAGTCTATAGTCATCTTCAACAGTTGTGCAGTAAATTGCAAGTTAGATTATTTAAATTACACAAATGAATGTTCACACAATTACATGCCAACAAAACACAAACATAAAATTAACGATTCCCAGCAGTAACATGGCAATATTGTGCCAAGTGGTCTGACAAAAATAAATTTGTGTTCTCCAGTACAAAGTTGTGTTTTGTTGTTTCTGAACAGAATCACTTCAGAACCTGTTTGGTGTTCTCCTCAGTTTGAGTGCATCCCGGTGCAAGTGGTCCTCTGTTGTAATATACAAGTATCACCATAGTACAAAGCTATACCGGAAAATACCACGAGTTTGTTGCTGTCTGTATTGTTACGAGTGTGCAGCACGAGTAACAATGCCAACGGCAAGAAACGAGTGATATTTTTTTCCGGTATAGCTTGGTACTATGGTGATAATGATTTTATCATACGAACCTTCGATTTCATTGTACATTCAGACGCACACACGTGACTTTGTAGTACCTGATACGGATTCTCGCGTGACTTGTAGTACTGATACGGATTGTCGTGTGACTTGTAGTAAAAATACGGTTTTTTATAAACAGCATGCAGCTGCAAGGCTTCCTCATTGACTCCAATACATTAGCGTGAGTTAGACATATGATAAAACACATGTACACCCCCATGAATATCTCTTCACCAGTAACTTTGTTCCCTGCCTCAGTTGTGAGATAAAATATTAGCCTCGAACCCAGGCTTTTCGTTCCGGATTTTGTCTCGCAGCTTTGGAAAGGAAAGCCTGGGTTCGAGGCTAATAAAATATGGCAGTGGCATGGGAGTAGCCTCGTTCCCAGGTTCGTATGATAAAATCATTATTATTGTGAACGCAAACGGAAGGTAAAAACGGGGGAGGCCTGGGAACAAGGCTAGCATGAGAGTGAAACTGTTTTAAGTCATTTGCTTTCTTATTTATAACCATGTACCTATACTACGTCATTTGCTTTCTTATTTATAACCATGTACCTATACTACGTCATTTGCTTTCTTATTTATAACCATGTACCTATACTACGTCATTTGCTTTCTTATTTATAACCATGTACCTATACTACGTCATTTGCTTTCTTATTTATAACCATGTACCTATACTCAAAAAAAAAATAATAACCTCCGTTTCCAGACCTCCCCTCGTTATTACTCTTTGATTTGCATTTTATAGTAACATGCGAAGGTGGAAGAACGTGTAACATTGTGAACACAACCAATGAGTAATAAATGGGACCTAGGAGTGAGGCTATGAAAAGTTACGAAAAGTTTGGACCTGTGCGAAGCGCTAAACGTTGCAGTCTTGTTTTGTCATTCAGGTATTGGAAACCAGTACAACTGCAGTATAAAGAACAAGCTGAAGGAACTGGTTTCAACCATTCTCTTTCCGAACAACACAGAGAACTTTGTGGACGTGCAACAGGTAGATAATCTTTAAGAGGTCCTCTCAGTTAGCTAATATATATTCATGATTTCTTCAATTCCAACCAGCAACATTTATCAATTCTTCCCAACCCAAATCACTCCAGAAATTTGCATAACTCTTGAGGAAAAATTAGCATCGGTTTTTAACAATTGACATCCCAAATTTATCTTTGGGGCAAACTGTTCAAAGAATGACCTAGGTTGTTTGGCATTTCTGTGACTCCAGCTGCTGCTCATTTCTCCCTCGTAGCACTTGGAGCTCTGCGCTGGTAACCTAGATACCATGACAGTCCACCTCCCCGGAACTGCAGTCACAAACTCACAAGTTCTTCCCGGGTATTGTAGCTGTACCTAGCCTCGTTCCCCGTCGTACCTCCACTGGTGTACAGATCACTGGATCACACACACGCACGCACGCACGCACGCACGCACGCACACACACACACACACACACACACACACACACACACACACACACACACACACACACACACCCACACACACACACACACACACACACACACACTCACACACACACACACACACACACACACACACACACACACACACACACTCACACACACCCACACACACACACACACACACACACACTCACACACACACACACACACACACACACACACACTCACACACACACACACACACACACACACACACACACACACACACACACAGGTTCCTGATTGACAGGGATTTTGTTGACCCTCCTGAATACTTTCAGGAACTGAGAAGGTAATGGCTCAAACATGGCCGTGTGGTTTGGTACTTATTCTCATTGCTTATGCGCCAGTTTTAGATTGCTAGTGGTGCTGTCCGGCCTGGGGCAGGTGGAAGCTGGCTCCATACAGACAACGTTAAGGTATGGTATACTTCCTCCCCTCCCCTCCTTCTCACCCATCCTCCCTCTCTCCCCTCCTTCTCACCCACCCTCCCTCCCTCCCCTCCTTCTCACCCACCCTCCCTCCCTCCCCTCCTTCTCACCCACCCTCCCTCCCTCCCCTCCTTCTCACCCACCCTCCCTCCCTCCCCTGCTTCCCAGAGGAGGTCGGACACGGTTGAACTTTACTAATTAAAATGGCTGAGGTTACACTAATTGATCTCGGATATTGCAAGGTAGAAAGCTTTTTAGCTTTTTCTATGACTGGACCCAGCCTTGAATCTTGATTTGAAAACTGGGGCCCCCCTCAGTAAAAGTCGAGAGAGCTAATCTGTTGAGATACGAAAAATCAATTAGTGTGACCTCAGCCATTTTAATTAGTAAAGTTCAACCGTGTCCGACCTCCTCTGCCTGCTTCCCACCTCTCTCTCTCTCAACCCTGGTAATTATAATGTTCTAGACATTATTCTCTAACAACATATATTGTATTTCAGTCTGAAGTCCAGTGTGCATCAGGCTCTTGACTTCTTCCCTCAATTCCTGGAGGGAATTGTACAACACATGAAACGAGATGAAATCCAGTAAGCACACAATGTATACCCATACAATGGGCCTACACTGACCTCCTTTCCCCATCTCCTCCTCTTCCTCCTCCTCTTCCTCCCACTCTTTCCCCTCCCCCTTTCTTGATTGGCTCATATGCTACTGTCACTAGCCTCATACCCCAGGCTCTTAGTGAGCATGAATACAAGGTTATAAATATGTATACTGTTGTGTACATGTACATGAATGGCACATGACTACCATGTGACTGTCACATGACTGACACATGACTGTCACATGACTACCATGTGACTGGCACATGACCATCACATGACTGGCACATGACTGTCACATGACTGATAAGGTATAGTTGCATATATTAAAGCCATGATATTTCTTCTTCCCAAGGCTGGTGCTATGTGGAGGGAGAGTCATGCCAGTGGCAGCACAGCTGCTCAGGACTAATAACATACTTGCTATCCAGGTACACTATGACTAACTAACACTCAGACTGTACATAGTTAATAGTACTACAACTCCCCCTTCCTTTTTCGTCCTTCTCTTCCTCCCTTCCCCACTTTTTCCCCCTCTCTCTGTAGATGGTTCCTGAAGACACACTGGTATCCATTGCCAAGAGTGACGGAAGTCACCCCCTTCATGACATCACCTCTTTGGTGTGTAATCAGCACCCCTCCCATTCATCAAAAATGGCTTGTATGTAACTTCAGAGTGCATTCAGACTTTCTCCCATCTTTCCTGTCCTTCATCTTTCCTGTCCTTCATCTTTCCTGTCCACCATCAGACCTCCCTGAGCAGTGACGCTTATTCGCAGTGGGGAACGTGCTGCAAGTATGTGACAGCTGGACAAAGAAGGTATGTGTGGTCCAATCGTAACCTTGTTTTCAGGCCTCCCCACTTTTTTACTTTTCTGTTTGCGCTCACAATAACACACCCTCTTCTACCCTCGTTCCTAGGCCTTCCCCATCTCCAGTTCAGAAATGATCAAAAACTGGAGGTGGTGAATGCCTCCTTTTCTATGTGAACACATACCAAAGGGTAAACCAATGAGATTACAGTCTGATCAACGATAAGAAATATCCAGCTCCATGGTTCGTCTCGTCCCCAGACCCCACCCTCTTACGAGGAGAAACGGTCTGGTGAACCAAGTCGAATTTCTTGGGCTAGTGCACGCTTTTGCGACAATGTACATTTTGCGGCCAACCTGCTCAAAAAAGGTACGGATACTCAAATGGAAATGAACAAATTTAAGGGAAGTGCTACGTAATAATGACCAATCTCGCAATCTCATTGGTCAATACCACTTTTGGGGAATAAGCCCAAGGAATTCGACTTTGTTCACCAGGCCTTTTCTCGCCAGGAGGCACACGAGGGCTGGGCACGAGACTACTCCATGGTAATGACTGAAAGATCACATGACCAAGACTGTCGGCTCATGTGACTGTGCAGTGGCCATATATAACTGTTGTCCCTCTGCAGGTTCATACAGCTGCAGTGTGGCAGTGTTGACTATGCCAGGTAAAACTGATTCAAGCACGAAGACCAAGACCCCTAACCGTGAACGTTCAGTACAGTTTGAACAAGGGTTAGAGGTTGGAGCAGATGAGATGAAACCTTCTGTAGCCTCGTTCCCAGGCCCCGCTCAGCTTTCTGTTGCTTGCAGTATGTTTGTGTGCGGGGAGAGCCTGGGAACAAGGCTAACCTTCCTGATAATAGACTTCATTGTGTCTAGCCTCCATAGTGTTCTGCTGTGTGGGCCAACTACTGGATTCTGCAGACAGCTGGCTCAAACGATTAGAAACTCACTCCATGTTCTGCGAGCATGGTGCCACAAGGTACATCTGTGTAGCTACTAACTAACTAAATCAACTTGATTGTCCGAGTTTGAATGGTCACAGTTAGTACATATACCTACATTGGTGACAGTGAGTTGTCATGGAAACAGATAACCACTTGACAGTGCTTAGCATATTTCTTTTGACCCCCTCTCCATGCAAAGTGACTGTCCTCTAATGTCGATGTAGGAGGAGGTGGACGGTGAGGAGTGTTTGTTGGCTGTGGCAGGGGGAGGGGCCTGGGAGGTAGCCCTGGTCAGACAGCTGGAAGAGTACATCTCTGCCAAAGGTGTTGTGAGGTAAGAGTTTGTCACAGCCAGGAATGCTGTTTCCTGCACACGTACTCTTGGCCATCAATCCTCTCACCCTATACCTGCAGAGGCAGTGCTCTGGAGGTTGCTGTCAGAGCCTTACAGAAGGTACCTGATGAGGATGGTGACTATGGCATATTAATAGCTGTTGCTATGACATTTAATGATCTCTAATTACAGGGGCTGCTTGCTGTTCCCCACACGCTCTATACCAGCTCACTGCCTCAGTCATACCCAACTAAGGAGTTCCACTGTGTATCCAAGCCAAGACAAAATAATAATTACAGGGGCTGCTTGCTGTTCCCTACGCTCTCTATACCAGTTTATTGCCTCAGGCATACTCAACTAAAGGGTGACCTTGTTCCCGGGCTCATTCCGGGGCTCATTCCCGGGCTCATTCCCGGGCTCCCCAAGATAATGTACAATGGTTTGGTTTAGGGATTATGTGCTAGGGATGAGCTTGGGAACGAGGCCAAGCCCTTAACCAGGAACTTTTAGAAAATGCAATTCAGTGGGAATTTCCTTGACTGTATTCAAAGAGAGTATTTTCTTCAGGCACTAGTTCACTAGGCGTGGACTGTATCCACGGTGAGCAGCACCATAATAACACACACCTCACTGACTGTATCCACGGTGAGCAGCACCATTAATAACACACATGTATCCACGGTGAGCAGCACCATTAATAACACACACCTCACTGACTGTATCCACGGTGAGCAGCACCATTAATAACACACACCTCACTGACAACGTGGACTGTATCCACGGTGAGCAGCACCATTAATAACACACACCTCACTGACAACGTGGACTGTATCCACGGTGAGCAGCACCATTAATAACACACACCTCACTGACTGTATCCACGGTGAGCAGCACCATTAATAACACACACCTCACTGACAACGTGGACTGTATCCACGGTGAGCAGCACCATTAATAACACACACCTCACTGACTGTATCCACGGTGAGCAGCACCATTAATAACACACACCTCACTGACTGTATCCACGGTGAGCAGCACCATTAATAACACACACCTCACTGACAACGTGGACTGTATCCACGGTGAGCAGCACCATTAATAACACACACCTCACTGACTGTATCCACGGTGAGCAGCACCATTAATAACACACACCTCACTGACAACGTGGACTGTATCCACGGTGAGCAGCACCATTAATAACACACACCTCACTGACAACGTGGACTGTATCCACGGTGAGCAGCACCATTAATAACACACACCTCACTGACAATGTGGCCTGTATCCACGGTGAGCAGCACCATTAATAACACACACCTCACTGACTGTATCCACGGTGAGCAGCACCATTAATAACACACACCTCACTGACAACGTGGACTGTATCCATGGTGAGCAGCACCATTAATAACACACACCTCACTGACAATGTGGCCTGTATCCAAGGTAAGCACCTTACTGACAATGTGGACTGTATCCACGGTAAGCACCTCACTGACAATGTGGCCTGTATCCACGGTAAGCACCTTACTGACAATGTGGACTGTATCCACGGTGAGCAGCACCACACACCTCACTGACAATGTGGCAATTTGCCAATACAGAGAAAAATTTGCATACACTTTGGCAAATCCCTCTGGGAAAAATTAGTGTTATTTATAAATAGTCCGTTTATCACAAACTTATACACATGCACAGGGTGTCTCAAGACTGTTGGAGATGACTGGCCTGCTTGGGAGCCATTTTGGTCACAGTATCTCACACACATACACACACACACACTCACACGCACGCACACGCACACGCACGCACGCACGCACGCACGCACGCACGCACACACTCACGCACGCACGCACGCACCCACGCACCCACGCACACACGCACACACGCACACACGCACACACGCACACACGCACACACGCACACACGCACACACGCACACACGCACACACGCACACACACACACACACACCCACACACACACACACACACACACACACACACACACACACCCACCCACCAAACCTTAACCCCATTCAGACATTTGTTGCTTCATTCAGTTGTGGGGTTACTCTCCCAGCTGCTCAGAATCGACAGGACAGCAAGTATAACAAGAGCTATACAATCAACCAGCCAGGAGGAGACAGACACAGACAGTGACTGTGACTCCTAGCAGTGGTGTACGGTGACTCCTAGTCTTGGTCCCAGACCCATAACCAACTAACCTTGTTCCCATTCCTCATACCATGCACGGCTATCATATGAATATAGCTTAGCCTCGTTCCCAGGCCTTCCCAGTATACTGCAAGCGATCAAAAACTGGACGGTGGGAAGGCCTGGGAACAAGGCTAAATATAGCAGCTGCTATGGTGGGCAACTGGATACTGCCAACCAGTGTGGATTACTTTCATGTGTCATACTTGAAGTCGTATACCTGCCAGATATGGTCTAGGAGCAAGACTCCTAGCAGCTGTTGTGTAGCGTAACTATGGAGTTTTTGGAGGGAAAGTGGTCCATTAGCATGATCCCCTGGTCTCTGTGTATGTCCAGCTCTTGAATATACCCAAACCAGTAAATCACCAGTCCGGAACCAAACCTGGGACAAGATGAAAAACATGTCTGACCTTGTGGCAGCTAAGCTTCACCCTAGTCCAGGCTCTCAATAGTTATGAGGAGAGGAGGGAGGGGAGGGAGGAAGGAGGGGAGGGGGGAGGAGGGGAGGGAGGAAGGAGGGGAGGGAGGAAGGAGGGGAGGGGGAGGAGGAAATGAAGGAGGAGAGGGAGGAGAGAGGTGGGAACAGAAGGGGAAGGAGATGGGAGAGAGATGAGAGCAGGGTACTGAAAGGGAGGTAATGTCTGGGCCCACCTGTTCTGGTAGCTCCAAAACTGCTCCTCAAGGTACTTGCTGTGGCTGTGACTGTCCCCAAAGGAGGCCTTACTCTCCACCCAGTTCACCACCTGCCTTTCAACTGCAATGGGCACCTCCAGTTTGAAGTCGGGTGTCTTGTCATAGCCCCGTACCCTCAGAGCACACTCATCTGGAAGATGGAGGAGAAGGGGTCCTGTGCATTCCTAGCTCTCCTACAAACCAGGAGCAGATAGTCATTTACATGTCCCATGTAGAAGCGTTTGTGACCGGGATCAAAATTGAATCAAGCAATCAAAGCACTTTTGGGGGACCGATCAAGGGATCAAGGTGACGTCCAAACTGCTAAAATCAATGGATCAACAATTTGACCTTTGACCCTTGAAAATCAAGCGATCAAGAGCCTCAGAAGGGAATAATCAAGCGATCAAGCACACTTTTTGCCAATCAAAAAACTTGATCACCGTCACAAACGCTTCAACAGCCGACATAAGTGACTACCCCTGGTTATGAGTGGCGCTGCTCACAAAATTACTCGTAAAGGAGACGAGCCATTCACTTTCAATGGTACCCCACAACAAACATGTTTCCTTTGGGAAGGTACCCTCAGTCAGATACTGTTATTTAGAAATATCTCTCTGACAAACTTATACACTTGCATTCTATAGGATGTCTCGATACTGTGGGAGACGACTGGCCAGCTCCCAGATTTATCTCACAGCCGATTATTTCCTCCATGGCTGCAAGACCATGTTAACCAAGAATGAGGCTTCTGTGAAGGAGCCTCGTGAGCCACACCATCAACCAACACCCACAACAAGAGCTGATCACCTAGAAAGGGAATCCCAAGATCTTCTAGTTTCTCCTGCAGTAGAAACTCGTACTCATGTCCAACAGAGCTTGCAGCCAGTTAAGAAAGTTAGAATGAGCTTTTTTTTTTAATTAAAATTGAGACGCACGAAAAATTTGAGTGGATACTGTTTCACATTTTCTGCCAATGGCCCATAGTTGGCATCATTTAAAATACACTGTATAAGAGGGAGGGAGAGAGAGAGAAAAACAGAAAAAATAGGCAAGAATTAAAAAAAATAATCAAACATCTGGGCTTGTCTGGGAATCGAACCCAGGACCTCTCGCACCCGAAGCGAGAATCATACCACTAGACCAACAAGCCATGCTACACACGGCTGCCATGGTAATGGCATATAGTGGATGTGGTTAACCCTTAACTGCTGGTAATGGCATATACTGGATGTGGTTAACCCTTAAACTGCTAATTCGGTAGTTAAACTTAACCGAACAAGTTCCAACTTGACATAGTAACTTCCTAGCAAATATCAACGACATGCGCACCCTCAATGTTTCCACATTGTTTCCTTGGTTACTGTTGCTGTGTAACCAACCAAGTAATCACTCACAGTTTTGACCTGCTGTTGCAGAATACTGTCTGGTATTGCTCCTGGGTTTTTGATCCATTGGCTAACAAGAACATTGGCAGCTGCAGTGGGAAATATTCAGCAGGGGTATATCTCTAGCCTTGTTCTGAGGGCTTTAAAGCTTTCAGTATGTTCGTACTAAAAGCAATGAACGCATGAAGGGAATGAGGCTAGTGTTCAGTAACTTTGCTGGATGAGATTGTCATTAGTGCAGGGCAGGCTCATTTACATTGGGAGACGGAGAAGATTTGGTTGTCATGGTGACACCTGATGCATCATGCTGTCACCATGACAACCAAACATCTCTGTCTCCCAATATAATGATGCATGATGATGTCACCATGACAACCAAACATCTCTGTCTCCCAATATAATGATGCATGATGATGTCACCATGACAACCAAACATCTCTGTCTCCCAATATAATGATGCATGATGATGTCACCATGAAAATGTGACGTGAATAGTGATGATGTTACGTGAGTAATGGTATCAATGATGATCTCCTGTGGAATACTATATAATTATCACCATAGTACGAAGCTATACCGGAAAATATCACGAGTTTGTTGCCGTCTGTATTGTTACGAGTGCGCAGCACGAGTAACAATGCCAACGGCAACAAACGAGTGATGTTTTTTTCCGGTATAGCTTGGTACTATGGTGATAATGATTTTATCATACGAACCTTCGATTTCATTGCACGTTCAGACGCAGCGCACGTGACTTGTAGTACCTGATACGGATTCTCGCGTGACTTGTAGTACCTGATACGGATTCTCACGTGACTTGTAGTACTGATACGGATTGTCGCGTGACTTGTAGTAAAAAATACGGCTTTTTATAAACTGCGCGCAGCTGCAAGGCTTCCCCATTGACTCCCATACATTAGCGTGAGTTAGACGTATGATAACATAGTGTACGTACCACTGTTGGGTGGCAAAAGGTCTCTCTTGGTAGCAAACTGCTCCAGAATGATCCTTGCAAACAGCGTTGGAGACAGAGAGATCTTGGAAGGGAGGAGGAAGGGAGGGGGAGGAGGAGGAAGGGAGGGGGAGGAGGAAGGGGGGGAGGAAGGGAGGGGGGAGGAAGGGAGGGGGAGGAGGAAGGGAGGGGGAGGAGGAAGGGAGGGGGAGGAGGAAGGGAGGGGGAGGAGGAAGGGAGGAGGAGGAGGAAGGGAGGAGGAGGGGGGGAGGAAGACACGTGACAACAAAACTACCACACATTAGTCTCATTGCAAACTGTGAGCAATCAAAAACTCGGGGAAGGCCTGGGAACAGTACCACACTGCTCCGGCAACAAGCCAGATGCACAAGGGGTAATCGTCCATTTTTGTCCAGCCCTACCTTGCTGGCCATCTTCAGCAGCAAGTCCTCCCTCATGTTGCCACTAACGGTTGCTGACAGATATCTGGCACAAGAATTGGGGGGGAGGGGGGGAGGGGGTGGAACTAAACAGACAGAGAGCCAAGTGTAATGCTGCATAACACTCACTCCCAGCCCCTCCCCAGCTTTTGAATCACATAACGTGACCAAAAAGCTGGAGAGGGGCCTGGGAACAGCTGCACGTACTGTTGGTAATATCCCTCCATTGCTTCCGCTCTTCTGTGATGACTATGTGTCAGTTTTGTGTGCATCTTTGGACAAAATAGAAAATACCATCACTCTCTTTTCCATGCCCTCCCCCCACTTCCCATCGCTTCCATACTGCAAGTAACGGAAGCTCGGTGAGAGCTCGGCAGCAAGGCTCATATCATCTTCACTGACCTGGTAATGCTGTGAATAAATGCTGAGAAGCGCCTCATGAGGAACACTGGTGAAAGAGAGCCGTAAACATGTAACAAGTCGCTTTGCAAATTTATTGCACAATTAATTCAGTGCACTGTTATCATAAGGTGGTTTGCGCAAATACGCATCTGTAGTCTGACTAGCCTGGTTGCTGAACCAGGTTACAGTTTCACAAGGGAAGGGAAAATTACAGCATATGAGTGCAAAAAAAAAAAAAAAGTTGTGTGAACAAGAGGATCGTCATAATCAGCTATGTATTCACACATGTTGACTAATTAGCTATGGGTGTATCTTCTGGCAGTTTTTGTGACTTGAGTATGTCTACCTAGTCGTATATGGCAGGCCATCATAATTTTACTAAATGCATAGTGATAAATGCACTGATTAATATGACCTGCTAGTCTAGAATTATCATACGATTCAGCTTCAGAAATATAGAGCTCACCAAGGGAACTGCCTTTCCAGCACGGGAAAGCAATCCTTCCTACAGGAGTAAGCCTCTATGCATGCAATAATGTCCTGGTAGGTTCGCAGCTCCATTAGCCTCGTTCCCAGGCCTTCAATCACAGCTAACGCGTTAGCTGTGATTGAAGGCCTGGGAACGAGGCTACAGCTCCATCACAGAGTGCTGCATGGTCCCGTTCCCAATACGACGTCGGAACCCGACTAGAAAATATAGAGTTCAAGACGTGTATTGAAGTTGGTAAACTTCCACGTTGACCGCTGAAATATTATTGTAGCCTGACTCCTTTCAGTCTCGCCTTTCTCCTTGGGAGAACACGACACAAATCGTTGGTTCAAATCATGATCCTTTGTATTTTCGTCCCAGACCCGTTTCTAGTCTCGGAACGAGACTGCCTACACTCTTGCTGCCAGGCAGCTAGCCTCGTTCCCAGGCCGTTCCCGGCTCCAGTTTTGATCGCATACTGCAAGCGATCAAAACTGGAGCCGGGAACGGCCTGGGAACGAGGCTACCAGGCAGCCATATCCATGGTGTGTTGGATAGTGGCACCAAGATCAATTAGTGTGACCTCAGCCATTTTAATTAGTAAAGTTCAACCGTGTCCGACCTCCTCTGGATAGTGGCACCACCAGTACCTAATTGCCACGTGCAGTTGTAAGTCTTCATCCTTGAACAGATGATTATGTCATTTATGGTGCTCTGATTATGGTGTACGTTGCATCGAGGGGCTCGAGCGAGGACTGTGCCAGTGGCAACGCAGATAATGTGGGTGCAGGATTTTGTGGCAGGGTGGTTTGGAGGTGAGTTATGAATTGGAATTGGATTTCGTCTCAGCATTTCATTTAGCACTCAATCATCGAGGCTATTTAACAATAAAGGGTCGGTAATGTGTTGACCACTCGACCAAAATATGGTAATCGTTTTGGGTACGCCTACTCACTTAGCAACAATCCAGACGCGCGAACGAATAATGTTACTAAGTTAGGCCTCCGCCATGTGAATTGGTTTTACAGACCATCTGGAAACAAGACTACAGTAGTCATGTGCCCAGACCCCTTCTTGTTTGTTCTGAAAGGCACGAGACTAGACTAATCAACTTGCATTTACTTATCTCACCTTTCACACAGAAAGGTGGGTCTGGTCACACTGCAACTGATGGATTCTTCCCACACTGGAATATTGGTGTGACCAATCAGATTCATGCTATTCATAAATTGCACCTATAATGTACCAAATCTGTCACAACACAGTTGGAAGATGTCATTAGCTGTGCTACACGCTTTCCTTTCCTCAGCGACAGCTCATTGTAGCGTGACCGGTCCCTTCATCTTTATGTGAAGGGTACAAAGCAAGAGTAGGAGAGCTGAGTACTGTTGTTCTAGCACTCCATGACTGCAAGATAGAATCTGCGTTGAAGCAAAGAACCAGAGTACTAGTTACCAGTAATGTAAGAACTTGGAAGAGAGGAAGGGAGAACTCAAAATCTGACTAAAGGGAACGTTGAGATCCAGCCAGGACTTAAACCTGGGTCCTCTGAATGCCTGTCAGGTGCTCTTACTAACTGAGCCACTGGAGCTCAGGCATTGGAGCAGATATATATCCATAGACACAATTCAATTCTCAGCTAGATCCCTATGAGACGTGCTCTGCAGAGTAAGTTCCAACATTCAAATCCTGGCTGGATCTCAGTGTTCCTTTTTCTTCAACATCTAACTCTACAAATAGAAACGTCTTTCAACATCTGACTAAAATGTTTCAATACTTCTTTCTGCAGGTGCAGCCGGTATACTAGTGGGACATCCATTTGACACTGTGAAGGTAAGAATGGTGGTGGCCATGTTTTTCCTCCTCTGCAACAAAACAGTTACCAGGCTTGCTGAAGGTGTTTGTCGGATAATAGAACTTGTAATCTGAGATGGCTGATGTACTTACCTAACAAATATGGCTTGCAATTAGAGGGGGTGAGTCATGCACATCTCTATAGCAACCCTAGTATACATAGCAAGGTGAATTAGCATCAGATTCTTAATTGACATAGTTGTGGTTGAAGAGGGATCCCTGTAGTAATACTGGGTACCAATTGGAGATGTTGCTGTGATAGTCCAGTTAACTTGGTGACTTCATTCATTGCTAAGCTGGGTATGCCTTTGAAATTGGGAGGTGAGTAAAACATATCGCAGTCCATGCATGTGGAAGGAGGGAAAACTGGGGCTAAAGCTATTGTGAATCAGTCCGACTACTTCGGTTAAATTTGCCAACTTTGTGTAGTCTCTTTGAGGCATGAGCCTGTATCTTCACAATGCAAGTTGTTAACTCTGTAGCCACTAATGATGTCTTGCAAGCATTAACCCTTTAACCACAATTGAATTTCTGCATTAACCCTTTAACCACAAATAAATTCTTGCATTAACCCTTTAACCACAAACTACTTCTTACATTAACCCTTTAACAACATTAACTTCTTGCATTCATACATTCATTAATAACCCTTTAAGACTTCACCAGTGTTAAAACCCATTGTGTGAGCATATAGTAAGCCTTCATCTCAGCTTACACCTTACAGTAAGAGAAGCAGAGAGAAGACAACAAACGTGATGGGAATTAGGCTAGGTCACGGTTGCTTTGACTCAGATGTTGAGGATACCTCACAAGCAGTCTAGTAGCAGAGGACTCCACTGTTCTCTCTCTCTCTCTTGCCTCACAGGTGAGGCTTCAGACCGACGGTCTGAATGGTAAGAGGCTGTACCGAGGAACCATCCACTGTGTCAAGCAGATTGCCAAGCAGGAAGGGGTAAGGTGTACACTGTGGTTATGACTGTTTACATCAAAGTGCTTTAATGTTGACATCACAAAGAAATCGGTGTCATGTATTATATAATAAACAAAGTACTCAGGACCACAAATGGAACTCTGTGATTTATGTTCCTAATTGCTGGCTGAAAGGTACACTTCTTTCTCCTCTACCTCAATACACACTACCCTAGACTCCGGTCCAACCCAGACAAAAGTGTCTGATGATACAATAAGCCTGAACGAATCCGTGGGGTTGCCAAAATGTTGAAGCCTTGTAATAATAATGCATGCAAATTGGTTTATAACAACTTAACCACAACTACCGCATTATTCTAACACCACTTTCATTGGTTATTCTAAAATTCTGCACTTCAGCAACCTTAAGGATTCAGTCAAGACGTGACTACACACACACACACACACACACACACACAGCCTAAAGCCTTCTACAAGGGCATGGCGGCTCCCCTGCTTGGCATGGCAGCCATCAATGCTGTAGTATTTGGTGTCCAAGGAAATATGATGAAACACCTTCAGCCCGGCTCCGAACTACCCAAGATCCGGAACTCTTGCATCAGTGGCGCAGTGGCTGGCTTCGTTCAGACCTTTATCCTGTGTCCAGTGGAGCTCATAAAACTACGTATGCAGTTCCAGAAGAACCCAACCTATTTATTTGGCACAGAACCCTCTGACAACACAAAGAAGGTGTATGCGAACCCCGTGGATGCGGTAAAAAAGATTTACAGAAAACATGGTTTCCAGGGACTGAACAGAGGGTTGGTAGCCACACTGTGGAGAGAGGTCCCTGCCTTTACGGTCTATTTTGCCAGCTATGATTTAATTTGTCAGTGGATGATTCATCGTCAAGGCGGGGCATCCTTGGATGATTTGAGTCCGTTTTCCCTCTGCATGGCGGGAGGGTTGGGCGGTATTGCGTGTTGGATAGCCACATACCCTGTTGACGTTGTGAAATCCAGGATACAGGTGGATGGGATGGTGGAGGAGACCAAGTACAACGGTACGATAGACTGCTTCAAGAAGAGCTACAGAGAGAAGCGGGACCTCCGTGTGTTCTTCAAGGGTTTTAACTCAACCATTATCAGAGCCTTTCCTGTCAATGCGGCTACTTTCACAACAGTGGCAATGATTTTGAGACACTGGAGAAAGTACCAGGATGCAGATTAGCTGTTTGGAGAAGCTATGAAATTTACCAGCAAGCTCTCTTCTGGACACCCTGGTTGTGTGAAAGTGCAATCAGTATTTCATACTAGCCTTCTCCCCTCAAAATAACCTACTTTCTCAGCCATGCACAAATCAGATTTGCAGATCCCGCTGTAATCATTATTTATGGTATAATAAATAAATTATTATTTTCCTTACAGCTTAACTTATTATATAATTATATTTGACCGCCTAGCGAATATTATTTATCCTTTTCTCTCAGATCAAGTTTAGTAGTAACTTGAACCAGGGTAAAGGTAGCTGTTGTCTCAATGATAGGTCATGATTCTCGACTTTTTTGTGTCGAGTGTTTTAATGGCAATTTCTGGGCACAAAAGCTTCTAAATTTGCAGGTGTCTTTTTGATCGTGCTGAAGCTGTCTAATTGACCGACAATGATACTAATTGTGTATAGTTCACTTTAGCTGCATAAATTCTATTTTGAGATCAAGAAATCTTGCATGTTTCTTTTGACTAGCAAGACCCTTTCAACACTATAGAAACCCTTTGAACTAGTCATAACCTTGACCATAGAGCATCAGTGTCTTGTAATGTGACACACATGGCCTTGTCATATCTTTCATGCACTAATGAACGTTGTACACTATTTGTGCTCTCTCTCATGTCTTACAGAGAGGTGGTCTGGGCACGAGGCTAGATCACTACATTTTTCACAACTAAATCACATCACCCATATTGCTTTCTCACAGGTTCACAATATAACATCTGCTGGTACAATGGACTAAGTGGATCATTTGGTGATTATGGGGTTAAAGTCAGGCTCCTCTGATTATAACCCCTTGGTCACTGACTTGTGGGGTCATACAGTACCTGCAGTGAAGAGGAGCCTTAAAACCCAGACTTTCTGTCTGAGATTTCATCTCACCAAGGACAAAGATAATTCTTTGCCAGAAGGCCTGGGTTCAAAGGCCAATAGAGAGGGTGTGCATGTGATGTCATCGGTAGGCTTTTTCTGCATATTTCCACATACTTTCGTATATGCACTGCCATCTTGAAAGGCAATAAATTGTACAGCTAGTGAGGCCTATTCTACAAGCTTGCTTCGAGGTACGGGGCATGCATGCATTTAGCTTCAACTTTATGTTATGCAGAGAGCTAGTCAGTTAGCATACCTGTACAAGAAAGGAATGCTACTTGTAGGATTGTTGCTAGCGTAGTAGACAAGTCCCATTAAAAAACTGTCCATTTTGCCTATCAAGATGGCGGCATAGCAACGGTTGCTACGATGCGATGACGTACATGCATGCCCTCTACAGAGAAAGCAGAGAAGCGTAGTGATGCAAGATACATGTAGAAATGCATGAATTACAGGCATCTTGCACTTAGACCCTGTTGAGTTTTGTCACGATGCAAATTCTAACGGTCTGGTCAAAGGAGCAGCATGCCAGCAATCCTTCCTGGGGGTTCAAAGGTCAAAACCAACCCATCACAAATTGTTAGCCTCAAACCCAGGCTCTTTCTTGTGTGTGGCAAGAGGAAATGAGCCAAGGAACAACACTAGCAAATGATGTGTCCTAGCCGTGTAACTACAGTCAACTAGCTGAGTAAGGAGAAGGCAGGAAAAAGAAGTGGGGGGGAAGAGGGGGGGGGGAGGGGAGAGAGGGGAGGGGAGGGAGGAGGGAGAAGGAGGAGGGGGGAGAAGGAGGAGGGGGGGGGGGGAGGGAGGGGGAGAAGGAATGGAGGGGGTACTTAGAAATAAAACTCACCTTGTCTGGGCTCCAGTCCATGCTTGAGATGGGTTGCGATGCGAGTGTGACGTTCTGTAGCAATGACACGGAGCCAATCACTCCCTCGTTTCGGCCATCATCATCCTTCTTCACCCTGCTGTCCGGATAGGAGCTGAGAGGACGAAGAGAAATGATTGGTGTCATCTCTAGCTCAGAAGGTGCGGGTGGGAGGAGAAAGACAAGTTGTGAGTCATTATAATTCAGAAATTAAAAACATTTTCCCCATGTTTTAAAATGCACTGCTACATTTCGTGTGTTTTTTTTGTCATTCGTTCCAAAAGTACTTTAAACCTGTAACCTAGCTGATGGTCATGTGACTGTCACATGACTCACTATTTCCACAGGTGGAGGCTGCCACTCCCACCAGAGGTCAGGAAAATATCTCTATTCTGAGGAAGATGTCTGACACACCACAGTGTGCTTGCCTTCTGCACCTGAAGGAGAGGAGAGGAGAGAAGAGGAGGGGAGGGGAGGGGAGGGGAGGGGAGGGGAGGGGAGGGGAGGAGAGGAGAGGAGAGGAGAGGAGAGGAGAGGAGAGGAGAGGAGAGGAGAGGAGAGGAGAGGAGAGAAGAGGAGAGAAGAGGCTACCTGACCAAATTAGTCCATAACGCATTGCCTAAAAATCACATATGTGCAGTGTACATTATGTGAACACAGGTTTGTGTAGGAGAATAAAAACACTTCCAAGTTGCCTGGGAACGAGACTATAAAAACAACAGCACCAACCAACTTGTAGAACAGGTTCTGTTCACCGATAGACTCACATATGCACCATAAATCATCAAAGCTGTAATACATGAAAAATAAAACTTGCATATACACAAACTGATTTAATCCAAATAGCCTTGTACCCATTCCACTTTTTTCTCCTTCCACGTGGCCTGGGTATGAGACTAACAACCAACCAACATACTAACCTCTAGCCTCGTTCCCAGGCCGTTCCCACCTCCAGTTTTTGATTGCTTGCAGTATGCAAAAACAGAGGGGGAAGGCCTGGGAGAAAATCACGTGGGTGATGTCAGGTAGACGTGAGGGTACAAATGTAGACATGAGGGGGTGGTGCCCGACGAAGAATCTCGAGGTCCTTCTTGTATAACACGTTCGAAAGACAGCTTCAATACAGCTCGTTGTTCGGTAGACTCGAGGCTGATCAACGCAAAATTTGTGAGTTACAACGATCAGGTACCGCCCCCCTCACGTCTACCCTCACGTCTACCTGACGTCATGCACGTGACTCTATCTCCCAGGCTTCCCCCTGGTATGCAAAAACAGAGGGGGAAGGCCTGGGAGAAAGAGTCACGTGGGTGACGTCAGGTAGATGTGAGGGTAGACATGAGGGGGGCGGTGCCCGACGAAGAATATCAAGGTCCTTCTTGTAATATCTTGTCCAAGAACTTGAGATTATAACACGTTCAAAAGACAGCTTCAATACAGCTCATTGTTTGGTAGACTCGAGGTTGATCAACACAAAATTTGTGAGTTACAACGATCAGGCACCAGCCCCCCTCACGTCTACCTGACGTCACCCACGTGACTCTTTCTCCCAGGTCTTCTCCCTCTGTTTTTGCATACTGCAAGCGATCAAAAACTGGAGGTGGGAACGGCCTTGGAACGAGGCTAACTAACCTCAGCCATCAAAAGAAGCCGGAGGGTCTGTTTTAGCATGCACCCTCAAATTCACTTTAGGAGCTCTTTGTTACGAGCAAAGCAACCGCACCCCAAGATGCTCATAAGAGGTTAGTGCTGCAGGTTTACCTTGGCTCAAACACTTTAGAGTTCAGTGCTATACACAGGTAAAAGGTTTGTTAGTAGGCTTTAGGAAAACAAAGTTTACTGCTACTTAGCTACAAGACCTGAAGTAGAAGGCTTAAGAGATCAGGATTTTGTGCTGCAAATTTACCTGAATTCACTTTAGGAGCTCTTTGTTATTTTAATTACTGCCAGGTCTCCTGGCTTCACCAATTGTGTTATTTTGCTGAATGCCCTATTTCCTGTTTCTAAGTGCACAAACAGGAACCAGAGGCTTCCTGTGGGGAGTGAGAATTATGGCACAAGTAACACTTGCCTTTTCAGTTAGGGATGCAAAGCCCTTTGTTGGATGCTGTGTTCGGACATCGTACACCGAAAATTTGGCCTCCAGCGAAGTAGCTACAAGTTTGTTCATTGGGATATCCTTGCGATCAAACTCTAGACAGCACACCTAAAATTAGAGTGTGAAGGAGTGTGAACATGTATCCATCTTCGCATGAAAAATACTAGGCATTTGGATAAATAGAGTTTGGAGCAGTAAGAAGAAGGAAGGAAGGTGGTTCCTTTAAGGCATCTGAAAATGAACACTTGTACATTAGCCTCGTTCCCAGGCCTCCCCCGTTTTTTGTTCTCCTGTGTACGTTCAGTATAATACACAGACGCCAAAGAGCAGCACTTCCGTGAATGCAAAACGAAGAGCAACAAAACGGGGGAGGCCTGGGAATGAGGCTACTTGTACATTGTATTTGCCTCTGTCTGGCTCTGTATTTGCCTCTGTCTAAGTTGTTCTTTTGTACTGCAAGGCGTTAGCAGTCCTGCTAGATGGGCCATCTGATTGCATTGAATATGTTAAGTAGAAAATAAACAAACATTGGTATGTAGCAACTGAAAGGATAATGTCAGGTCTTTGAACGGACCAAAGTGTATCTAAATCAATTACATTATGGATTATTATACAACAACGTCAAGCTAGAACAGCCTCACATAGGCAGGCACCTTCCTGTGTTTTGTCGTTTGCGGTAAGGAATGTGAAAGCTACATGTGGAGTGCTTACGCCATTCTTGATGTTGGTCTCCCATCTCTGGGTCATGGTCCTCAGGTCAAAGAGTTTAATGTCGCCATTGTCATACCCAGCACACACACAACGTTCAGCATCATTGTATGAGTTGCCTGCAGCCAGAAGGGGTAAGTGATCACCAAGCTTACACTTTTTATAGGCCAGAATTTCTGGTGTGATTTTGTCAGAGAGCACAATTGTTGGCTCCTCACCGAAAGCTACTGTCCAGCAATCTCTCCTCATCTCTCCCTCTGCAGGCTCCATGCAGGCTACCGGCTTGTCCCTTTGACGAGGATCCCATACTTTTACACTTCCTGGAGAAGAGAAGGGGGGGGGGGGGGGGAAGGAGAAGGGAGAAGAGGTATGAAGGAGGGGGAAGTTTGACTACACAGACAATTCAACTGTACTAGCTTAGTAACCTCACCATCACGGCTTCCTGTGGTCAACTCTGGGGCTCCGCCCCCAATCCCTAGCCCACCAATCCCATCAATACCGTTCACAATTTGCTCGTGTGCCTTTACTGAATAGACTGGAGCCTCAATACGCTCAAGATCCCTATGTGCATGTGTTGGGGGAGGTATGTGTCGGGCAAGTGGGGGTACAAGCCATTGCTAAATGTGCAGACACGTGTGTGCGTGATATGAGTAGCGTAAACACACCAGATGTTTAACCGTCCTCCAAAGTCTCCAGTAGCCAGTCTTCTCTTGTGAAGACTTGTGGCTCCAAAAGTCCCGCACTTGAACGAATGATGCTTTTCTGCCTACAAAATATTAACCAAAACATGTGGATATATTAGCACACATAAATGAGACTCCACTTTGAATTAAGGTACAAAGCAGCTTATAAGATTTGCCTGCCAAGTTTGTCCGTTTCCTTGCTATAAATATTGCCTAAATTATACATGTATGTACCAGCCCCTCCTACAGAGTGCAAATTCTAATTAGAGCACACCTCTGTTACTGGTTTCAGCTGGCCCTTGCAGACCTCGTACAGTTGCAGCGCGCCTGTATCCCTGGGATGGGAGCCTAGGACCACCACTTTGGCGCTACACGGGACCCAACGCACGTCGAAGAGCGTGTAGTTCACGCTTTTCTCAATGTGCGTGATAATCTGGGGCTTTTCCAGCGACTCCATGTCATGTCATAATTTTCGTCCTCGAAGAAGCTGCCGTCCAAACAATATTCTCGACTCTGAATAGCAAGGTGTGGACACTCATGAAAAGGTGGGCGTCTTGAGCAGTGTGAGCCGAGGACTGCAGCCAGTAAATTGCCCGGGGCTACCCCGGAAGCATGCTAGTTCATTACCTATCTCAAACGGAAGTAGGTTTTTGTAATCATGGCTGTGTTTGTTCGTCCTGCAAGATCGAGGTCCCGTCTCTCCTGCTAAACAGCGACAGACTATAGTAGTGGCGAGTTTTCTGGAGGCTAAAGAAAGTTAAAAGTGCTGTGGAGTCCTTTGCTAAAACAAACTTGACTCACAGAAACGTTCCATAGGGTTGGAAACTTTGAGAACTTGGGTACAAAATGTCTTCCTTCACAGGCATGATAAGCTTGACTGTGATAGAGGCTACTGGGCTAAAGCCAGTGAACCTACCTGGCGGAAAGGTATTGACTGTAATGGAGCCCTATTGCGTGATTGACTTGGACGACTTTTTCTTCGGGGCGACTACTCCCAAAAGCAAAACCTCCAACCCCGTCTGGGGCGAGGAGATTGAGGAGACGGTCGAGGATGTACAACGGCTACAGTTAGCCGTGTTTCACAGCTCTACAATCCCCCCAGACAACTTTATCGCTCACGCCTGCATCATGATTGAAGATCTCATGCAACTGGTACGACAAGGCCATGATGAACACGAGGTATGGCTTGGGGTTTGATGAAGGGTGGGGTTAGGGAGTGAGTGTGTGTGTGTGTGTGTTGGGGGTAGAAGGAAAAAGGGCTAGGGGGAATGAACCTTCTAACTTCACTAGTTCTGGATTTGAAACTAACAGGGGATGTGTGAAAGGAAAGGTTGCGAATAGTGTCCCAACACTGAGGAAACGAGATACTTGAATAGCGAAGCCTTTCTGCAGTTTCATTTGTGCGTCATCTTTAAATAAAGTTTATGTTATTCACCTGTTCGTATATTTTGCTTACTGTACACAGTATGACCTGGAGCCAGACGGAAAGATACGGTTTAAGATCCGCTTCAAGGAGCAGTATGGAGGTAAGAAATTGATTTAGTTGGGAAGAGTTAGATCTCTTCCTGTTATGTATGCATCACGTCGTACGTAGTTGGCAAATGATACGTTACCAAGTAGTTAACATGCTGCTAGGAAGCAAAAACATGATTTTTGAGAGCTGTGAAACAGCGGTTACCCTCAATAGACATTCTGAGCTGCAACTGTAGGTAGTGCAAGTTTGTACCATATGGGTTGTCGTAGTCCATCCAAGCCAGGTCACCATTCTGGAGAGTGAGAGATAGTGTAGCTCAATAGACAAGGGTGTTCTTGGTTAGCAAGTATGGTTCATGGAAGCAACGAAACTGTGCTCTTCTTCATGCAAGAGTGAGAACCCAAGGCAGGGAGGAAGCGGTCCCAGGAAATTCTACCCACACTATATTTACTCACTAGAGTAGAAGAACACATTTATTGTCCCATCCCGTGTGGCAGTACTCCAAGATACTGTGTATTAGCAAGAACACATAAGAACAGGCGGCTAGAGTAAGAGCGTGTAACTCCAATAGAAACCCGTAGTCCGGGCAAAATTATTGAACTGTAGTAAAAATAGAACATCCGGTCACGTGCGTAGGGCGTGTTACTATTTTTAGTACTGGCGGTAAATTCTGCCCGGTTTCGAATTTTACATAGTTACACGCTCTTACTCTAGCCTCCCGTTCTTATGTGCTCTTGGTATTAGTGATATGGCAGACAGAAAGGTGTATAAACATCACACTAAATGTGTAGATGAGGTACAGATACTGTGTTAATAGAGTTGACTCAAAGTCAGTTGTACAACATGACATGGCATACTTGTAGCTATAAGTAAATTGCTACATGCCTGGTCAGATAAGGTGATACGAAACAGGGAAATCCCTGGCATGTTCTAACCTTGTCGAGGGACGTTATTGGGTCTTGCATCATTTACTGTACGAAAAGTTGTCGGTGGTTGTGCTTGCAGCTTCGTAACATACACATGTGATATGGAAGTGGTGAGATTCCTAGTTTGTCTAATTGGATTCTAGACTGATGAAGTGTTGTCTGCTATAGCCTCCCCTCCCACCATCATTTTCCATTTCTGGTTATTTTTGGAGCCAATTTTAGATGTAAAAATAGCACATTCAAATGTGATCTTTGCAGCAATTGGAACTGTTGCCAGTTAGCACATTGACACTTCTGGCGCTAATAGCATTATAGCATTACCTCATGTTGATGTAAGCATTAAACCTCCATTCAGCTCAGCTGGCATTGCATTACCTAATGATGATGTCGTGGGTCATGAATCTAATTAACAAAGCCTGCTTTAGGTATAGCTGAGTCAGCTAACTAAGGGGGTGGGATCGTTTGGGAGATGATATCATTCCATATCAGAATACAGAACAAATTAGTGCAGTATTAGGGGGCGGGGTCATTGGATAGCATGATATGTTTATTTTAACACGTCAGCATTGTTTGTGTGGTATATATAGTTATCTTGTTGTATGGACCGGTGATGTCATACTCTAACCATCTGAGTCCAAGGGTGCTGTCCACAACTTTTATTATGTCTGGATACACCTCCAATTGGGAAATTACCAGCTACACCTCCAATTGGGTACCAGCTACAGTTATTCATGTGGTTACCAAAGCGAGAATATAGTGCACACCTAAATACGCTCAGATATTGCCCCATTATTGTCACATGGTTATCACATGGTTATCACATGCATGTACTGTCATACGTATGTTGTCATATCTTCACTGTTTACGCACACACCCAGGTCCCAGACGAAAGTTTGTAGCCAAGAGCCAAGTGCTGAAAGGTCATCGTGGTGCCATCAGGAGAAAGATCCATATGGTCAACGGCCACAAATTCATGGCTACGTTTCTCAGACAACCGACATTTTGCTCACACTGTGGAGACTTCATCTGGTGAGAGGGAGAAAGGGGAGGAGGGTGGGGAGAGGGGGGGGGAGGGAGAGGAGAGTAGTAGAAAGGGGAGGAGGGTGGGGAGAGGGGGGGGGGGGAGGGAGAGGAGAGAGGGAGAAAGGGGAGGAGGGTGGGGAGAGGGGGGGAGGGAGAGGAGAGAGGGAGAAAGGGGAGGAGGGTTGGGAGAGGGGGGGGGGAGGGAGGAGAGTGGGAAAGAGGCAGGAGGTGGAGGGTTAGGGTTAGGGGGGGAGACTTTATCTTGTGGGAGTGAGGAAGGAGGAAGAGGTGGAATGTGGGAGATGACCAGATGAGAGAGATGGAAGAATTTCACTGGTTGACAGCCATCAGAATCAGCTGTGATTTGAAACTCAGTATCAGCACAACTAACACTGGTCCTATCACCCTCTTCTACAGCTTCACAGTGTTAGTTTCCAGTGGTTACTACAACCTGAGCTCAATCAAGACTATTAGGTTTCCCTCCTAATGACTTTCCTCCACTTACATCAGCCCAGCACAGCACCAACTGACCTTGTTCCCAGACCTTCCCTGCCTCCAGTTTTTGACCCCCTAATTATTATGCAGCATCAGCAACTTTGACTTTATTTCGTATCTTTGATTCTTTGATTTGTTTCCCATCGTAAGTCTGTTTATGGGTTTGTGTTGCATTGCTGATGACGGTATCTTTCACTTCCGGTACCAGTGACATCATCATGACATCATCTCTCACCTCCACAGGGGCATATTAAACAAGCAAGGATACCAGTGTCAAGGTACACTGATACATTGTCCTTCCTTCCTCCCTCTCTTCCCCTCTCACCTCCTCACTCTCAACTCTTCTGTCCTCCCTCCTCTCCCTCCCTCCCCCTCCCCTCTCTCTTTCTCCCCCTTCCCCTTCCTCTCCCTCCTTCCTTTCCCTCCCTCCCTCCTCTCCCTCCCTTCCTCTCCCTCCTCTTCTCTCTCTCCCCCTCTTTTCACCTCTCTCCCTCTTCCTCCTTTCAATGTAATGACCACACAATGCATGCTAAAATTACTTTGCAATCTTGCAGGGGTAGCTAAGTATATGACATTAAAGGTAAAATGTTGCTTTGACCAGGTGGTTGTGTTGGCATGGCGATTTCTATGCATCAAATGAGTTGCTAAGGCATGAAACAGCTGCCAGGACACATTCCTCACAAGCTTTTCATTGGTAGCTGTATACCATGAAAATGGCGTGTGGTGTATGGACACCCCCCATAGTGACTGTCACCCACCACATGTGGGACATTTACCATGATGTCAGTATGGCAGAATTGGTAGTGACTGTCACCCACCACATGTGGGACATTTACCATGATGTCAGTATGGCAGAATTGGTCTCTAATGTAAATTCCTGGCATACCTGTGGCCATTCTTCAGAGGTGTGTGTGAGTGCTTAAGGTTTCTGTTATAAAACAGCATTTTACAACCTTTCTTATATGGTAGAGGTAATTAGTCACCTCCCGTATAGGCAGCTTTTAGCCTCATACCCAGGGCCGTTTATTAGGAGGCAAAAGTGGCTTTTAGCCTCGTACCCAGGGCCGTTTATTAGGAGGCAAAGTGGCTTTTAGCCTCATACCCAGGGCCGTTTATTAGGAGGCAAAAGTGGCTTTTAGCCTCGTACCCAGGGCCATTTATTAGGAGGCAAAGTGGCTTTTAGCCTCATACCCAGGGCCGTTTATTAGGAGGCAAAAGTGACTTTTAGCCTCGTACCCAGGGCCGGCTCTGCACAGAGATGTGCATGTGTGTGAGAGAGATAGCGACCTAGCAGGTATGACAAATCTTTGTAGAAAGCTTCTCTTTTTGTTCTTTCTGTTTGGCAGTGGGTTCATTTCATTGAGTTAGCCCTTGTCTCTTTCTCTCTGCAGTGTGTTCTCGGGTGGTACACAAGAAATGTCACTTGTCTGTACTGACAGACTGTGTCGCAAAGAAACCAGAGAATCCAGAAGATGTAAGTACAGAGGAGGGAGGGAGGGAGGGAGGGAGGGAGGAGAGAGAGAGAGGGAGAGAAAGAGAGCAGGGAGAAATATAGATCACAGTGGAAGATTAGCCTCACCCCGCCCGGCTTTCTGTCGACCTCAGTACGATGTTTTGTTTGTGTGTGGAGAGAGCCTGTGAATGAAGCTAGTGGGAGATCATGGGAGAGGATTTCAGTACCTGAAGCTGAACAGTCAGCCTGGGTATTTTAATCCCAGCTCAAAGTACTGCCTAAATTACAATTTGGTCCTGAAGCCTTCAACCATTAGTCCTTCCCAAGCAAAACCCTAATGCCAGGGAGTGGCTCTGTGCTAGACGACATACTGTAATAGGCTGAGCTCAAAACCTCTCTCGAATGTTCACCACATAGCAAATCCCCTACACAGACTGTGTAAAACTCGAAAATGCACTTTTAGAGCAAGGCCTTAAGTTGCTGGGTTTTTATTGAGTTACAACCACCCAGCAACCATCGCCCATCACAATCTCGTATATGTAGATGTATGCAAACGCTATGACCTCTGCTGGGACAAGGTCAAAGTTCACTGTTGGGGCAGTAATTGCAAGTCCAATTGCTGGCAGCCAGGTCACCAAGTTGGCTATGAAAATGGCACCAAAGACCCTCAGCAGTTGCAGCTGCTGGTTATTATGTTTCTTGTGGATTTTTCTTTGTAGAGTATTGCGACGCTGTTCTTTTTCAGAATTGCTCACGTTCACACTGAGTCTCATCTTAAATATCCGTTTTGCGTGACGGCGTGTGAGGCACAATAGCCATACATTTGTCATGATAAGAATCCCAAGAGGTATCAGTGCTTCCAACAGTATAAGTAACACATACAGTGTAGATGTGGGGGGAGGGAGGGGGGAGGGAGGCTAGGTGTGTGGTTGAAGCACTCAGTACCACCTGTGCAGTATGTATAGAAGATTGTGAGGGCCAATGGTGGTTGTAGCTTGGTGGTTGTAGCTTGGTATATAGTTGTAGCTTGGTGGTTAGAGCACTGGCAGCTCAGGACCTTGGATTTGATTTTTAGCAACTGTCGTCTTTTCATTTCCTATTAACCTAATAACATCAAGCATGTCTTAATTTCCTGCTAATAATTTTACACAAGGAGAGGCCATTTGTGTTACATAGCAGGTGATAATTGTGTCAGGAGGCAAGCAGGTGATAATTGTGTCAGGAGGCAAGCTGTACTGACTCAGATAATTCAGTGACTGGTGGATTATTATTGACTGGCTGTTTGGTAAATTGGTTGACCCAGGATGCTGGTTCACTTCCTCCAGAGTGTTTCACAATACCTGTGATGCAATTTTGAAACCAACCCTTAATGAGCATCAACACACAGAGCCCATACTGGATATTTGCCACAAATTGGTCATATACGTTAGGGTTAAGATGTTTATTAGTATGTTGTGGCCAACGTGACATGACATTAATTGCTATACATGCTTGCGTAGCTAATGAGCTAACGAGTATAATTGGTTACCATTTCAATGATAAAGTAGAATCATACTTTCTTGGTGTGCATTAATTAGAATTTAATTTGTTGCCTGTAAACAGTTCAATATTATTGTTGAACGTTGATAAGGAAATGTGTCCACACATGCGTTCCCAGCCTCTCACAACATCTGTAAATGATAAGAATTACAATGTAGGAATGTGAGAGGCTGGGAACGTACAATTATTCAACTGGCTTTGCTGTTTCGGAAACAAGAGTAGGGTGTTAAGGGTCGGGCAGGGGATTGTTTCTGAAACATTTCGGAAGCGTGCGCATGCCTTCCATTGTCCATTGTACACCACATCCTCCATCTTATGTGTATACCGTATCTCCAATGCCAGAGCTCCAGTACATGACAAGAGCATCTGACCGGCATTCAGCGAACCCAGGTCAGAATCCTGGCTGGATCTTAATTTCCTTTTCTTCTCTTTAGGTCAAGTTAGTAACAAGATTTGACAGTTATGAGGTTGTCATGAAACAGAAGCATGAAATTATCTGTTAGCCAGGAAATCAGTCTAAACATCATCGTCTGTTAGGAATTCGAAACTGTTAGGGTTGAATACCGTCTCATGCTTTAATTTCGCCTCACTTCCAGTGTAATGCGTCTGGGCACTTTAGCACTGTTTCTGCAATATACACATAATATCCCTCGGGCTAGCCTCATTCCCAGGCCATGTGAAGGAAGGAATGCAGTCTGGGAATGAGGCTACTTTGAATACCGTCTCATATTTTCATTTTGCCCCACTTCCAGTGTAATGCGTCTGGGCGCTTCAGCATCAACGTACCACATCGCTTCAAGGTACATAACTACAAGAGACCGACGTTCTGCAGCCATTGTGGCTCTCTGCTGTACGGCCTGTTCAGGCAGGGCCTCAAGTGCGAAGGTATGTGGAAGGAGGGAGTGATGGGGGAGTAGAGAGACAGGGAGGCTAGAGGAAGGGGAGAAAGGAAGAGCAGTGTTGAGAGGGGTGGGGAGGAGAAGAAATAGGAAACTATAAACTGTGTGTGTTCTCCCTCCTTCCCCTCCCTCCCTCCCTCCCTCCCTCCCTCCCTCCCTCCCTCCCTCCCTCCCTCCCTCCCTCCCTCCCTCCCTCCCTCCCTCCCTCCCTCCCCACACACACACACACACAGTGTGCGGTCTAAATGTGCACAAGCGATGTGAGCGGGTGGTACCACACAACTGTGGCATCAACCAGAAACAACTGTCCGACGTTCTGAAAGAAATGGGAGTCACGGCCGACAAACTGAGACCAAAGTCATCGGTAGGTCACTGATCACTGTTCTTTTTGTAATGTGACATAATATTCACAAAGAACAGCAGAAGCTACAAGTAGGATGGAAATAAAAATGTTAGATACTCTCGCAGAAAATTTTCTTTTGAAGCTACACAGAACAATAATAGACTGGTAATATGTGAGCAGCTGTTGTATAAAACTTTAATCGTATTCATAGTGCACTGGTACCTTGTTGTGGTCCCCTGGAAGATTGGCCACTTACAGGCTGACTCATGGCTGTGAAATTGAAGTGATCTGCTGGTCTACCAAATTTGGAATGGCCTGCACATTTCAGTGTTCCTGTGGGCAAACCAACTTTGAAACCTGAACCACAGTAACTTCCCATTCCAGAATGACTTTAAGCTAGTAAACCACTATCAAATGCATGTGTGGTTTGTCCTCATTCCCAGGCCAACATTAGCCTCATTCGAATTCCCAGGCCTCGCCACTGTCCACCTTTTGACCCTTACAATACACAAATTGAATTCTCTCCTTACATATCATTACAGGGCTTCATGGGGGGGGGGGGGGGGGGGGGGGCAAAGGGGGCCATTTGCCCCCCCCCCCCTTGGAATTTATACCGTCATTATTCTAATAGAACGGTAGATCCATCTATCCATCTAGCAAAAGAAATTCAATTCTTCTAATCCAATTATGTGGAAGACTGCTGCACTAATTCTTTTTGAGTGAATCCAATTTAGTGGAAGAGTAGGTACACGAAGCGTTCCCCCAAAAATACAGGAAGTCATGGGCAGAGAGACGCTGTTTAGTGCACCAGGAAGCGTTCTTATCAAAACAAGTATGGAGAAACGTGGACGGTGGAAGTTCCCTGCACTCTGTACTTGCACACTTCTTGGGAAGTGCCTTAGTACTGCAAGCAGTTGAAAGCTAGGGTAAGGAGGCCTCGTGCGTGGTGAGTGCTTTTCTTGGAAGACGTGCTCCATTATAACGATGGATCTAATCCAACCGAAGAAATTGGTTCTTAGGATTTTTGTGAATCTAATATAGCGGAAGCTAGATTTGATTTTCCACCGAATAATGACAGTAGCTAACTAGGATTGTTGCCCCAAAAAGATTTTCAATACTCAATTTTGCCCCCCCCCCCTTTAACAAAATTTCTAATGTATTGTGGTTCTGTATGCACTAGCTACAATGTATAAAGTGGTTTGTTAATGATTTACTGCACCTCAGGTGAGCAGCCGTCGGTCCACCAGTTCCACAAGCAGTACACACGAGTTAAATGGGACTGTGGAGTCTCCCTCGGTGCCGGCTCCGGTCCGTCCGTCCACCATCCACGTGGAACTGCCCCCAAGCCTCACACAAAGGATGGATCTCAGCGACTTCAACTTTCTCAAGGTCCTCGGCAAGGGGAGCTTCGGCAAGGTGTGCATGTAGTTTACTGGTAGAATACAGTGTGTGTGTGTGTGTGTGTGTGTGTGTGTGTGCACGCACGTACGTGCTGTCTGACTTGAACCATGGGATGGTGGTTTAGGAGGGAGTGGGGGATGATGGAAGCCATTCTCTTACTAACAAGAAATGGAAAGCCAATGGTAGTATTAATATCCCACTGTGGGAGTAATTGCCATTGTGTACTCAAGTGTCAACTATTTTAAAACTGGGTGTGTGAGACCTCCAGTTGGTTGGGAAGCCAAACACCACAACATGTACATGTACACCAACTTCACTCCGTACACCACACACACACACACACACACACAGGTGATGCTAGCAGAGCTACGTGGTACAGACCGGGTATTTGCAGTAAAGGTGTTACGAAAAGACGTGATTGTCCAGGACGATGACATTGAGTGCACCCTCACAGAGAAGAGGGTCCTTGCTCTGGCAGGACAGCACCCCTACCTAACCTCCCTCCACTCGTGCTTTCAGACAAAGGTGTGCGTGCGTGTGTGTGTGTGCGTGTGTGTGTGTGTGTGTGTGTGTGTGTGCGCGTGCGTGTGCGTGTGCGTGTGCGTGTGTGTGTGTGCGTGCGTGTGTGTGTGTGTGTGTGTGTGTGCACTACATACCAGTACTCTTGTTTATTCGTAGATAGCAATCTCAAGAATTTACAGTATTTAGTTTCACTTCCTCAAGGTATTGGACATGAAGGAGCAGTCACAGCTCTCAAGTTTGCCTGCAGCATCTAATTTTCTTCCTCTTTTCACGCACACACACATCCTCACACACACACATCCTCACACACACACACCTTCACACAGGAACGACTGTTCTTTGTGATGGAGTACATCAACGGAGGCGATTTGATGTTTCAGATTCAAAGAGCTCGCAAGTTTGACGAAGACAGAGCACGCTTTTACTCAGCTGAGATTGTCCTCGCTCTCCTCTTCCTTCACAGCAGAGGAATCATCTACCGGTAAGCAATAGGAGTTTACTATGGTTTACAGAGTTTTACTGATAGCTTACGGCAGAGGAATCGTGTACCAATAAACAAGAAAACACTGGAGTCTGCGAAGTCTTACTAGCATATCATTGGTAGCTTACCGCTTCTTACGAGCTGAACCAGTGAAAATCCATGGTGGCTTCTGTGTGTAATTGCTGATAAACAAGATTTGACTAGCGGGCAAAGCTTTGTGGCAACTGGCACACATACCTCTCGGTCTCTGCCAACTCTGTCTTCAAGCATGGTCATTTTGTGCACACACAGAGAGCAGGATGCACCAAGCAACCAGTAGTTCCTCATCGGTGAGTACCAATAGAGCTTCAGCCGTTTGTATGCTCCTTGCAAACACAACACATTGCGCTAGGAAGGCTCAATTTGTGTATGCTCACAGCATAAACATACTATGGACAGAGAGACTCTCCTCTTGGGACCTTACTACCCCACTTTGTAGATAAGGCCAGCCACCTGGCTGCCTTCTTGCAGCCTCACCAGCCATCCCAGCACAGCAGCTATCCCAGCACAGCTGATGAGGCCTGGTATTCACTAAAGCGTGTTGTCACTCAACCCGTGGATTCCGTTTCACAAGCAGTTTATGTCTGACATAGTGGGGCTTACTGCAGGCAATGATATGTGTAGATACCTGTGAATACGCTTAGGGGTCCAAGGGTAACAGTATCTTACTAGTATTCAGAAGGTCTTAGGTTCGAATCCCAGCTGGATCCCGGGATATACAGACTCATTCCCAGACCCTCAGCGCTCAGGACAGTATACACAACTTAGGGGTCTCACCAAGAGCCTGGGGACAAGACTAGAACATGTATTTCTCCCCTCTTGGTACAATATTGTTATTCATGGATAGTATAATGTTATCGTCTAGGTAGCGTATGCTCAAATGTGAGTAACACACACAAGGCCATTCATAGCTCATTTGTACAAGTGTATGCATGGAGGCTGACATTTCCTGTGGCTGTGAAGGTTTCATTGGCTGCGAGTTGACTAAAATAGGAAATATATCTCCCCTTTTCACCTGGTGAGGGATGATCTAAGACCGGTGTGAGTATTGTGCTGTGTTTGTATAGGGTGCCAGTGTACACAAGCCTTGATGATCTAGCCGGTGTTTCTGGTGCCTCGCCGAGTGTTCAGTCCTCTAGTCAAACCAACCATTGAACTGTAGCATCAACACTAGCTGTTTGCGTATGGTCTTTTGACATTCTTGACCAGTGCACGCGTACACACATACACAACACTCAAAACAACACACTCACACAACACACACACACACAATACACACAATACACACACACACACACACCATGTGCACGTCACACAGGGATCTGAAGCTAGACAATATCCTCCTGGATGCAGACGGTCATGTGAAGGTGGCTGACTTTGGCATGTGTAAGGAGAATATCCGAGATGGCAGACTGACCTCTACCTTCTGTGGCACACCTGACTACATTGCTCCAGAGGTGAGGCCCACGTCTCATTCCCAGGCTATATGAGTGACCTGGGAATGAGACTGCCCAGTGCAGTACTTTGATCTAACAGGGGGACATGCCAAGTGTGTGTGTGTGTGTGTGTGTGTGTGTATGTGTGTGTGTGTGTGTGTGTGTGTGTGGGTGTGTGTGTGTGTGTGGGTGTAAAAATACTCAAGTAGAAAGTATGCTGTACACAAAGTCTACCGGAGAATAAAGTACATTGTACTTGTGTGTAGGTTGCATTATCTCATGCACTTAACCAGTCTGCAGTTTTTTCAACATGTCCCTCTCTCATCCCCCCCCACACAAACACACACACCACACACGTGCACACACCACACACACACAGATCCTGGAGGAGAAGGACTATGGTGCCTCAGTGGACTGGTGGGCACTGGGCGTACTGATGTACGAGATGATGGCCGGACAGCCTCCCTTTGAGGCCGACAACGAGGATGAACTGTTTGAGGCCATCCTTCACGATGAGGTGCTCTACCCCGTCTGGCTGAGCCGGGAAGCCAACAGCATTCTCAGAGGGGTAAGTGGAACAAGAGCGCATGATGGTGTCATTTAATTGCAGAGTAGAAATGATGTCATCATGCACTCTTGGTGGAGGGAGAAACACTATCGCTGTTGTGCTCTAACTTCTGCCTCCCCTTTCCTTCCAGTTCTTGACCAAGAATCCTGCTAGGCGGTTGGGATGTCAGCCAGGCATTGGGGAGCGGCAGATCAAGGGCCACGCCTTCTTCCGCTCCATTGATTGGGAAAGGCTGGAACGGAAGGAAGTCCCCCCACCCTTTAGACCCCAAGTGGTACGCTAATGTGGTGCATATAGTGTTGTTAACCTCTTCAAGCCATTAATGTATTAGTTGATCCCATCAGTATAATTAGCCCCTCTCCTCTCCTTCCTCCCCCTTCTCTTCTTTATCCTCTCTCCTTTCCCTCCCTCTTTCCATCCTCTGCCTTTTCCTCCCCATTCTTTCCCTCTCATTCTCCTCTCCGTTCTCTCTCCCCCTCTTCTCCCCTCCTCCTCCTTCCTCCTCCTCCTTCCCCCTCCCCCTTCTCCCCCACAACACACATGCAGAGATCGAGACGTGATTTTAGTAATTTTGATGTAGATTTTATTTCCGAAAAGGCAGAGTTCACGCCAATGCAATCTGAGGTAGTTAAAGCCATCCACCAAGGAGACTTCGAAGGCTTCACATTCACAAATTCAGAGTTTCACGACTAGCGAACTTTGCCAGTACAAATATACAATATATGTTCACCACTCTGCAAACGTTTCTTTAAATTATTGTAGCGGAGTAAAACACATTTTTGTACTCTTAAGAACCACAAAAAAATAATGAAAGTTTTGTCGCTTTGAATAAGCAGATGCGCTGATGGTTATTTTACAGCACTTTATTAGTTTGGTTGTATAAACTTACTGTGTCTCCTCTTTCGTTCTGTATGTACTACCGTGACCTTATGAAATGTGCCATTATTTTTCAAAGGCAGTGCAGTTGATCCATCACCACTGCTACTATATGTACGCACATGCATGAGTTAGCCTTGTTGTAAGGCCTCACCCAGCCTTCCATTGCCTGTACTGCATGCAATGGAAGGCTGGGTAAGGGCCTTGGAACAAGGGTATGCATAATTTCACGTACCCCAAGATGCTCATAAGAGGTTAATGCTGCAGGTTTTATACCTTGGCTTTACCTTGGAGTCTAGTGCTACATAGGTAAAAGGGTATATATGTAAGCAGATTATAAGTTTGTGATTTCTTTGACTTATAAGTAACAGCATATCCTAGGCAGGCCTGTGAACATGGTTATCAATGTACAATGTGTTGATCTTATGCTTTACAATTAAAATTGTATTAAAATGTTAATGCATGGCTTGGGTACACCACATTACATCATGAATTTCATTATACCTTTAAAATTAAAATTCTAGCTTAGCATGTACAGCATAGTTTACACCAAACTGAGTTGCGTACCTCTTCAGTGTGGTAGAAGTTAGATACTGGCCGGGAATATCAACTCCACTATAGATTGCTTACCCCTTGCTATTATATTTATTATGGTTTACCTGGGATGACCCAGTTAATGAGGACATCCCCAATAGCACTTACGCTAGTCTTAAGGGGTTCCCTGGTACCGACGGCTTAATGTCCCCTCCGAAGGACGCGAAGGAAAACCTTCTACTCAATTTTTGAGGTAGGGCTGAGTGCACCCAGAAGAGAAATAAATCTCTGCTGCTAGTGGGACTGGAACCCTGGACCTTTCGATCCGCAGTCCAGTGCTTTAACCAATAGGCCACCAGCTATATATGCCATAGGCAAATTGTTAGCAGTACAATAGTCCAGGAACAAGGCTACACACAGAGCACATTAACCTGTTCACATAGGTGCTATAAATGCACAGCTATGTGCAGGCCCACATAAAAAAGCCTTTTCCCTGCTGGAGGGGATGTACCATAACAATATTCATTGATACTAATCCCACTTGTTGATAATCGTCATGGATTGTTAACCCAACTTCACACTGAGTGTAGTACAAGAACACAGTAAATGTGCACACATTTTCAGATTCACTTTGCCGAGAGAAAAAAAATATAGTACAATTTGATCGATCAAAAACCACCACATAATATAGAAACCAATTACAAGGCATGTAGAGTGTATATGTCCCATGCATCACAAGGAGTCGTAATATTAGTGCTTTCGTCTAAGCCCCGCCCACAACTATGATTCCTTAGAAGATGTTAAGACCCTGTCCACTGTATTGTATTGCTGTATTGCTACTGAAGTTTCAAAGTCCTGAGGGAGATAGGATTTCCGACGAATGAGCATGTGTGCTTTTTGTAGCGGTGTTGGCTCCTCTCCCTCCTCTTCTTCTCCCCCTAGGTCTTTGTGTTCTACCGCTCTCACAGTTTCTCCCTCCTGCCCTCTCATCCCTCCTACCTGGAAGGTGTGTGCGTGTGGGAGATGGATTTCAGCATTGAGTGGTTTTAGCTTAAAGAGGCGTGCCCAGGAGGCTGCCAAGTGCTAGCCACTAGGAGACACCACAACCAAACATCCTACCCTTCACTCCTACCCACACTAGCCTTCACACTCCCAAGCTCCCACCCACACTAGCCCCACTCCCAAGCTCCCACCCACACTAGTCCCACTCCCAAACTCCCACCCACACTAGCCCCACTCCCAAGCTCCCACCCACACTAGTCCCACTCCCAAACTCCCACCCACACTAGCCCCACTCCCAAGCTCCCACCCACACTAGCCTCACTCCCAAGCTCCCACCCACACTAGTCCCACTCCCAAGCTCCCCCACCCACACTAGCCTCACTCCCAAGCTCTCACCCACACTAGCCCCACTCCCAAGCTCCCACCCACACTAGCCTTCACACTCCCAAATTTTGTTAGTCTTGTGCCCAGCCAGAAAATCTGTCTGGTTAGTGTTGCACTCGATTCTTGGGCTTTTCTATATTTCAAATTGTAGCATACTAAATACTCGGGCAGCCCACTGGTGCCCAACCACTTGTGTGGATGCTAACTGACTATAACTGAAGAGGCAAGAAAGCCAGCTAACTTCCATATATGGTCAGTGCCAGTAGCATTCGAATCCTTGTGAACATGTGCAAAAGCCCAAGAAAGGAGTGCAATGTTACCAGACGAATTTTCTGTAGGTTATATATCGGGCTGGGCACGAGACTAAAGCTTTGTCCGCTCGAGGCAAAATGGACACCCTGTCAATGTGTGCCTGTGTGCGTGGAGGGGTGCGGGGGGAGGACGACTGCTAGTATAGATACATGTACCTGATCCTGTTCCATGGGTTCAGGTCTGGGGTACTGGATTTTGACAGTCACAGCTTCTGGATGTGTCAGCTTATCAAACTGGTGAGAGGGTAGGAGGGAGAGAGGAAGAGAGAGAGAGGGAGGAGGAGAGAGGGAGGGAGAGAGGAAGAGAGAGGGAGGGAGAGAGAGGGAGGGAGAGAGAGGGAGGAAGAGGGTGAAAGAGAGAAGGAGAAGAAGAGAGGGAGGGAGAGAGGGAGGGAGAGAGAGGGAGAGAAGGGGGGAGAGGGGATAAAGATGATGGAGGGTTACAAGATACATACATGAAGGTAGTCACATACTACAGTCATGATGAAGGGAGGTGGTGAGGAAAGAGGTGAGCACACAAACTACCTGAGGATTCTTCAGAGCTAACTTCTCAATCTTGTTCCAAGCCTCCTCCCTCTCTTGAATCTGGGATTCTAACCTGTGGAGGTGTGCATGTGTGTGTGTTTGTTTGTGTGTGTGTGTGTGTGTGTGTGTGTGTGTGTGTGTGTGTGTGTGTGTGTGTGTGCGTGTGTGTGTGTGTGTGCAAGTGGTTTATGTGTAAGTGGCATGCATTAATACTTCTCCTAACTTCAGAAGTGTGTGTGAGTGAGTGAGTGAGTGAGTGTGTGAGTATGTGTGTGAGTGAGTGAGTGAGTGTGTGGTGTGTAAGTGAGTGTACATGCACTTACGATTCCATCTCTGCTTTGTACTTTGCGCTGCACTCATCAAAAAGCTTCTGGTTCATTTCCATGAACAGTTTGAGTGCATTGTATATCAGTCCATGGATTGTCCTGGGGGAGAGAGGAGAAGAGGGAGGAAGGAGGGAGGAGGGAGGGAGGAGAGGAGGGGAGGGAGGAGAGGAGGGGAGGGAGGAGAGGAGGGAGGAGGGAGGGAGGAGAGGAGGGGAGGGAGGAGAGGAGGGGAGGGAGGAGAGGAGGGGGAGGGAGGAGGAGAGGGAGGAGGGGAGGAAGGAGAGGGAGGGAAGAGGAGGAGGGGGGAGGGAGGAGGGAGGGAGGGAGGGAGGGAGGGAGGGAGGGAGGGAGGGAGGGAGGGAGGGAGGGAGGGAGGGAGGAGGAGAGAAGAGGATGGAGGGAGGGAAGAGGATGGAGGGTTGAGGGATGGAGGATAGAGAGGGACGAAGGGAGGAGGGAGAGGAAAGAGGGAGAAGGAGGAGAGGGGGGAGGGAGAGAGGGAGGGTTAGATCAGGGACCGTTCCACCTTATGAACTCTGGGCACCCACTCACTTGTTCCAGTGTGCCTTGGAGTGTTTGTAGAGTGCAGGGAGGATGATGGGGAAGAGGGTCTCACAGTTGTCTCCAATCAGACTCATAATGTAGTCGTTACTCCAGTAGTACAGCGCCCGCTCTGCAACCTGGAGGACAAAAGGGTGCGTATCAGGACAGGGAGGGGAGTAGCCTCGTCCCCAGGCTCTCTCCTCAAAAACGGGGGGAGGAGAGAGCCTGGTAACATCTGCGGGAAAAGTTGTCGACTTCCGGTGCGTCATCATTCATGTGATCTACGTAGGACGCTCCCACTTTAGTAATAATTGTCATGTGATTTAATGCAATGCAATATCGGTACTATACCTGGTAGCAACGCAAGCTATTTACAATTTCGCTCCTCGTCTTCGAGGCATCCGCAGCTCTGTTGAGTTCCGTGACGCACTTTGCACATGTAAACTCGGAGCAGCGAAGTATGGTGAGCGAGTCGCTTCCACAAAACCAACTACAGCGAACTTCAATCTTGGACTCTCTGGACTTGCGGCCCGCCCCTTCCACACATTCGAAAACTGTTTTTCACCAACCTTCAAGGTGTAGTCTACGCTTACAAGTTCATTTTCGAGTTGACAATCTTTTCCTGAGTGGACAAAATGTCACGTGTATACGTGGTTTCGTTCTGCAATCTGATTGGTACTGCCAGAGCAAGGCGCCAGAAGTCGACAACTTTTACCGCGGATGTTACCAGGATCTCTCCTCCCCCCGTTTTTGAGGAGAGAGCCTGGGGACGAGGCTAGGAGGGAGCAGGTGGCAACAGAACAAGATTAGGACAGCAAGCAGTGGATAACAGGACAGGGAGGGGAGCAGGTGGGTAACAGAACAAGATTAGGACAGCAAGCAGTGGATAACAGGACAGGGAGGGGAGCAGGTGGGTAACAGAACAAGATTAGGACAGCAAGCAGTGGATAACAGGACAGGGAGGGGAGCAGGTGGCAACAGAACAAGATTAGGACAGCAAGCAGTGGATAACAGGACAGGGAGGGGAGCAGGTGGCAACAGAACAAG
>OX422196.1:711387-853887 GCA_949130485.1 Agelas oroides
CTTTCTTTCCCTTGGGCATGATGGTCAAGCCAACGTAGAAAAGCTGTACGGTTTCTTTTCACGCAGTAAGCATCACGCGGCGCGGGCTCGAATAATTTAGCTACTGCCTAAAAAGCTCTGTGTTCCTACTACTTTGCCTTCTCCGTTCTTCTTCCGTTCATACACACAAACTTCCTTGATCGTGCGATCCAACTATCACTCTCGAGTCAACAATAGGGAAGTTACATGGGTGCAAACAATCGCACTTCGGAATCAGCCATTTTCCTCCACAAAGCTATCACGTGTCATCCCGTGACCAGCAATAATAACAACGATCTCATTCCCAGATTCACGCAGCCGTTTGTAATCTGAGAACGAGACTGATTACAACTACAAGCAACGCCCCTTGTCTTTTGTCATGTAAATTCTGATCGCGCGCGAGTAAGAACAGTGGAATCGCCACCGTACCGGAAGTCCATACGTGGCCATACAAATTTATTTTCGGCACACGATCAAACGCGCGCGTTGAATATAACCTTTGACCCCAGTCCACGCAGACCTAAAAATCGGTATATCTTAGGAAATGCATGGGCTATTCCCATGCAACTAATAAGCGGGCTGTGCGGGAAGTAGAAGTACACATTAGCGCAAGTTCCACGTGCGTGCGTAATTCTATGCGGAAGTTACAGCTGTTCGCGGTACCTGCTCAACGGTCCGCACATGACTTGGGGCCATTTCCAGCTTCCTGAAGAGACAGCCAAGACACTGACATAGTTGATTACTACTATCATTATGTTACTCAGAAAAGTTGTTGAAACTTGTGTTTGCTATTTTTCAGGATGTAAAATGAAAGAATTAATTATGCATACAGAAAATGTGTAAAAATGTGCATAGCTGGCATGTTAACTAGCATACAAAAGTTTTGAGCAACACAGGTAGCTTATAGCATGAGGTAATAGGTGATGTGCGTGTCAGAGAGCACTATAGTGGTGACTTTCACTACATGAACTGGCATGACCAGCTCTAGAAAGTTCCATCTTGGTCTGTGTTGGCTATGCTTCTTGCGTCACTGTGAGTCAACACAAGGAGTACACTTCCCTGTGTAAAGTGAAAAATAAACCCATTAACAAGTGCGTGTGTGTGTACCATGCATGCTCAAGATAAGTAAAGAGAAATTTTACATTTTATATCATGATGACAGACTAAGTAAAAACCTCTGATCAAATGCAGTATACACAGCTGTAAAATGTAGCCGATAAAAAATCTAGCCTCGCTTCAAGTGAAAGATCAGGCATCTGATGGAGAAACCATTGTTACTTACATGCCTTCTTTGCTGGAATAAGCAGTTATTTTCTACCTAGGCCCCCACCCTGCTATTTGTCACCTGCTTTACGAATGAGGTACATAATCTCTAGCAGGTTGAACTGAAGCTTCTGAAACAATTGGGGAAGTCAACCTTGACACGGATTGTCTCTCTACGGAGAACCTACTTCAGGGCTCATGCAGCTGCTTTTGAGCTTTCTTCTCCCCATTGCCCTCTGTCACTCAATGAACGTAAGTGACACATATGTACTCAAACAGCACAAAAAATTGTTGGGGATAATTAGAAAGACCAACGAGCAAACAAAAATGTGCCTTTCAACTGAAGTTCTCAAGCTACAATGGGCACACATTTTTGGATCACTGAAATGTGATACATATCTGCATGGAAGGACAGTGGTATGCCAGAGGAGGGAGGACATGACGTCACGTCGTAGCGACAATTTATGGCATTCCAAGGGCAAGAATCGTGGATGCAAGCTACAAGGATCGCTCTATGGACTAAGTCATGACGGGAACATAGTGTTTTCAACTAAGCTGAAGCCATCTGGCTAGTCAAAATTGGATATTATGGCTCACCTCGCAGGCTAAGCTTGTAAGTTGCCAGTTTATCGCTAGGCAATTCACAGGAGGCCATTTTTTAACTGCCAGACTTGTTCAGTTTTGTCGAAAACCTTTCATGCCCCTTGCGCCCATCACTACTTTCTCCATAGAGCCATTCGTTTACCTTGTATCCACACTTCCTGATCTTTGAATGTCAGCTATTGTAGCTATCACGTGATCGCGTCCTCCCTCCTCTGGTGGTATACCTAGCCTCATTCCCAGGCCTCCCCATTTTTTGTTATTCGATTTTCGTTCAGTATAATACACGGAAGCAGAAGAGCGGTGAAAAATCATGGGAAAGGCCAGAGAACTCTTATCACGTGCGGTGGACAATGAAATGTTCGATGGTGGAGTCTGGTACGTTATTTGAATGTGGACCCCTCCCCCCCCCAATATGCAATGTCTACCTCGAATCCACCTGCACGTGAATGGCGTCAGCTGACGCCATTCACGTGATAAGTGTTTCCAGGCGTCCCCCGTTTTCTACTTCCGTGTATTAATACTGAAGGCAAACCAAAGAACAAAAATGGGGGAGGCCCAGGAATGAGGCCCAGGAATGAGGCCAGTAGTAAGCCAGGTATAGAGTACATATGGCAAACAATTGCATAACTGACACACACTCTAATTGGACACTTTTGGATGGTCAATACAGGACGGCCAACTTTAAGTTGTAAGGGACACAGGGAGAGCCAGAGAAAGGCAAAAGGGAGACTATAACTTGTGCCAAAGTGTAGTGAGTGTGTGAATCAGGATTTCAATGCCACAACTGTCTAAACACACCAACTTACCAGCAGACCAAGAACTTAGATGAGAAGTTCATCGTGTAGTAGTTGACAGTCAAGAAGACAACTGAGGAATCCAACAGTGTGGAGGAGAGTGACAATGATCTGGAGATAGACGATGATGGTGAAGTTACTAAGATCACAGGTTTTGGTTTTCGGGATGGAAAGTGGTGTAGAGAAGGATTACTGTTCCCCATACAGCAGTTGAATTAGTCTCTGTTACCTATTTTGTTACACAAATGCCTCAAACCTTGCTCTACTGGTGTACACAGTACTATACACAATGGGGCCATTTACAGCTTCCTTCAGTTTCAGCCTTCCCGTCTTCAAGCATAATACTAGATGCTTCTGGCTACCTCCTGATACCCATATCTCATGTGTTCCGATACTGTACTCTTCACAAAATGAGCTTAAACATGCACACTAATTCATCGACCCGCCCTCTTGGATGCCTATTTCCTCCTTGTTTTCCTAACTTGCCAATTTATTTCACCTATCTATAAGTTACGTACCTTTTTTGACCATAACTGTGTCTCAAACGATCCTTTCCAGGGCGAAAAACCTGCAACTACGCGATCCTGTGAGGGCTGAAGTGCACGCTGTCAAGTGAGCTTCCTCGCCGCCATATTCTACTTCCGGGTTTGCGCACTGCGTAATTAAATTTACAGGAAGTTGCACGCTGGCGATTCGACTGAGAAACGCACTTTGGAGTTTTGTTTACGCACCATTTGTGATCGCTCGTTGCCTGAGCTCGAGGATGTTGAACGCACGCTACATAGCAGCAGCCATAGCGTTGTTCGTTCTGACCAAGCTCACGGTGAGTATCAAGTCAAGGTAGCATGCAAGGTGCATGAAACGTATCTGCATCATACCGCATAAATTGTTACCTTCTGATGTTGTTGTAACTATCCGACGGATATTACTATATACTTTGTGCGTAGGTGCGTGTGAGCGCCAGCTATCGGATGGAGGTGACTCTGTACAGCTACTCCAACCCTGGCAACCAGGACTTTAACGGGGGGTGCTGCGACATATTTGGTTGTACTACCTGCGAAACCTACTTCTTGTTCTGCCTGCGGGAAAAAGACCACTCAATACTTGACAGCACCTGCTCTCGCGGAGCTTACAGCACCAGCCATGCGCCCATCAGTGCTACAACTATCACGTTCACACCGGGTCAGGACATCGCCTCGAACCCGCGCGTGCCCAACCCGCTTGTATTCACCGGCAATTCATGGCCCGTGAGTTGTATGCACATATATTGAGGATGGAGCAATCTTGTAGTTTGGAGCACTTGTCTTACTGCTTACATACATAATTTTTAGGAAAGAAATAATCGATTCATGTACATGTAGTATGTCAGCCTAGCACCTACCATAAGACCAAGATAGTGGAGTTTAATGCATGCAGCTTCATAGCTGAACAACCAGCTGACAGTGTGTAATAATGGTGGTGTCTCTTGCGCATACACACAGGGCAGCTTTCAGCTACTTGTCCGGGTCGAGGACAATGACTCCCCTCTTTCACCGGACTTGATTGATAGAGTAAGTATCAATGCCAATCTTGCAGCAGGTTCTTCCATATCTGCCACTACCTACACTGGGTTCTATGGAAAGGTCACAATGAGGATGGCAGTTACTGTCAGGTGCGATACAAACTTTTATGGCAGCAATTGCGGGAGGTACTGTGCACCAAGAGACGACAGCACAGGGCACTACACCTGTGATGGTAATGGAAACATTGTGTGCCGGTCCGGATGGACAAACACAGCTACAAACTGCATTACACGTACGTACTATCCCAGATACCTTTAGTACAAATTTTTTGGTGTGGATTTACATCAGAGCAGCACACAGCAGATTTTTTTCAATTGTGGAGTTTGCAGAAATTACAGATTTTTTGTGAATGCCAGTAGAGGTAGAGCCAACATAGCTAGTGTGGGGAGACAGCTGGACTGTTTTTCCATTGGATTTCATGCGGAACATGAAAATTTTGCAACACAGCGGTCTAAACTAATACATTCCACTGTTTCTAGGTCCATTGGTCCATGGGTGGAGCTGGCACTGAGTATGCAACTCACCACTTAGGAATGTCCTTACCCTCATTCCTGGGGTTTCATAACAAGCTATTGAAGCACAAATTAGGCTTGGGTTTCACACTACCTTCAACTGCTGGATATTTTATCTTTCCTCTCCCTGCAGCTGTGTGTGCTACTGGATGCAGTCCATCAGGCGGCCGCTGCAACAACCCTGGGGAGTGTCTGTAAGTGTCTGTTGAGCTGATTGTTATGTGCGTCCTGAAACATCCATCTTGCTTGGAATGTACTTGCAGCTCTGAGTTAGTCTCATTCCCAGTCCAGTCCCCCACCACAGCTCACAGTTAACGAAAATGGTGGACTGGAAATTAAGCTAGCTATAGGCACTCTAGGATCAAGGTTGTCTTGACCTGCAAATTGTAAAATATGTAGTGAAAATATGTCATAGAATACTTGTTTGTTAATACTCCCTGCACAGCTGCAACTCTGGTTGGACAGGCACTCTGTGTGACCAATGCATCCCTGCCTCTGGTTGCCGTAAGTGATCTCATACAATACAGGTCATTAGTGAGAGGGCGGGGTCGTTAGTACCCAGATCAAGTGAGAGGGTGTGGTCCTGGCACAGACTCCGATATCATGTACATGTAGTACACACCACATAATGCTAATTATAGTATCATGATGTCATTTGTTTAGTTGATGTATTGGTAGACAATCCTTTTTGCAACTGTATATGGTGGTACTGGTATTAGATCATCGCTGCTTAATTTTGGCAGTGTACATTCATGTGGCTACATTTTAGGAAAATCACCTGATGTTCATCAAATTAAAATATCTCTCCATGTGGGCAGTTCTGTCAGTTGTGTTTAGTAGTTGTAACAGTGACACTCATGACTAACAGCACACAGGCCCACCGAGAGGGGGGGGGAACAGGGGATACTTCCCCGGGGCCCCCAAACTTTTTTCTAGAAAAGGGGCCCCATGAGGCTTTTTTATTTATACCTTTCTGGGCTGCAGCTTCACGCTGTTTCTTTTTCTTTCGCTTCTTTTTCTTTCGCTTTCCATTACATTGTCTGGACTCAATGAGTGAACGCTTGGGTAGAATAATCAGTAACGCTTTCATGGTTAGTGTAGACAAATACTTTGACGTGTGTAAACACGCGGAACCAATACCGTTAATTGATTGACCATGCCTACTATGAATAATTCATTAGTTGCTAAATTTTTCCGCGCTTCACGAGTGAAAGCTTTTCCTCAGGGCCCCTCTGCTCTCTCGGCGGCCCTGACAGCACTTCAATTGTTAGCCCTCAAACATCACTGGGAGACTAGTACTGGTATATTCCTCAGGTTATGTAAAAATGCCATTTATGCTCTGGATTATATTATATCTTAGGATATTACAGTACACTTCAGTATATTACAGTATATTACAAAGTATATAAATGCAAACTCCTATTGGGGTTCCGAGTGTTTTTGAGGGGAATTCCCATCTAATTCCCCTTCCCCCCCCCCCCCCCCCCCCCCCCAGGCACAGACCGTGGCGCCTTTTGTAGGCAGCCAAATGAATGCATCTGCATTGACAGCTACTCTGGCACTCTCTGCCAGATTGACAACGATGTCTGTCGCCATCAGACCCCCTGTCAGAATAGTGGCACCTGCACCAACCTTGGCCCAGATAGCTACAGTTGTTCGTGTCCCTCGGGGTACACAGGCACCAACTGTGTGACAGAAATTGATGAATGTGATCCAAACCCTTGCCACAATGGCGGAAACTGCACCGTGAGTGAACACAGCTGGCATCTTCAAAATATAGCTAGAATGAGGTGTAAGTGCATGTGCTCTTGTATGTGGTGCCATTTTTATAACAGCTCTGCTTTGAGCTCCTGGACACCAAATTATAGTACGGATTTTTAACAATTTTGCATGATTACTCTCCCTCTCTCCCTCCTCCCCTAAACCACTTTGCATGGAGATTAACAGACAAAAGGTCAAATGTCTTTGCAGGCTAGGTGCTGCCTAGTCTCGTGCCCAGACTACTTTTCGCAGAAAAATGCGGTCTGGGAATGAGACTAGGTGCCACCCGCATACTTCTATTCTAGCTTTTCCCCCCACTCAGGATGGTGTAGCAAGCTTCACCTGCTTCTGTACGCATGGGTGGACAGGAATGACTTGTGGAGACAACATCAACGAGTGCCTGACAGACCCATGTGAGAACAGCGGCACTTGCAGGGTGAGGCATTTGTAGGGTGAGCTCATGTACATGTCTGCATGAGAAGGAATGTAAACTGAACTACCAAACCTTATCAGAATGATTAGCTTTGAAGAATAACAAGGTATTGCGCAATCTGGTAATGTGCTAGTCTCATTCCAAGAACCTGGGGACGAGGCTAGCTATGTTCAGTATGTGACCGTCATCGTTTTGCATTAGCAATTAACATTTTATGCATTTTTCATTTGACCAACTGTCGCTAGTCGCCTTGATTGATCCTCGGTGAAATAGTGTCATTTCCGCTAGCTTCATGCATCCCAGCCTCCATGCAATTTTTTTTACTTCTTGCAAGCAAAATTTGGCAGCACGTTACTGTCAAGCTGATGTTCTGTGCATGAACATGACTTCATAATTAGTTACGAGCAAGATTTCAGTACCAGATTACCCTTCTCCCCCCCTTTCTGTCCCTGTCTTCCTCCCTCTGCCTCCCCCTCCCCCTCCCACTCTCAGGATTGTCTTCCCTCTGCCCTCTCAGCCGAAACACCAGGTACCACCGACCCAGAACCCTGCATCAACGGATACATATGTGACTGTGCAGAGGGATTCTTTGGTGCCAACTGTTCAGTGGACATTGATTACTGCATGTCCTCTCCCTGCCACAACAATGCAACGTGTGAGGATGTTGTCGGAGGTACGGGGTACACCTGTGTTTGTGTGAGAGGGTACACTGGCACTGACTGTGAGGCTGAGATTGACGAATGTGCCTCAAGTCCTTGTCAAAACGGAGGATCCTGTATGGTGAGTGAAACCTCCTCAGTGTCCTTGCTCCTCTCCCATCGTTCTTCCTTCCTTCCTCTGGCCCTCCATCCTCCACCCTCCTCCCTCCACCCTCCATCCTCCCCTTCTTCCATCCTCCTCCCTTCACCCTCCTGTTTCCTCCCTGTCTGCGTCTGTCCTTTCTGACATATAATTTACACACCTGTGTAAATTTACAATTTATTAGCAGGGGAAATAGATAAACATCATGGTTTACATATTTCAGATGCCTGTTTGAAAACATTATCTGTGTGTATGTGCAAGCTGTGCACTTTATTATTGCTAAGCCTCATTCCCAGGCCACATGGAACACATGGCCTGGGAATGAGACCATTTAAACTAGTACTGTGATAATTTATGCATCATTCAGCCATCAACAATGTTCATACATATGGATTCATACATATGGATTCATGTATACATAGCTGTACCTTCCTCTTCCCCCTCTCAGGGTTTCATACAAGCTCTTCCTTGCTTGCATATGGCCTTATAAAGCCAAAAACAGCCCCCACTGTTCCAAATGATGTTTACTTCTGATTTCTGTGCAGGGCTGTTTTGCGTGTGTCCCCACCATCGTTGTGCCCTTCGCCTGCTACCCTAGAGGGCTTGGTGTTTGCCCCTTGGTTTGCACTGCTAGCATAAACAAAATGTGGCACAAGCCTTATAAGGCAATAGACCCATACAATAGCATGACCTGGACGGCCAATATATGCATGTCTTTGGATGTAAATGGAATTAATTCTTCCAGTCTAAACTGCTTCTTCTAATCTCAATATGGCTGCAGCTGCCTCCCAGTAACCCACAGTAAAATGTGCTAGCCAGTACTAGTGCTAGCTTCCATTTGCACACTACTGTACCTGCTCTAAATGGGTTGACATGGTAACGTGCACTTTACAGTCATATTATACTCCTCCTGGACCTCTTTCTTCCTCCTTTCCTCCTTCTTCCTGCTCCTCTTCCCTTTTCTCATCCCTTTCCCCCTCTCCTCTTGTATCTATCATACACTACACTCCCTCACACTCACACCTCACACCTCACATGCACCTTACAGGACTTCATAGGTGGCTACCGTTGCACCTGCCCTGTTGGGTTCACTGGAGCCGACTGCCACACAAACATCAACGACTGCGCCAACAACTTGTGTCACAGTGGCAACACACGTGAATGCAGAGATGAGATAAACTCGTACACTTGCGTCTGTCACCCCGGCTACACGGGACAGTTCTGTGAGATAGATATTGATGAGTGTGGCCTCGACCGATGTCAGAATGGAGCCACCTGCTTGGACCTCCGGAATGACTTCAGCTGCCAGTGTCCAGCTGGGTTTACCGGTTCGTTTTGTGAGAGGAACATTGACGACTGCCATCCGGACTTGTGTTTGTCTAATGGGACATGTATTGATGAGGTAATTGAAGTATGTATTGATGAGATGATTTGTTTAATGGGACATGCTCCCATTGAAGAGGTTGACAATGTTCTTGTATACATTGTTTACTGATGCACATACACACACACACACACACACACACAAACACACACACAGATCAACACCTACAGCTGTGACTGTGCCCCTGGCTACTCTGGGAGACAGTGCGAGACCCGACTCCCCCCGGCCTGCCAGTCCAATCCCTGCAACATCAACGAATTCTGCATTGACCTCCCTCCTGTCGACCACAGATGTGAACCATGCCAGCAAGGTGAGGGGAAGCATTCTTCCAGCACTGAACTCCCACGGATGAGGAGTCTCATTCCCAGGCCTTCCCCACCTCTAGTTTTACACTCCGCAAGTGATCAAAAACTGGAGGAAGGGAAGGCAAGGTTGCTCCAATACAAAGATATATGGTAGAAGAATTGGAATATGGGTGGCGTGCTCACATGACATAAACACACACCACAGGCTGTACTCATAAGGAATCAAGGGCCTACCCTTAATGGAGAGGCAGACTCGGTGTCTCAACTATTACCATACAAGCCTTCGTGAGTAGGATTTATGAAGACAAATATAAACCATTGCATCTATTTTTAGCGTCGCCCTACCCATATGCATATCAACTATGGAGAACCTAAATCATCGCTATTGTTCAAGAAGGTCGTCACTCTAGTATGAAAATTAAGTAACATGCTTCATTGAGCTTTCACCAGACAAATAGACATTTCAACTTCTATCTCGTAAACTTCGATCATTCGGCATCTCTAAACCTTAGACTACATATGTATTTCAGAATAACTACTTTCAGTATCACCCTACATGTATACATATCAACTACGCAATTGCAATTATACAAACATGGTTCTGTCTGTGTGTATAGGCAGACTCGTGGCTCGTGTGGTTACATGCTTTCTTTCTTTCTTTTCGAGCATGTTCTGAGCCAGTGTATTTCATGTGCATGTGACTTCCTGTTTTCAAGAATGGAGGATTTTGTGATATGTTGATTGGCCACGCCCCTTGCAGGAGAGGAAGGCTGTCCATTACCAGAACAACCGGGTGTCAGCCCTGGCGAACAACAAGGTAGATGTCATTCTTAGAGTGTGTGCCTCTCTAGTCACTGCAGTGGTATGTTTGAGCATTGTCTCGTTCCCAGACCCTCAGCAATCTCTCACGTGCGTGTACCGTACTGAGGGTCTGGGAACGAGACTACATACTCTTCACAGATAATGCACATCTACTCTCCCATTTAGTATATCTCCCAATGTCTGCTTATTTCTGTTTATAAATCTTGTTTCATGAGCCAATTGGCTCGTTGTCCAAGAGATGAGATGTAATTTGTTTTGGAAGCATTGCCCATTCCTGATCCACCTTTGACCCACAGTTAATGGAACTGTAATTGAGTAATTTGTACATATAAGTACTAATACCATCGGCGTTATGGCAACCCACCAGTATGCCACCTTTGGTCCCAGGTTTTAAGAGATAAAACTCACAGAGAGTGGGATCTCTGCATGTCTTCATGGTATGAAGGTCTTGCCGTAATATCCCCTCGTGCACGGAAAGAGAAGAAGGTCTTGCTGTAATATCCCCTCGTGCACGGAAAGAGAAGGTCTTGCCGTAATATCCCCTCGTGCACGGAAAGAGAAGGTCTTGCCGTAATATCCCCTCGTGCACGGAAAGAGTGAACCTGTGTACATGTTACCCCATTTGATATATTATCTCAAACTGTTTGCCCCCTCCCCCTCCCCCCTCTTCTCATGACAAAACACACACAGGAGGCAATGAAACAAGCAGTGGCAGTAGCAACGCTGGCCCTATTGCAGGTGGGGTGATTGGTGGCTTAGTGGGTGGCCTCCTGCTCCTCTGCCTCCTAGTAGCACTCATCTATTGCTGCTGCCATTTCTGTCCTTGCTGTGTGGGGGACAAGGAAGGTATGTCAGGCTGCAGCCTTGTATCCAGGCTCTTAGTGGGCAGGGCTAGCAGGGCAGTAGTTACTGGAGAACATCTGCAACAATTGTGACTAAGTTCTCCACTTCTACATGCACGCACACACGCACACACGCACACACACACACACGCACACACACACACACACGCACGCACACACACACACACACACACACACACACATGCACGCATGCGCACACACACACACACGCACGCACACACGCACACGACGCACACACACACACACACACACTTGCACACCAAAGCACACCCCACAGACCCTTCCCAAGGTGTGGTATGGTCCGGCAGTCAAGCAAATCCCATCTACTTTGGCACAGACACACTTCTCTCAAGCTCATCCCGAAGTACAATGTTATCACAAAACAGCACCCTCCCGAAGAACGGCCAATATCATCCTCCCACACTTCCAACCAAGCCTCCACTCCCTCCACGAAATGGCTCTCTTGCAGCAGAAGTCGAAAACCCGTACGACACCATCCCAGCAGAAAGGGACATCTCTCCAACAGTTCAAGGTGGTTATGCCCGCCTTGTTGACTCACATGAAGGCCAACTTGCTCCAGTGCATGAGGCAACTACATTCCAAGCCAGCGGGAGATACGATCACCTTGATGGTCGGGCAGCGGAGAATCCATACATCTTAGGCCCTGGCCAACCCCAAGTCACGTTCCCCAGGACAGCAGCTCAGTCCAAAGAACCAGAGAAAGATGAATCCGATCTAGAAGAACTTAAAATACCAGTGCCTCCTTCAACTTCCCAAGTAAACCCTTACGACTCTCTACCACAGTCAGAATAAACAGCTCAATGTGTATTACATTATGACTGTATATAATCAATTGGTACTGTATTTACATGGAGTATATGCATGAAGAATCTTGTGTTTGTATGACAGTGTATATGAATACAAGTCAGGGCGACCGAGTGTCTGAGAATGCTAAGCTGTTGTTGAGAAGAGTTTGTGTCTCACTGGATTGGGCGGTTGCCAAGCAACAGTATCGTCTCAGGTGTAACACACTGCCACAAGAAATGAAGAGAATAACAGTTTGTTATACCGTGGTACTTTTGGAAACTTGTGTCATACCTCCCAATTTTAGCCTGACTTATTTTTTCATTGTCTATGTATGAACATTCCAGGGAGGTCTCCCAAATCCTCTAACAAACCTTCCTTTTGCCGTGATTGTTTCTCTCGGAATGTTCCACTTCTGAGCTCATTAGCCAATCAATTCTCTTCTTGCTCTGAGGAACATTTGCTTTGGGAGACCTCCACAGACGGTAGAAAATGGTAGCTTGATGCTAAACTAGGTCAAACCTGTCCTAAACATCAGTTTATGCATTAGGCTAGAGTCAACATCTGGACTTGCAGGGAGACATGATTGTTCATGCACAGTGGACCTACAGGATGATGGTGAAGGGAATTGTGAGTGTGGCTGCCATGACAAAGAAGCTGAAGCCCGGGGTGATGTGTCTAGTGGCAGGGTAGAGGGCATTGTAGATCACGGAGGCGAGGAGGGAGCAAGAGGCCTCCACCATCGCAATACTAGAGAAGAGCACTCCTATCAACAAAGAGATAAGAAAAATGGCTCGTTCAATACCTCCCATATTATATAGCTTACTACTAACTGAGGCAGTTGACACTATCATTGTCCGCCCTGCTAAATAGGTGCTGTGTTGCACACTCCAAATAAGGAAACTAACCTTGTTTGTCTGCTGGCACCAGCTTGGAGAGCATGGAGCGAATACAAGGCACCACACATCCCCTCATGGCCCCAACTGCAGGAACTGCGCAGACAACAAGCGCACGCAGAACCAGTGAAACACAGTGTATGTAATAACAGTGGGAGAGTATCCATCGACACACATTAAACTTTCAATGCTCAGAGCATCTTGCCTCAAGCTGGAAATAAAGGAATTTAGATGTTATGAGGCAAAATGTATAGAGGATTGTGGGGGTTGGTGGTTGTCCGGCTGTTGTGGCTCAGTGGCAGAGCACTGGCGGCTCAAGCCAGGGTGTCCTGGGTTTGACTCCCGGTGACTGCCAGCCTTTTCACTTTCCTCTATTTTCGCCTCATAACATCTAGATTTCTTTGTTAAACTTTTAGTTTGTCTAGCTAATGTTGTTGGTAAGTAGTTAGCGCAGGGATAATTATAACAAACTTGATGAAGACATAATACCACTGAAAGTCATGGTATATACTGTGGAGGATCTAACTTTGTGAGACAGTACGTCCCAACGTATTAACTTGGTTTGTGAGACAGTACGTCCCAACGTATTAACTTGGTTTGTGAGACAGTACGTCCCACTATATTAACTTGGTTTGTGAGACAGTACGTCCCACTATATTAACTTGGTTTGTGAGACAGTACGTCCCAACGTATTAACTTGGTTTGTGAGACAGTACGTCCCACTATATTAACTTGGTTTGTGAGACAGTACGTCCCAACGTATTAACTTGGTTTGTGAGACAGTACGTCCCAACGTATTAACTTGGTTTGTGAGACAGTACGTCCCAACGTATTAACTTGGTTTGTGAGACAGTACGTCCCAACGTATTAACTTGGTTTGTGAGACAGTACGTCCCAACGTATTAACTTGGTTTGTGAGACAGTACGTCCCAACGTATTAACTTGGTTTGTGAGACAGTACGTCCCAACGTATTAACTTGGTTTGTGAGACAGTACGTCCCAACGTATTAACTTGGTTTGTGAGACAGTACGTCCCACTATATTAACTTGGTTTGTGAGACAGTACGTCCCACTATATTAACTTGGTTTGTGAGACAGTACGTCCCAACGTATTAACTTGGTTTGTGAGACAGTACGTCCCAACGTATTAACTTGGTTTGTGAGACAGTACGTCCCAACGTATTAACTTGGTTTGTGAGACAGTACGTCCCACTATATTAACTTGGTTTGTGAGACAGTACGTCCCAACGTATTAACTTGGTTTGTGAGACAGTACGTCCCAACGTATTAACTTGGTTTGTGAGACAGTACGTCCCAACGTATTAACTTGGTTTGTGAGACAGTACGTCCCACTATATTAACTTGGTTTGTGAGACAGTACGTCCCAACGTATTAACTTGGTTTGTGAGACAGTACGTCCCAACGTATTAACTTGGTTTGTGAGACAGTACGTCCCAACGTATTAACTTGGTTTGTGAGACAGTACGTATTAAATAGCCTTTAGTGTTCTTTAATTACATGCATCTACTGCCAGTTAATTTTCAAAGGAAACGGTTTGAACTAAAAGTGGAAAGCACTGTACTGTACATGTAAGACTTGAAGAAATCACTTTATGGGTTCTCTAATCAAATTCATGGTCAGGGTTCCCTGGACAATCTTCTGCAGCCTTGTTCCCAGGCCCCGCCCAGCTTTCTGTCGCTTTCAGTATGGAAAGCTGGGTGGGGCCTGGGAACAAGGCTAGGTCCTCTAGACAATCTTCTTCACTACTCACATGGCCTGGGTGTGAGGCTAGAAGCACTGAATGATGTGGTCAATGTGAAGCTTCACAGTAGTAATTACCCCACAAACACAATTTTGACACAAAATTATTTTAGTGAAAGTCGTACTAGAAAGACATGTACGTACCTATGAACATGATCCAGGTATGGTTGGCAAACCCCATGAGCAGTAGAGATGCGGCACCCGCTACCATTCCTACCATAACGATGGCTGTGTCGGACATACCGTAGTACACTAAGAATGGCAGAATGAAGAGCGTTGCAAACCCATTCAGAAAGACTTTCAGGGCTAGAAAGTAGCCAATCAAATCAGACTTCCAACATAGAGGATCACCAAGGGCATAGAGGATAACGGTGTCCGTGATCCCAAGGAAATTGATCTCCACAACAAAAAATGTAATCAGGAGGGAAATCATTGTCCAATTTCCCACGAGAAGCGACGTAAAACTTACCACATTCTTTACAACTGATTGACACAACTTTGGACAAGTTTTGCCCTGTTTTTCATTTTGCTGTACACTGGTATTGCTCATCCTAGACCCCAAAGATTCTGGCAGAAATACAATGGTGTAGATGATGATTGCAAGCTGGCAGGCCACCACACCCCAAAAGGGTGGTGCAAATCCCTCTGCTTTGATCCATAATCCTCCTACAATTAGGCTGAGTGTAGAGCCCAAATAAGTCATGGACTCTAAAAGGCCAATTTGCCAAGTCCTGCTTGAATGGCCAGAGATGTCTGATCCATACGAATAAACAGCCAGGTTGATCACAGTAAAAGTGCCGAGTAGTCCTGAAAGAAATGCTCCCACTAGGAAGAAGGTGATTGGCAGGGTACGCTGAAGGTATATTACCACCAGAACCAGAGCAGCATTGATACCACTCCCAAGTGCTGGTAGAATGATGAAAATCCTTCGACCCAGCTGATCTGAAAGGCTCCCATAAAACAAGGACATCAGAATAGCAGGCAAGCCACTGGCAAGATTTATGAAGAGAATCCAGTGGGAGGTCATGTTTTGTACCTCCTGCTCCACTAGGGGAGGCTCATGACAGGTCATGGAGGTGGTGTTTGGCGGTTGTATGGTGGTGTTTGGCGGTTGTATAATGGTGGTGTTCTGGTACAGTGTGCAGTTGGATGTCTGCTGACACACCAAACTGTGGACGAGTTGCTGGAATGTCGAGTAGGAAAGGAACGATGCAAACATAAACAGGAAGAGCACCGGTTCGACGGTGATACGAGTCCGTGGATGGTGGAACGACACCCAGATCTTTCCGATCATCCCCACCATTCTTGAGAAGTGAGTTCAGCTGGCTCAGGTATACACGTTGCTTTGCAGGCTAGTTCCGGTTCCTATCAGTACAACAAAGCTAGCTTGGGAACGAGGCCAGGATTATCGTGGACACTTTTCCATTCCCTGTGCTACAAAAACAACAGTATGGGAACGAGACTAGGGCCTACGTCTTTGCATCCTGAGGAGTGAGAAAAACGGAAAAGCTGGGCCAGGCCACAATGGCAGACGACGACCTAGAATTGGACATGGACAACATCATAACTAGATTACTAGAAGGTTAGAGAAACTTTGAAACGACCGTGTACATCGTTTTGAAACCAGTTTAATAATTAGGGTGTATATTTAAAGTGTACTAGGGTAAGCAGTGCTGCTTCATAGCACAGAACTGGCTCTAACATACAAACTGTTTCTGTGTTATATTTGTATGGCTGGACTGTCGGCAGGTATTTAATTTTATGAAGAAACTGACACACCCTTTTTTTTTTACCCACCTGCACACACCCACTTCTCTCCAATACAGTACGGGGTTCTCGGACCATGAAAACAGTTCAACTGACAGAGAACGAAGTCCGAGGGCTGTGCTTGAAGTCTAGAGAGATTTTTCTTACACAACCCATTCTACTAGAGTTAGAGGCACCGTTGAAGATATGTGGTACGTGAGCCGTGCAGAGGCGTGAAATGAGCACATGAGCACACACTGGGTCCCCATTTAGTGTACCGTATGCAGTCTTTCATGGCTGTTTGTAGTTTTGTGTGTAACTTCATGTTCAGGGACATGGCCAGAACATAGCCTTGCTTCTTTCACTCGTTTGCATATATAGCTAAAAACCTAGCTCAGCATGGCTAACATGTCTTAGTCTGAACCCAGACCCTTCTGTCTGCGCGAGGAAGAGACTAAACATGTCCTGCGACTCAGACAGTGCAACTGATATTGTATACTATACACAATACCAATTCCATTCTCGACGGGTAGTAAATAGTAGATGGTGGTGAGCACTAATTAGAATTAGAATAGGCCCCTATCATATACACAGTACAAAACCCTGATAGGCACCCAAGTACTAGTATTGTGTATTCACTGATAGATCACAGCATTTAGAGGTTCATTTACACGTGACCTTCATAATTGACTGGTACATTGTCCATGTGCTGTCTGTGCTAGAATTCCTCTGTCCACTGGCACTAGTTGGTTACCTAAACTAAGATACACGCACACACACACACACACACACACACATACACATACATACACACACATACACACACACACACACACACACACACACACACATACACATACATACATACACACATGCACACACACACACAACACACATACACATGCATGGACACACACGTACACACAACACACACACGCACGTACACACACACAGGTGACATACATGGCCAATACACAGACTTGCTAAGGCTATTCGAATACGGCAACTTTCCCCCGGAGGCAAACTACTTATTCCTAGGAGACTATGTAGACAGAGGCAAACAGTCACTGGAAGCCATTTGTCTTCTTCTGGCTTACAAGATCAAATATCCCGAGAATTTCTTCCTCCTGAGGGGCAACCACGAGTGTGCAAGCATCAACAGGATCTACGGATTCTACGATGAATGTAAGAGTGTGTGTAAGGTTTGTATCAGATTCCTGGTTTCTGTGATGAGTTAGCCTCCTCCCATGTGGCCTGGGTACGAGGCTAGTGATGAGTGCAAGGGTGTGCGTAAAACGGACAGGTGAATGTAAAGGTGTGTGTGTGAGATTATGCAGAGGTGCTTGCCAGATTCATGGTTTCTATGAGAAGGGCTTGTATAAGATTGTGCAAAGATGCATGTCAAGTTCATGGTTTCTCTGAGAAGGGCTTGTATAAGATTGTGCAAAGATGCAGTCAAGTTCATGGTTTCTCTGAGAAGGGCTTGTATAAGATTGTGCAAAGATGCAGTCAAGTTCATGGTTTCTCTGAGAAGGGCTTGTATAAGATTGTGCAAAGATGCAGTCAAGTTTGTGTATCAAATGAACATGTGTGAAAGCTTCTACGGATCAGTAGTTTTCACCATTTTGGGTGCAACTAACTATGTAAAAAATAGGAAATATTTAATGTAAAAATTTTAAAGTGTGTAAACCGGAACGTTGTGAAGACGCATGTGTGTCCTACTATGTACTATCTATGGTTGAGTAAGCAGGTGCCGGGTTGTGGTGTTCAAGCATTGAAGCAAGGAATGTTACACCACAGTATGAAGTTAAATAGAATCAAGTATATGTAGCTTCGCCGTGAGTTTATTCTTGGCTTCGCATATACAGTGGCATCTCATGCTTCGACTTCCATTCCTTAGTGGGTAGTGGTAGAACTAAGCAGGATGCTCCTAACTTTGTTCCCAGGCCTTGCTGTAAGCAATCAAAAACTGAAGGCCTGGAAACATGGCTAGGATGGTCCTGGATTTGGACAACCCACTGAAAAGGATAACCATTTTGTTCCGGGCTAGCTTTGTTTCTTGGTCCCCATCCGCTTTCCATACTTCAAATGACAAAAAGATGGGCGGGGCTTGGAAGGAGGTTACATGGACTGTTTAGAATCTTGTACTGTTTTAACCCCCATGGGCTCTTGTTCTATTTTCATCTGCTAGGCAAGCGGCGGTACAATGTGAAGATATGGAAGACATTCACGGACTGCTTCAACTGTCTGCCTATTGCAGCCGTTGTGGACGACAAAATATTCTGCTGTCACGGAGGTAAAAGGAGAAAAGAGGATTGTGTGTGTGTGTGGGGGGGGGGGGGGGGAACTCGTATTGAGTACAAACTGAATTAGTCTAATGCCATCCTTGGACACTCCCTCCTTCCCCTCAGGGCTTTCACCTGATTTGCACGACTTTGACCAGATTCGCTCAATAGCCAGACCCACAGACGTCCCAGACACTGGTCTGCTGTGTGACCTCCTATGGTCAGACCCGGATAAGGACACGCAGGGATGGGGGGAGAACGATCGAGGCGTCTCTTTCACCTTTGGCTCCGACATTGTCACCAAGTTTCTCAACAAGCATGATCTGGACCTCATTTGTAGAGCGCACCAGGTGAGGAAGGGTGATCGTAAGGGCTGTGTTATCATGGATCAGGACTGGTGATGTTGCCATACAATGAACAGTAAACGGGGGAAAATTAACAACATATATTGTGGAAGCTTCGCGCAAAATATCATAGCACGAAAATCTTTTGATGTAGTCAGCAGTACTTGAAGTGGTGTAAAGAGGTAGCTACTAGACATCTCCTGAAAGCGTGAAGAAGAGTTGTAGATTCAGTGGCTGATGCCCTCTGTAAAGCTGGGCAGAAAGGTTTGCTCCTAAGCGAACTCTGATAGCACATCCTGAGTGGTTAGCACTGGCTGCCAAATGTGAGGTTCAAGCATTCAGCACCTGTGCAATAGGCGAGAGGATCGTAAGTGGTGGTGATTGCCTGCTGGCCACAGCATGTTTGGTCACAGCACAAGCTGAGTACACGTAAATTACTGGTCACCACAGCGTGCAAGTATAGGTGTCCCTCCCCTACACATCCCTTTCTTCTTCCAGGTGGTGGAGGATGGGTACGAGTTCTTTGCACGGAGGCAGTTGGTGACGCTCTTCTCGGCTCCAAACTACTGTGGGGACTACGACAATGCCGGGGGGATGATGACCGTTAATGAGGACCTAATGTGCTCCTTTCAAGTATGCAAAACAGCTCTGTACTGTGGGCAGCCATTTTCAAAAAACTAGATTGTGGTGTAGCCTACTTTCCAGGCTCTCTCCATGTGCTAGTGTTGAAAAGCTGGGCGGGGCCTGGGAACAAGGCTAAGGGTGGTGAGGCCTCAAAAGCATTAAAAAATCTGGACGGTGGATAGCCTCAAGTGGACTGGGTATGAGGCTAGACAGTGAAATGGACTGGGTACGAGGCTAGACAGTGGAATGGACTAGGAATGAGGCTACCCTAGCAGTATTTTAACTAACTACTTGACTCCTCCTCAGATCCTGAAGCCGTCAGAGAAGAAGGCAAAGTACCAATACTCAGGGTTGAACTCGGGGCGGCCTGTTACATCTGCCAAGGCTGCTGCTAACAAAACTGAAAACTAGCAGTCGATGCAATCTTTCTTTTATTGCATGTACGCACTATCAACTTATTCCCTGTAGTCATGTTATGTATACAAGTATTATAGCAGATTTTTTTTTAATGCTTATTTAAAAATGTCCTCTATTGTCAGTTAGTGCATCGTTTAGTCATTAAAATATTGTATTATCTTCTGTACTGTACACACAAAATATGTGGTTTTAGCTGTATACACTGCCTATGTTTAAATTACTCCTCCTGCCTCCTGTGCCTTCTCTTCAGTCCTAGGAACAACTAGCCTCGCATTCCCAGGCTCTTCATGCACAAGAGCCTGGGAACGAGGCTAAGGAACGACCACACATACACAGTGTTACACACACACACACGTTGTGCCTCATGTGACAGGTACTCAATCAATTTAGGAAACGCTCCCGGATGTAGCCTCCAAACGAGGCTACCCGGATGTGCTCTGTCGAAGGGAGAACCCAGGTTGAGGTTGTCTTTACCGTGCGCAGAAATTCCGGAACGAGACTCACTGCACGTGCGCATACTAATCATCGGGAGGAACCGGCGTGGTGTGGCGAGCCAGCAAGGTCGCTTGCAACGTGTACTTGAAAATGGAGGGAATCACCATCACGTTGGGTCCGAACGCAACTTACAGGGCCGAAGATCTTGTCATCCACCGCAAGTACAAGGGCGAATGTGATGAGAATCTGGTGAAATGGACGCGGATCGATAACAAGGATGCACCGCGGGATGACAAAGACACGGATGAGAGAACGTCCAAGGAGTATCTTGTTTGGATGAGAAGGCTCGAGATGGAGGCCTGTTGTCCTCACCTGCTCTCCCTGGAAAGATTCAAGTCTGCCCCCACCGCAGCCCAAGCGGCGGGCGCCGTTCAACAGCCCAAACCGTCGGGATTGCCCTTGGAGGCGCAGGGAGACGAGTCGCTCCACGAAATGGCCGACGACATCAATAACCTTGTGACGCGCGCGCAGCGCATCATGCGCAAGCCCGGCCATAAACCTGGCGGAGTGGGGGGCAAAATGCTTTCAAATATCTTAAGCATTCTGAGTGCCTATGCGAAAATTGGTGCCCTCGCCAATATCTTTCGTGAGAGTGGTGCAATGGACATTCTTCTTAGCTTGCTTTCCTCACAGGACCTTGACGTCCGTCGCAGTGCAAGCGATATGCTGCAGTCTCTAGCTGAGTACGACTCTGGAAGCCGTGCATATGTGCTTTTGCAGCTCACTCGAGGTGAGAGTGGGCCAGCTGGGCCAAGGTCCACTCAACAAAGTCGGCAGATGTTGTTAGACCTGTTTGCCGACACAGCATCCGGGGATGAAAGTGAGCTGCTTCTCAGTGGAATCACCCTGCCACCCGTATGTGTGTGTGTGTGTGTGTGTGTGTGTGTGTGTGTGTGTGTGTGTGTGTGTGTGTGTGTGTGTGTGTGTGTGTGTGTGTGTGTGTGTGTGTGTGTGTGTAGGAGGGGGGGGGGGTTGGAGATGTGGGTGGGTAATGGAATTGTATCCAGAAATCCTCGTATATAGAGTGTACTAGTACATGCGCATGCATGTTTGGAGGGTGCATGTTTGGGGGTGGGGAACAGTGGCACTCAGGTAAAACACCCCTTCTTAGCTAATCAGAATTCCCTACCTAACCACAAGTTTTAAGAGTGGGGGGAAACACCACCGTTGGGGTAAGATAGTTTCCCACTATATCCTCCCCCTTATGGTAGCATTGTTCTATCACTCCATCACTTGTATCCATTCTCTCCCCCTCAGGTTCCAGGCAGGTTCATATTCTCCATCCTGAAGAAGTACCTTCGTGTCATGTCCCTCACAAAGAACTACACCATTTCAACCCCACTCCCTGAGGTTGAAGATAGCCCGGTTCCTGAGAGTGAATTTGAGCTGTTCTATGCCACCTTCCAACTGATCAGCGAGCTGTTCTCCGTGTTCAACTGGTACGAAGGAACCCTAGAGGAACAAGTCCAAAAAGGAATGACCCAAATATTGAAGGGCCTCTCGATCTTTACCGGAACTGTCCCAACAGAGGAAGCGATCCCTGCTCCAAAGAAGAAAAAGAACCCCTTTAAAAGGCGGGAGGATTTCACCTCGGACCGAGAGTACGGCCAGTATACTAAGGCTACACTACAGGCTGGCATGCGAGTGCGAGCAAGGGTGAACTACGAGTCCGTCTCTGAGGGAGACTATGGAATCTACAAGCAGACCAACGATGGGACTCCCCCTGCCCAGTTTGCATGGGATGGCTTGGGTGGGGATACCTACTGGGTGTATTGGCACATGGTCGAGATCCTGCCCCCTGCTTCGGAAGACGACGATGAGAACCAGGGTACTGTGTACACAAACATAGTGGGGTGATTGTGGCCTATACACATGCTCTAGTTATGCTTTGCTTAGATGGGCATTAATTAGATATTTGTGGCAAATTCTTGAGCTATCCCGAAGTGCTTTTCAAAGCTCTAACCCTATTGGTCAATATATTATACACATTTATATGCACATATGCGGCATTGCCCTAACAACACCCTAAATTAACCCTAACCCAACCAATCAGATTAGAGCTTTGAAACGCACTTCAGTACTATAGAAACTCTTCTTACCTTTTAACCCTCTCACACACAGACCCAGCCATGGCGGCTTATCGTCAGCCTAATTCAAGGCAGCCCTATGTGATGCGCTCCCTGGCCCTGCCCTCAACTACCGGGGGACCAGAAGGATTCGGGGATGCCGTGAACCACACCTTCTGGTGGGAGGTGCTGTGCCTGGTGAAGCCTCTCTCACCCAACCACATTGCTGCCATCCTCTCTCTCCTCGGCCACCCAAAACTCAAGGTTTGGTTTGTTGTGGGCAGAGTTAAAGAATCATGTGATCATGCATGCAAGTACATTATAGTTTTGTTTTGCACCTGTATACACATGGTACACATATGCACACACACACACACACTCACACACACAGACGTTTGATGACCTCGTATACTTCCGTCCCACCTACCAACAAGTTGCAGAAGTTGTCCAGTACCTCGAGGGCAATTTCCCCCACCTAGCGCAAGAGCCACTGAGCATCAAGGAGATGAGCCGTTTTCGAAATGTGTACCACGACCAAATCTCAGACATTGCCCCCGCCAAGGATGCAACGCCAGCAGATGGTTTGGGCCCCTCAGTTGAAGAAGGCCCGTACAAGAAAGAGGCACCTCACCCTGATCCGTACGACATTGAAGATCCAATTCACTCTCCATTGCTTCGAGAGTTTCCCGCAAGTCTAGAAGACGCCCCATTGAGCCTGATACGCACCTTATCCGGTTTCTTGCGCCACAGACGAGAAGAGTCTGATCCTCTTTCTCACATGAGGTCACTGGAGCAGATACAAGATGGGACCCTCTCCCAGATGCTGGCTACCAAGGAGGTGGTGGAGAAGTACATTGAGAAGTACCCAAAGAGCTGCCGTCTCGCTACCCAGTGTTTGAGAGCTCTTAGGATCGGTGCACAGCTTATGAAGTCCGAGACAGACAGACAGGAGCTCTGTGTGACAGGGTTGTTTAGTCTCATTCTGAGGCTCATGCATGTGGAGCCGTCTTCCTGTATCCTGCAGTGTGCCGGGCTGGAGTGCTTCTTTACCCTCATGGGGAGCTTCAGCATCCACCAGTCGCTCCCCCGTCCAAACCCCGAGAGAGAAAGAAAACAGGAGCTACTCAGCGAGCAGACGCAGACCCTCATCATTGCAACAGTACTCAGCCTGTCTTCATCGACAGAGTATGGAGGACTGAAGGCCATCGTGGACGCCATGTTTGTCATTTGGGAGCAGTACAACCTTGGGATGAATGCAACACAGAAGAGGTGTGGTTACGATTAATGTTAGGGAATTTCCCTCCAGATACTGTATGTATTGCAACTTGTAATATCCATGGCAACACTTATAGCCACACCCACTTTTGCCCTTATGTTGATAACTCCATTGGGGCATTGGGCAAGTTTGATTCTCAGAGATAGTTTCCTGACGATCAAAATTCTTGAAATACGTGTAACCTTTTAGTACCTCATGTTTCATATCCATGGCAACACCTGTTTAGCCACACCTACTTTGCCTTGATGTTAATAAATGTAAGTTTAATTTCTTGGAGCCAGTTTCTTGATGATCAAAATTCTTGAAGTACCTCATGTTTCATTGTTGCTCCCTCCCTCCAAATACACACACTTCCAGAAACTGTGTGCTGGCAATTCGCAATGGTCTGTGTATAATTGCAGCCCTGCTGAGTGATGCAGACACGCAGCAGAAGATGGAAGGCTGGAAGATCCCGGAGCTGTTGGAAGGGATACAGCAGAGATTCCCCACCTTCTCCATCAAGAAGGAGCTCTGTCGGAGGATCGCTGCCATACTGCCCGGGTGTTCCCAAGTTGAGGATCCCTCGGAGAGCATGAACTCACGTGAGTAGAAACTGAGAAATGTGTTTCTCAGTTTAGTGTGTTATCGTCGTAAGAAACAGGCACTACTTCATTTTTCTAAACACGTGCACACACACACATACTCCCCCCTCCCCCCCACACACACACATGCACGCACATACCCCCCCTCACACACACACACACAACATACCCTCACACACACATTCGTACACAGCTGATGCCATCAAGAAGCTGACCCGGGAGATCGTTTCAGTGATCAAGACCCTTCGCAAGCTGGACGACATCTACAGCAAGAACCCCATCCCTCGGCTGCTGAAGCTGATGGACCATGACATCACCACCAATGACCCATTCCTGAGGCCCCACGCTACCTTTGTGTCTCTGTTCCTCCTGCACCAGGGCGTGTTCTACCTCACCATCGCTATGGAGTCCAACCGTAGCGCCGCCTTTATTGAGAATGCTCTTACGTGAGTGGTGTGGATAGGACAAGGGGAGTGTGTGTGTGTGTGTGTGTGTGTGTGTGTGTGTGTGTGTGTGTGTGTGTGTGTGTGTGTGTGTGTGTGTGTGTGTGTGTGTGTGTGTGTGTGTGTGTGTGTGTGTGTGCACGTGTGTGTGTGTGTGTGTGTGTGTGTGGGGGGGGGGGGGGGGGGGGGGGGGGGGTGTATTGTCTGATATCTCTTGGTAATCAATGCAAGACACAATCAATGAACTGCATCTTTATTACTAGGCTGTTGTTTAGAATCACGAGTCATCCACTGCACACATGCACACACACAACACACACACACACCAGGCTGCTGGGGTCCCTGACAAGGTTTGGTGAGGAGGAAGCAGCTGAAGTGGTGCTGCAGGGAGGACTGAGGGCCCTTGTCACCTGCATGAATGCTTACCCTGGCAACAGACTGGTACGCCATCAGTTAACTTTCAGCTTCATACATGTATGTGGTGGAACTCACAATCATTCCTCCATCCCTCCCTTCTCCTCCCTCCCTTCTCCTTCCCTTCCTCCACCCCTCCCTTTTCATCCCTCCCTCCTCTCCCCTTCCTCTACCCCTCCCTTCTCCTCCCTCCCTTCTCCTTCCCTTCCTCCACCCCTCCCTTTTCATCCCTCCCTCCTCTCCCCTTCCTCTACCCCTCCCTTCTCATCCCCCCTCCTCTCCCTCTTCCTCCGTCCCACCTCTCCCTCTTCCTCCCTTCCTTCTCTCCCTCCTCTCCCTCTTCCCCCATGCCCTCTTTTTCCTCCCTCCTCCCCTCCCTCTAGATCCAGAAGCTGTGCCTCCTGATCCTACAGTTTCTGGCCAAGGACCCGGATCATCTTGTCATCATGGCCTATGAAAATGCCATCCCTGCACTACGCAATACCAAGGAGAAGTATGCCACTGATGATGAGGTGTGTGCAGGAGGGAGTTGTAGGGGTACTAGTTATGGTCTCAAATTAATAACTATTTTATTCTCACTTCTTATGAGGGGCATGGGAGGGAGGGAAGGGAAAAGAAAAGGAGAAGAGAGGGAGGGGGAAGGGATGAGGGGGGACTGGAGATTTACATATTGTACACTGCTATTAATTATTACACTTGATTAGAACAGGCAATGAAAAATCCCTCCTCCCTTCCCCTCCTCTCTTTCCCCTCCTTCCCTCCTTCCTTCTGCTCCTCCTCCCTCCCCTCCTTCCTTCTGCTCCTCCTCCCTTCCCCTCCTCTCTTTCCCCTCCTTCCCTCCTTCCTTCTGCTCCTCCTCCCTCCCCTCCTCTCTCTCTAGCTTTGTCTGATGATAACAGAGCTCATGGAGCAGTGTGACACCCGGGAGTCGCGTAGAGCCACCCACCACCAGACGATCCTCAGCATCATCTTCTCCGGTCTGCTACAAATGGTCCTTGCCAACATCGAGGAGGCCCGCAGATCCAACTACCTCATCACCCTGCCCAAGTTCACGGCCTTCATCAAATACCTCTCAGCTGGCTCTGGTGAGCGATTCGTGAGGTCTAGTAGCGTTGGGTGAATAACTACTGTTACCTAGGCAACACTGCTGTACAGGAGAAACATTCTTATTTGTAACGGGAGAGTATACTAATAGCCCTTTGGTGCAGCGTGAAAATGATAACCCAGGGTATTCGGAATCTTTTGTCTTTGACTGACCTTTGACCTGTATCTGCTTCACAGGAGGCACTGTGAGTGTAGGGGAGAAGGAGAAATGGTGGGAGAAGATAGAGGTGTCTAGCAACACACACCGCAGGGAGCGGCTTGTGGATGGTGATGCATCCACCTACTGGGAGAGCTCAGGACGCTCAGGTACACACTGGATCCGACTGTACATGAAAAAGGGCCTTGTCGTCAGGTGAGTGGGGTTTAAGACACTTCAGCCCCTGAGTTCAGTATCTGAGCTCTCTTCCTCTTTCCCCTCCTCTTCTTTCACCTCATTTTCTCCACTTTCCCTCTTCTCTTCCTCTTCCCCTCCTCTTCCTCTTTCCCCTCTTCCCCTCCCCAGGCGGATGGCCATCGAAGTGAACAGCAGTGACTCCAGTTACATGCCACAGAGGGTGACGGTCCAGGGAGGATCAGTCCCAGACAACGTGCAGGACATCAGCACAGTAAGAGAATATGCCACACCTTCACTAACCCTTCAGCACAGTAAGAGAACATGCCACACCTTCACTAACCCTTCAGGGAATATGGTAGCGTGGAAATGTCAGTGTGTGTAGTGGTAACTGTATTTGACCTCCACCTCCTCGTTTTCCTCTCTTTTCTCCTCTCTCCTTCCTCCCCTCTCCTCTCTGCTCTCTTCACCTCTCTTCTCTCTCCTTTCTCCCCTCTCCTCTCTTCTCTCTCCTTCCTCCCCTCTCCTCTCTTCTCTCTCCTCCTCCTCTCTTCTCTCTCCTACTCCTCTCTCCTGTCTCCTTCCTCCCCTCTCTGCTCTCTTCACCTCTCTGCTCTCTCCTCCTCCTCTCTACCTGTCTCCTTCCTCCCCTCTCCTCTCTGCTCTCTTCACCTCTCTTCTCTCTCCTTTCTCCCCTCTCCTCTCTTCTCTCTCCTTCCTCCCCTCTCCTCTCTTCTCTCTCCTCCTCCTCTCTTCTCTCTCCTACTCCTCTCTCCTCCTCCTCTCTCCTGTCTCCTTCCTCCCCTCTCCTCTCTGCTCTCTTCACCTCTCTTCTCTCTCCTTTCTCCCCTCTCCTCTCTTCTCTCTCCTTCCTCCCCTCTCCTCTCTTCTCTCTCCTCCTCTCTTCTCTCTCCTACTCCTCTCTCCTCCTCCTCTCTCCTGTCTCCTTCCTCCCCTCTCCTCTCTGCTCTCTTCACCTCTCTGCTCTCTCCTCCTCCTCTCTACCTGTCTCCTTCCTCCCCTCTCCTCTCTGCTCTCTTCACCTCTCTTCTCTCTCCTTCCTCCCCTCTCCTCTCTCTCCTTCCTCCCCTCTCCTCTCTTCTCTCTCCTCCTCCTCTCTTCTCTCTCCTACTCCTCTCTCCTCCTCCTCTCTCCTGTCTCCTTCCTCCCCTCTCCTCTCTGCTCTCTTCACCTCTCTGCTCTCTCCTCCTCCTCTCTACCTGTCTCCTTCCTCCCCTCTCCTCTCCTCCTCTCTCTCCTCTCTTCACCTCTCTGCTCTCTCCTCCTCCTCTCTACCTGTCTCCTTCCTCCCCTCTCCTCTCCTCCTCTCTCTCCTCTCTTCTCCTCTCTCCTCTCCTCCCCTCTCCTCTCTTCTCCTCTCTCCTCTCTTCTCCCTCTCTACCTCTTCTCCGCCTCCCCTTGTAGGTTTACATTCCTTCCACATTCACTGGTAGCTTTGAAATCGTCACCAATGCAAAGCGACACTACCCAGTGGTTGTCATCCGAATCAAACGGTGCCAGCAGGTACATGTGTGGGAAGATCTTTAATCAGAGTTGACACCTTAATGGAGGAAAGAAGCTTCTGACAGCCGAAAATTGTAGAATTGTCCGTGGTACACTGTGGAATCGTAAAAAAGATAAATCTACCGTAGATTAAGAAATTCTCACACTAAAAAATAATTTGCGTGAAAATTTTTGTGGTGTTAAATTTTCGCGGTTTCATTCAATCCGCAAACTTTTAATGCTTGACGGTTACAATATGGACGAGCACCTGGAGTGTTCCTAGCGTTTAGTCTACTATGAGGTATCAGGAGAGCCAGGTATCGCTAGCTGTAGTCGTCACTTGGACATTTACCTCGGGGGGGGTGTGGACTTCTGCACACGCTTATTCATTGATCATCACCACGTAAGTTTTTATATTTTTTTTGTGTTAAATTTTCGCGGTTGGTCTTGACTGCGAAATTCTTTTAACAGCGAAATTTTCCCGATCTACGGTATATGATGGTGGGAAAGCTGTGTGGCACGTATACTATTGTAGTTAGCAGTTTATGGAAGTCCTGTTCTCTTGCTCTCACTGACAGGGTGGGATAGACGCCCGTATCCGTGAGATCAGCTGCCAGGCTGCTCGATCCTCCCTCTGGCCCCTCTTTGGGGATCTCTTCTCCACTCGATCAAAGCTGTTCTACCACATCCAGGTCCAAACGTGGCTCAAGAACCCAGCTCTCGGACCTCTGGAGCTCTTTGACAAGTATGTGTCATTCCTAGCTTGTCACTTGCAATGCAAGGGGCGTTATGGAAACCTGGAAACAGGGTACAACACTTTCTCTCTCTCTCTCTCTCTCTCTCTGTCATATCCATCAAGAGTGCATAAAAAACTGGCGGCTAGAGTAAGAGCGTGTTACTCAGTAAAATTTGAACCGGTTGGAATTTGCCACCAGTTTTAAAAATAGTAACACATACTGTGCAGCTGCGCATAGACATAAGCCATTGTTGCTAAGCACGTGACCAGGAGTTCTATTTTTAGTACGTTCAATAATTTTGACCGGACTATGGGCTTTTATTGGAGTTACATGCTCTTACTCAAGCCGCCCGTTCTTATGTGCTCTTGTATCCATTGATCATGTGGTCCTGATTGTCTAGGTGGGGTTGGTTTGTACTTGTGCAAGGGAAGAAGAGAGATTAGCTACACAAGGAGTCATCTAAAGATTGCTAATGGTGTTTTCTTCCTCACTGTAGACTAAGCTACGTGGTGCTACATGAGCAGATGTTTGCTGACAATTTTTTCATGACCCCACCTGCCCGGCACTGCCTGGGGCAGGCCTGCCGCAGTGCACTCATCACTCCTCTCATTGACACACTCACACAACAATGTGCGTCACTTTCTGGGTGTGATTTCTGTGCTTCAAGTGTGTGTACATGTTGTATGTACTTCTGTGGAACAGGGGAATAACATGACCGTTTTGTACATACGTTTGAACAAGTCTTAACTGCTCTTCACTCCTCTTCTCTCTTTCCTTTTTCTCACGCCCCTTGCCTCTCCCCCCTCCTCTCTCTCCTCCTCTCTCTCCTCCCCTCTCTCTGTCCCTCCTCTCTCTGTCTCTCCTCCCCTCTCTCCTCCCCTCTCTCTGTCCCTCCTCTCTCTGTCCCTCCTCCCTCCTCTCTCTGTCTCTCCTCCCCTCTCTCTGTCCCTCCTCTCTCTGTCCCTCCTCCCTCCTCTCTCTGTCTCTCCTCCCCTCTCTCTGTCCCTCCTCTCTCTGTCCTCTGTCCCTCCTCTCTCTGTCCCTCCTCCCTCCTCTCTCTGTCTCTCCTCCCCTCTCTCCTCCCCTCTCTCTTCTGTTCTACCTTTTTTTCCTCTGGTCCACAGCTGAAACGGGTCCAAACCTGCGTGAGCTGATCCACGAGTACATCGTACAGATGCAGCCGCCACTGTCCTCTCAATGGAGAGCACTCACCAACACGACCGAACATGGCGATGTTGAAGTGATGTCATATGATGACGAAACCTTTGACTTCACCAAAGCTCAGAACCGATTAGTCCACATGTCACGAATCCGACGCATGTGCCGCCTCCTGGTAGACTGCGACGATAACACCACTTCGAAAAAGGCAATCGAGGAAGAGGCAGAGGAGGAGTCAGAAGAGAATGAGGAGGGAGAAGACCCAACTCCCCCAACAACCAGTCCCCCTGTCACAGCTGGCACCGGTACCGTGGCGATGGCTCGTTGCTGGCGCGACATCGTCCACATGGAAGTGACCCAAACACTAAAGAAGTTTGACTCCACCGACTCACCCCACACGGTGGCGTCAGATGTCCTCAATATCTATAACCAGTTGAAGCAGGCCATGTTGGAGCTGTTTGGAGGACACTCCCAATTTGCCCTCGCTCTGAAGGAAGGGTTCTCGAAAGCCTTCCAGAGCCTCGACGAGGTCACTGGAGTCAGGGTGAGTGGGCGTGTGTGCATGTGTGTGTGTGTGTGTGTGTGTGAGTGACTGTGTGGCCAAGTGGTTAAAGCACTTGACTGTCAATCGAAAGATCACAGGTTCAAGTCCCACCAGTTACCACAGGAGAAAAAAAAAAAAAAAAACATCTTTCTTTCTCCACTTGGCACCCAACCCAGGCCCAAGTAAAATAGTAAATTGGGAACCTGGCTTAGGCTGGGGAAGGACAAGACCACTGACTGTGCCTAATTCCACTGGGGTACAGGTGGGACTTCGGGTGCCCACACCACAGTGGAGGGGCATAGTCAGTGCTCCTGCGAGTGCTTGGCCCGGCTTCAGGAGTTTGTCTAGCGCTAGGCCCAGAGTTCCCTGAAGTAGCGCACAGGGGTCCCAGCCTTAATTGGTCTGGGGGGGCATATCCCCATTAGGGGAGCTCCTTACGTTTGTCCTTTGTTTTTGTGTGTGTGCGTGTGCATGTGTGTGTGTGTGTGTGTGTGTGTTGATGGTTGCTGAATGTGAATGCTTTTGCCCATAAGCTACTCTCTCTGTTGCCCCGCCCCCTCTAGTTCTGTGAGCTCTTGTGCCTATGCATTGACTCACTGATGGATGCAGCTGGCAAAGACACTCAGCGCTTCCAGTACATTGGTGAACACCAGCGCGAGACCATGCTTCTCCATCTAGCTGAGCCTCTCCAGTTCCTCCACAACCTCGATATTTCACACGTCTTTGAGCACTACTACAGGTGAGTAGTACTCTCTGGTATACTGAAGTTTACTGTAGTGCACTGTAGTGTACTGTAGTGTACTGTAGTGTACTGTAGTGTACTGTAGTATACTGAAGTTTACTGTAGTGCACTGTAGTGTACTGTAGTATACTGTAGTATACTGTAGTGTACTGTAGTGTACTGTAGTATATGTGGCTGTACATGTGGTGCAGCTGTAATATTTCATTATTGACTTTGTCCTTCTCTCCATCACTACTCCCCCTCCCCCTCTCCCTCTCCTCTCTCCCTCTCCCCTCTCCCTCCTCTCCCCCCCACACACACACACTAGGCGCCATCTTGCTGCAAGACTACTTCGTGGTCGGACAATCTCCCTCTCTCTCGAAAGGAGACTGGTGCAGGCATTTGCACACTGCTTCCCACACAAATACCCCCTGTGAGCAATGCACTGTATAGTATACTGTAGATTACTATGATGTGCATATATTTTACTGTGGTACACTATCGTGAACACTACAGGCAAATGTTGCAGGACCTGGACGAGAGTGGGATCCAGATGGACCGTTTCTGTGACAACGAGCTTCTTGAGAGCCTGGATCAGCTTATTGTGCAAGCCAGCACTCCCGCAAGGGTACCTCATACTGTCTGTAGCTTTCATTGACCAACTAGTGAAGATGACCCCCCACCTTCCTAGGCTTAGCCTCCTTTCCCTGTGGTGTTGACTAACATCTGCAAATGGTTGCGTGATTGGCACACCTGGTTGCTCCAAGACCTTACAGCATCTCTTTCTCTTTGTGTAGCTATCATCCGAGGTGATGGAACTGGCTCATAAGTGCTCCTTCTACCGCCAGCGGATCTTGCAAGTCTACACCCTCAACCCCTGCTTCTGGCCCCTTAAGCAGCGTCCCCTGCCTCCCTTCAACACCCTCCCACCCCCTCTCGGCCCATTCTGTGAAGATTACAACAGGTTCTACCACGCTGGTGAGCCATTACTGCAACTGTAGCCGTATTTCCACTGTTAACCCTTTATACTGCATGCACAGATCTTACTCCCCTGCAACATAATCAGCTTCTTGCTCAGCAATTACCTGTTTTGTTCTATCCCCATCTCTAGTTCATGAACACGGACTCCAACAGCACGAGAAGGCCAGGAAGCTGCACTGGACGCTGTACGGCTGGGCCTCACTTGCTCACTGTGGCCTCAAGCTCCTGGTCTCCACCGTGCAAATGATCATACTGCTTCAGTTCAACAACGCTGAGGTGAGGTCAGGGTGCAAAGGTCAGAAGAACCCTTCGTGTTTATGGACTATACATTTCATATTATTCTCTTGCATGCACTTTGGAAAACATTAATATTTGAGATGTGACGATTCCAGATTGCACCCCATTCAAGAAACTATAAAACTAGATAACCCATCATTTCAACTTCACACACACACACCACACACACACACACACACACACACACACACACACACACACACACACACACACACACACACACACACACACACACACACACACACACACCACACATACACACACACCACACATACACACACAACCACAGGTTCACAGTCTGAAGTCCCTCCATGAAGCCACGCAACTCCCCTATCAGGATCTCTGTGACGCTCTACTGGCGTTGACGGCAGACAGGCAGTGTGTCCTCCTCACCAACCAACCCTCTCCACATGAGGCCGCCAGCCCGACACCAGCTCTCGAGGACGATAACTACCTCCAGACCACTCCCTTCAAACTCAACACAGCCTTCCTTGTCAACCAAGCATTTTCAGCAGACATTGCCCGAAAGCAAAAATCAAACAAAGTCCGCTTTCATGATGTTCGTCTGGTAAACAGGAACCAAGTGAATGTTTCGTCTCGGGAGGAGCGGACAGTGGATCTTGCTCACGTGTTTGAGCGGCGGCGGGCCATCATGGACTCGGCCATTGTGAGGATTCTGAAGCAAGAGAAGGAGATGAGTGTTGACAACATTGCCTTTATGGTGTGTGTGTGTGTGTGTGTGTGTGTGTGTGGGTGTGTGTGTGTGTGTGTGTGCGTGCGTGTGCGTGTGTGTGCTTGTGTGTGTGTGTGTGCATGTGTGTGTGTGTGTGTGTGTGTGTGTGTGTGTGCGTGCGTGTGTGTGTGTGTGTGCGTGTTTGTGTGTGTGTGTGTGTGTGTGTGTGTGCGTGTGTTTTACTTTTAACCTGTACAACTTCAGGGTGAAGGAAGGAGCCATTTAGCCATAGTTAACTAGCACTAAACACTCAGGTCACTAGTTTAAACAAACAACCAGGAAAAAAATTTTATGAACTCAACACAAGCCCCGGAAGGCTAAAGGAAAGAATGGATAGAGCGCACTAGGCAAGTCCAACTTGAGAAAAAGATGGTTTAAAAAAAACACTGGCCGCATGCGACCAGGGGCTGGATCCCAGCGGAGGTTTTCTCAGCTTTACAATGGGCCCTTGTTTTTTCAAACTCACACCAGGACCAGCCAGGAAGTGTGGTGACATTTTATCCCTTTATAGACAACAAAAGTGCAGTTTACATACACCCAAACTCTTGTGAATAATGTTGTACTTTATGTACTTTATGTAGTAGTAAACATGACTCTTAGTGTACATGTCAACACTACCCAGCTGCATGCATTATAATGTGGCAGTGCTCCCTACTATAGTATGAGTGCATCACCATACTGTATTGCTGGATTTATGTTAAGGCAAGGCTCAAATGCGCCTGGTAGATGCATAAATACCTGATGCATCTATGAAAGGCTATGACCCCCAAGGTTTGGTGATACAGTGCTTTAAACACAGTGATACACTCCAGAGATGTGACAAAACAATATTTGAGTTCTATCTGTGACTGCCACTTTTACTTGTCTGTGAATTCCAAATGGTAAGTTTTCTCTTCCTGCTACAGGTGATCAAGGGCTGCTCGGTAGGTCAGTTTGATCGAGGGGCTGCGTTTGGTCGGTTTGACTGTGACTACCGTGACGTGTGCTCCCGGATTGATCGTCTGATTGTGGATGGATACGCCCAAAGAGATGAAGCCAACCAACAGATGCTGCTCTATGTGCCAGACCCCAACATAGGGAAAGAGGAGGAGGAGGAGGAGGAAGAGGAGGTGGGGAGAAGGAAGGGAACAAAGTTTTAAATCTGCAGTGTGACCAATTGCAGAGTTAAACGACTGCTGAGACTCAGTGCTAGCGTACAAGAACGTTGTGTGAAGTACGCCATGTTCTCTTTCTCTGTAGATTCCCGAGACTCTGAAGGAGCCAGACCAGCGGGAGAAGGAAAAGCCAAAGGCTGCTCCATCCTCCAAAGAGAAGGGTCAGAAGGAGGGCTCAGACGAACCAGGACCGAGCAAACTTCTTCCCCGTAAGAGACCGGGTGCAAACCGCCCAGCAGGGATCAAATTCAAGCGCAAGACGCAGGCATTTACAAGACTGTATTCCAATGAGATGTATGAAAGGGATGATGCCCCTCTGCTTGGTATGTTCCCCACCTCACGTTCGCTGTCAATTGAAGAAGTGCAGACTCAGATCAACTCTCTCCTGGAGACTATCACACAGGTAAAGGATGGAGACACACACACTCACACCCACCCACACACGCACACACACACATCACAACCTAAACCTTGACCTTTGACCCTCAACCCTCAACCTTAGATACTCAAGGTAGACAAGGATGTCCTGGAGCACCTTCTCTGCCACTGTAAGTGGAACAAGGATACACTTATCCAGTGCTACCTCAACCATGCTACCACGCTGAAGCAAGAGGCAGGATTGGCCGGCAAAGCGGCTACAACCATACCCTCCCCCAAAAAGCAGTTGTCTTGCCCAGTGTGTTTACAGAGTGTGTCTTATGCAGAGGCGGCTTGGTTATGGTGCAACCATGCCTGTTGCAAGGTACAGGAATACAGATCATGTAACACAGCTAGATTAATTTGGCATTACTCTTCTCTTCCCCCCTCGTCTAGTCTTGCTGGCAGCAACATGTCCTGGCCCAGATTGACCTCAATCGCACCTTGCTCTGTTCCTGTCCTGTCAGTGGCTGCCATGCCCGACCAACTCGTGCCTTCTACGACCAGATCTTTGACAAAGCCAGCGAGGCCATTACCAAAGTAAGAATGCATACATACATACATACATACATACATACGTACATACATACATACATACATACACACATACACACATACATACATACATACATACATACATACATACATACATACACACATACGTACATACATATACACATACACACATACATACATACATACATACATACACACATGCATACATACATACATACATACATACATACATACATACATACACACATACGTACATACACACATACATACATACATACATGCATACATACATACATACACACATACACACATACACACATACGTACATACACACATACATACATACATGCATACGTACATACACACATACATACATACACACATACATACATACACACCCAAGTTTACTTTTCATGTTAACTCGACAGACTCAGGCCCTTACCACCGGTCTACAGTTTTCGTACTACAAGTAAGATTGATAATGGTGAAGCTACAATACTCGTGTTTCTCGTCCTGCAGTTCAACAAGGCAATAGTTCGCTCGTATGTGGAGCGCAGTGGTCGTCTGACGTGGTGCCGCAACCCCCAGGGTTGTGACCAGGTGCTGTGCCGGGGGGACGGTATGGACACCGGTACCTGTTCCAAGTGCCACTGGAGCTCGTGCTTCTCATGCCACTTCATTGAGGTGTGTAGGCGTGGGAGATGTGGAGGGTGGGGTGGGGGGTGGGTGAGGGCTGTGATGGGGGGGGGGAGAGGGATGTAGACATGGCGGGGGAGAGAGAGAAAGAGGAGCTATTCAATTCTAAGCAGACTCCATCCCTCTACTAATTCCTAATTCTCACTCACACACACACACACACTCTAGGCTCACCAGCCCGCCAGCTGTCTACACATGGCGAAATGGGTGGAGACGGGAGGATTCTACGAGGGCATGGACGAGGACTCCAAGTCTAAGCAGCTAGCCGCCCTCATTGCCAAGAGGTGCCCCAGCTGTAATGCTCAGATAGAGAAGAACGAGGGATGTCTCAAGTAAGTCACATTGTGAAGAGAAGCATGTCTGGGAGGGAGGGAGGGAGGGAGGGAGGGAGGGAGGGAGGGAGGGAGGGAGGGAGGGAGGGAGGGAGGGAGGGAGGGAGGGAGGGAGGGAGGGAGGGAGGGAGGGAGGGAGGGAGGGAGGGAGGGAGGGAAGGAAGGAAGGAAGGAGGGAGGGAGGGAGGGAGGGAGGGAGGGAGGGAGGGTGGGTGGGTGGGTGGGTGGGTGGTGGGAAGGAGAGGAGGGAACTGAGCATCATGGTTTGTTTCTCCCCCTTGTCCATAGCATGAAGTGCAAGTGTGGCCATAGTTTCTGCTGGAAGTGTATGAAACCATGGAAACCAACGCACACCGACTACTACAACTGCACCTCTAAGGTCAGCAAAGCAGCTGCTGACCACAGGAGGTTTGCCGATTACAACCAGCGCTGTACTTCGCACCATAAATCCAAGGTGAGTAACGTACACCTTGTAGCATGATGATGGTCGGTATCCTCATTGATATGAGCATGTTATTCCAAAAGATGTTTGCAGAGAAGTTGTGTCGTCTGGTCAAAGGTATCAGTGAGTCTGTGCCAATGAAGACACTCAGCTTTGTCAGTGATGCCTGCCAGCTCCTTGTCCAGTGTCACAAGGTACATACAGTGTGTGTCTACACGCGTGCACATGCTCACACATGTGGACACACACACACACACATTCTCTCTCAGTATATATGACTTTATCCCCCCATCACATCTACACACACCCCACACTGCTAGATGTCTTCCTATTCGTGTATAGCGGAGTTCTTCAGTGAATCGGACAGCATGGCTTACCTTAGTTTCCTCTGTGAAAATCTGGAGGGAGACACAAATGCCCTTCAAGCATTCCTAGGTAAGCCTCATGACCACCCTCTTTCATATTTTCCTCCTCTCCTTCGACTGTCTATCCTCCCTCTCCCTCTCCCTCAGAGAACACTCTTCTCTCTATGTCCGATGTGGCACATGCCATACGCACTCTGCCGGAGAGGAGGTTGTTAGATGGGTATCGACTGGTCAGCAAGATTGAGAGTACCAGGGATAAATTATTGCTCGGGTTCCACCAGGTGTGTGTGTGTGTGTGTGTGTGTGTGCGTGTGTGTGTGTGTGTGTGTGCACGTGTGTGTGTGTGTGTGTGTGTGTGTGTATGCGTGTGTGTGCGTGTGCATGTGTGCATGCGTGTGTGTGTGTGTGTGCATGTGCATTCTCAACGTGGTATATTTCTTTGACCTTCAGCAATTCAAGCTAGGTGAGGCTCCCTCCCTCAAAACCGTCTCAGAGGTAGTGGAATCTGTAAAGGACTCAGATGGCAGTCGGTAGGTCTCTCAGCTGGAATAACTAACTACTACGTGATATTTTATAGCCTCGATCATTTCCTGGCCACATGGGAACAAGGCTAGATGTTTTTTACCTGTGCCACATACTAAACTTGACCTGTATTGTTATACCACTCACACACCTCAGAAGTGCAGTCATAGATGAGGAAGATGAACTGGAGGTAATGCTACCATGCTAGTGCATTCCAATCAATGCCCACCTTTTATTCCAACTGTTGTCCACCTAATTTTATTCCCACTAATTTTCAACACTCCCTCAGGATGAAGATGAGGAGGATGAGCACTACAGTGAGGACAACCTGAGCTACGTCTACAGTGACTACGATGATAGCCTGCATGGGTACGACTCGTACGATGACCCCTATGACTCTGACATGTTTCCCTTCTAGTTATAATATTGACACATAGTGCTGCATGTTGAATTTATAGGAGCTGCTTGGACTATACTATGATAAGTACACCATGTGATCACTTTCTATTTCACATGGTGAGTTACTAATTTTGTATTAGCATCCTCATTATGTTTTCTTAATTGCGATGATAAAATAATTATGAGGCTCTTTGGCTTTTTCTGTTTTACTTTAAGAATGTGCCTCTATGCAACATTTAGTCAACATAGCTTTGTACCCAGGTTTTCCCTCGCACATGGAAAGAGAAAGTGAGTCTAGGCTATAGTCTACACAGATTATTGCTAGCTTCGTTCCCAGGCTCTTCCCGCTAAGAAGGGGAGAACCTGTAACAAGGCTAGGTTATTGCAATGTTCAATGATGCTGATACGATGTGTTATAGATGTGCACCAACCACATAGCCGTATTCAACAACCATCATGTCTTTGAGAGGTCTACAAGGTCAACGAGTTCATTGAGGGTTCGCTGGTGGTTCTGTGCTGTATGCAAGTGATGTTCCAACGAGGCCAGCAATGTCAGATAGTGTCCCATCAGTTCAAGCTCTCTGGAAGATCAAGAGAGAAGACCACCACAACCTCATACACAGGAAAGAAGCATTGGAGCCTCATGACCAGGCCCAAGCCACTGGGACAACGAGCTCACTTCAGCCATGATGCCAAACATTGATATCACTGATTTACTTTTCAGAATACTTTCCAGAATCATAGTGGTCATTTGCACTCTGCTGGATACAAGCTTCAGTTACCCTCACTTGACAATGCTGCTCAGCTGAGGAACATTATACAGAGAAACATATGCAGTTGGTAATGCAAAGGTGATTACAGTAGTTACAGTCTTTACCTGCCAGATCGATGTCACTCTCGTGGTCTGGGCGCTGAAGAAAAGATTGGGGTATACACACAATATGGTGTCCTAGAGATAGTCATTTTACTACTGACCTTAGATTTGTGAAGTGCAGGAATTTGTTTAGGTTTTGTGGCATTGGCAGCAGCCTGTGTACGAGCAAGGTTGTCCACAATCACAGCCACGAGTAGACTGGGTGAAGAGAGAAGACTTTGTTAATGACATAGCTGGCTATATTTGACGGCTCATCAACTCTTGCAGTGGATCCATTTTTGATACGATGAAAGCTCAAGACTTTGCTGCCTGCTAGTTTATTTGCTACTCACTTGATGAAAATGAAAGTCTCCAATATAATGAAGAGAACAAGGTAAAGCAAAATGTGCTGGTGCTCTGGAGAGAGAGAAAGATGACCAGATTATGCATGCTGTGGTGGCTTCTCAGTTGGCTCCTGCACAATGAAGGTTCTCTGTTGTTAGAAAACATTTCTACTGAAGGCTTCAGGGCAAGAGTGAAGAAAGTGTGAACAAATACCTTAGTTTTCTGACTTCAAGTTAGTGGCAGAGATTGTTCAATGCGAGTGCCTACACTGTCCAGTACAGAAAGTTCACACACACACACTGCTGCACACCTGGGTACCGTTGTCTAATATCATCATACATGTTGAACCAGTCATCCAGGGTCATGAGCTGAAAGAGGGTGAAGCTTGCCTTGGCCAAGTTGCCATACCGGTCAGGGTCCACCTGACTGTACAGTCCCCGGCCAATGATTGCAAAGATGTCTAGTGTTGACAATCAGGTAGCATAGCAAGTGTCTGACACAGCACTAGTGTTGACAATCAGGTAGCATAGCAAGTGTCTGACACAGCACTAGTCTTGTGAGCCAGCCATATTTTCAAATACAGCTGGCTTGTGAGACTAACACTTATTCTGAAAAATGACTGAAGTATGACAGGTTGTTCTAGCCATGTTTTCAGGCCCATGTCCCTGTTCTATTACTCAAGTTTGCCTTCATAATAACACACAGAAGTGGAAGAACAGCTCTTCTGCTTCCGTGTATTATTGTGAACATAAACCAAACACCAAAAAAATGGGAGGCCTGGGAATGAGGCTAAAGCTGTTAGGTGACATGTGATGTCGAGGATACATAGTACCAGTGAAATCAACAGCACGATACTACTGAGTGCAGGGATGGACTGCAGGACAGTGGAAACGATGATCTGAAGGTTCTTCAGAAACCTGGGAGCAGATGTCATAACAACTGTATTAGCACAATCACTGGTCCTTTGTTCACCTGGGAAGTTGTACCTATAAACATGGCAGTGAGGACTGTAGTATGTTGGTGGGCAAGGGGTGGCAACGATTGATTGCCAACTGTATCTCGGGTTCTAGAAAAGCTACAAACATGGGACGGAAGTCTAAGCCTAAAATATATTTTGCAGCTAGTGCGTTCTATACAACTGTACTCTACCAAACCATTACATGCACCCTGTGAATAGAAACACCCCACAGTTATAAGCACCCATTCTGGCTGCTAATTTCAAAAATAAGCACCAAGTTCACGGTATGTTGTTAAGATAGGAAAGAACCGGTAACAGTGAGGTGAGCCTCGGCTTTCATGTGGCAGCATGCTGAAAAACTTAATCCAAAGGATGCCTTTGGTGTAGCTCACACATTTTTTCAAACTTAGCTAGCTACCTGATTGTTCGCAGCACTCTGAGAGCCCTAAGTGCTCTAATGGCCCTGAACACACGTAGCACACGAAAGACCCTGGCATCAAAAACACCAATGTTCTGCACTATCAGAGGAATAAGGAAGTCCACAAAGCTGGCCAATACGATAAGAAAATCTGAGGAAGAAGGAGAAATTTAAAGAGATCTTATGCTGCAGCTATTAGATTTAGTGTTGTTTCTTACCAAAGATATTCCATGACTGTTTGAAGAACCTTAGCCTCCACACATACAATTTCAGGACCAGCTCCATTATGTAGACAGCAAGAAAGATCTGGTCCAGAAACATCAAATACCAACCTGTCAAGGGAATGAAACACAGTTGAGTTATAGTTGTGAACAAAAGCTGGGTCCAAGGTCTGGATATGAGTCTATGAGGTTACTACATACATAATATTATGCTAACAGATGCATGAGCCACATCCAATTTTTTTGACACCATGCAAAAACTGGATGGAGGGAAGGCCTGGGAATGAGGCTAAGCTATAGTGGATCTATGGTCTAGTGCATATAAGCCTGAACAGGCGTGTGCTGCAGTTGGTTTAGCCTACCATATAAGGCTCACCTGCTTTGGCCACCACATACTCTGAAGTTTGTATGGCAATAAAGGTGGTGTTGGCAAAGATGACAACCAGGATCGCAAACCCAAACCAGCGGGACTCAACCAGCTCAAACGCAAAGTGCCGAAACTCAGACCCGCTGGAGAGAATCAGCTTATATTCTTTGATCCTGTGGTGCATGCGTGCGGTAGGAGAACATGCAGATTGATATCGTACTGTACAGTAGCTAGCTACTTTTGCCGGATATCGTACTGTACAGTAGCTAGCTACTTTTGCTGGATACCGGTACCCGGATTCACCTAAGAAGCTTTTCTTCTTCCCCTTCCACCACTGCAGACAGCTTCGGGGCGAACTTCGCATCCTCCTCCTCGGAGTCGCCACCGCTGTAGCTAGATTCTGAGCTTGTAGCGGATCGATCCTGCATTGTCCAATTTGTCGTCTGAAACTGCTGTCTTCCCGCTGTTTAAGCGGCGCGCGCAGATGGAATCCCGCGAGCTAGCTATGCGCAAGAGCTAGAGGGCGTGGCTTGTATGCTTGTACACTTCAGCGTTGATGGCGACGGCTGTGCTGTTACCCGAGCCCATCTTTTCCCCAGGCAACGATAATCAGCCAGAGGTAATCGTACGGCCGATGCTGACCACGGCGCAGAAAAATTTCAAGACGGTTCGCCACTGCAAATCGATCCTCGCCTGCGAAATTCCAGAGAACATCGCCAGGCAGGAATTGAGTGTACCTGGCTCGCGCTGTTTCCTCCTTCATAACCTACTAACGGCAGAGGAGTGCTCCCATTACATCCAAGAAACCGAACGTATTGGATACGCCGACCTTTCGGGCCTTTTCCCCGCGAAATACCGCTCGAACGATCGGGTGTTGTCACTCTGCGAGCAGTTGGTCGATTGCCTGTGGAAGCGAATCGAGCCGTTCCTTACTCGCAAGGAGGTCATTCGCGTTCGACCTATAGGTTTTGGAAACCAAGGCACATGGAAGCCGTTTCGACTGAACGAATGCTGCAAGTTTGGAAAATATAAGTAAGAACACCCCGCCACTGGCTCCAGCTTCTGTTGACTACTTGGGGGCGGAGCTAAGTGGCTGTGCAACATGTTTTTGTCTTTTATTACTGGCTGGTGTGAATGTTTTATGCCCCTGGTAGGTCAGTTGGTCACTTTTCCCCCCACATTGATGGTCCCTGGGTGCCCCACGAGGATGAGAGTTCCGTGTTCACAGTGATAATCTACCTCAATTCAGACTTTGAGGGAGGAGCTACTGACTTCATCAACGAAAACAAAACTGGTAATCAAAATTATCTGAATCAGAGGCAAAGGAATAAAAGTAGGCCTATGTAAAATTTATTTATAACAATATATAAAACGGTTGCTTTATTCAAACAGTCAAACTGGGAGGGTACCAAGTACTGCCGCAGTGTTTCCTCGCTGGATTGCCACAGCAGCTCTTAGCGGGAGTCTCCAGATTCAAATTTAGTCCGTTGGCCGAGCTGTTTGAAAAACACACACACACACACACACACACACATATACCTCCAGGTGATGTGGTCTGCTCAGTGCTCCCCAAAACAGGGATGGCACTCCTTTTCAACCATGACACCCTCCATGAGGGTAAGCCGGCTACCATGGGAACCAAGTACATCATCCGGACAGAAGTCATGTACCGGCGGGTGGACAGTGAGATGATACCAAACCCTTTAGCCTACCAGTCTGATGATAACTACATCAAGACCCTTGCCCTCTACTGCAAATCTTGGCACTTGGAACAAGGTGCTACTCATTAGACACTCTCCTATGCGTGTTGTTTGTGGGTTACACATGCACAAAGCCTTGTATGATCTCTCACATACAGCTGGAGACAGTAAGGGTTTCACCGACACCTACCTGGAAGCAATCAAGCTCCAGCAGCAAGCTCAAAGATCAATCAGCCAGGATTCCAATGAGATATTCGAGCAACTTTTACCCTATGAAGTTTACATGAGAATATTTGGGTACCTTTCCGCACCTGATCTTTGTAAAATCATGACAGTGTGTAAGGTACGGAGCACTATGATGAGTAGGATAGTATTCTCAGGTTCAGAATTCCGTCTCCTCCTTCCTTTGTCTCTGTCGTACACACACACACACACACACACACTCATTCTCTCCAGGCCTGGTATGACATGAGTATGGATGGACAGCTATGGTACGATCTCTATCGTAAGCAGTGGCCAATTGGAATCAAGTTAGAAGCACAGGTTGACCACACCAAGAAGACATTGAAGGCAAGGATTGCAGTGTGTACGTGTTAGCCTCATTTTCATGAGTCCTCCACCAGTTTTCATTGCTCATAGTACGAAACGTTTGCACACACACACACACACATACACACACACACACACACACACACACACACACACACACACACACACACACACACACACACACACACACACACACACACACACACACACACACACACACACACACACACACAGCAAGAGCCGGGGGCATTCATCAAAGACTGGTATGGCCTCTACAAGCAGCGAGTGGCCACAAGCAAGCTAGTGAAGGTGGCGGTGATTGACCTTGGCAGCTTCTCCTGCAAGTGTGCTGCCATTCACCGCACTAACTGCACCATCACAACCAGCTGCATAGAATCAGTGGTTGCCAAGGTGAGATTTTCCCTCCTGCACATGCAGTAGCACTGGTAATCCTACATTCCAATATTTTCCTTGATTGCAACACTTTCACACACACACACATCACACACACACACACACACACATCACACACATCACACACACACACAGGTAGAGGGTGTGTTTGACCTTCACATGCGTCGTCAAGAGTACGAACGCTACTTTTGTGGCAAGGAAGCAAAACAGAACTACCCAGGACACATTTTGAACGTGATTGAGAAGGGGATGCCATCTGAAACAGCCATTGGGATGCTACCAGAGATCATCACTGCATTCTACTACGACTGCTGTGTTCGTCCCAAGTATGTGCCAGTCGTTATTCTAGAGCCTCCATGCGGACTATGGGACAAGAAAATTCGAGGGCAAGTGGCATACTGTTTCCTACGGCAGTTCTTGCAGCCATCAGTCAGCTTCCTCAGTTCAACTGTGGCCATTCTTTGTGGGTGAGCTGTGAACCATTAAGGCAAAACCCAGACTTACCACTCCAGATTTTGTCTTACAACTTTGGAGATTCCAAAGCTGCGAGATAAAATTCAAGATGAGAAACCCTGCTTATGCAATGTCCTCAATTTTCTTTCTTAAGCATGGATCTGATGTCTGGGATAGTACTGGACGTGGGCTATGGGATTGTGACGTGTGCAGCTATGTGGAAGGGGGAGGAATCCCCCAATCTCATCATGTGTGACCCAAGTGAAGCTACACCCACCAATCTAGCTGAGATGGTGGATACAGCTGCCTCAAGGGCCATCAAGGACACCGAAATGGAAACAACACTCAAGGAACATGTTGTCGTGACTGGTAGGTAGCTTTATCTTGTCATACCTTGTTCCAAGAACTAAACTCTAGTCGTTTGCAGTAGCCCCTCTCTAGGCTATTACCCAGCCTTATGTTGCTTGCAGTACAAATTTTGATTTTTGGTTTGCACTTGGTGTAAGCTGACGAGCAAACTTAGGTTTATAACATCTGCAACTACTGTAACTGTTGCAACTAGCCATGTATCATAGAACAGTTTGAATTCTGCTCACTGATTGGCCACATGGCAGCGTTTTTGTCTTTTGACGGCAGAGCCAGAGTAGTTTCATGTACTACCTCCTGCTCAGGCGGAAAAGCTGAAAATGTGGACCAGTTGCGGAAGGAGCTACTGAAGAAGGACAAGGCTTACCGAATCCTTGAACCAGGCAAGTACCATGTAACACTATAGTGGGAAAGGCATTGCATGTAGTATAGGTGACATTCCCATAATTAGAGTAGTGTAACAATGTGTTTTTTTTGCCGCAGCGGACAAGCTGTTGGCAGGTGTACTAGGGGGCTGCACATTGGTCAATTTGCCCCTCTTTGAAGATCTCCATACAGAACTGCGATACCCTGATAAGATGGTGGGCCAAAGGGGCTCACTGGCATGGACATCAAATGGTTGGTTCTATGAGAGCCGTCTTTTGAACTGGATGTGGCACCTCAACTCTTCTTTGGAAGTGTTCAAGTTCGAAGTTTTACAGCTTGGTCCGTATAGAGATAGATCCCAGCAGCGGCTGGAGTGGCTAAACAAGTGGGAGAAGGATGCCAGGAGAGAGGGGCTGTACACAATTAAAGATTAATAACTTGCACTCTTATTATTGTACATACTTTGTGACATTGTGCTAGTATGCATGTGTTGTGTAATCTAGTCAATTTGAGGGTTGTGCTTGAAGAGGTATTCAGCCTGAAGGAAATAAAATAACTCAAGATGATAGTATACAGCGTTGTAGGAGTAGCCTCACGCCCAGACCCCACCCAGCTCACGTGGGAGTCTGGGCACTAGTTACCGTAGGAGTAGCCTCACGCCCAGACCCCACCCAGCTCACGTGGGAGTCTGGGCACTAGTTACCGTAGGCAAGAGCGCATAATAAAAACGGGAAGCTCTGTTTATGGTACAGAGATTCTGCTGTCACTACAGCAACTATTGAGAATTACATACTCTTCCTCCCCCTTCCGTCTTTCTTACGCACTCTTGCTGTAGGAGACCTAGAAAGATTCTGTCCATAGCTAGTTTCAAGGAGGATGCAACAGCCTTTTGGTTAGAAATAACCTCCACCAGGTGAACTGTATGGTGATTACAGCACTGTACTATTGGTATGTGTGTCCTCACCAAGTAGTCAACGGGGTCATCTGGTTTCACCTTGCAGACCTCAATGAGTCCCTGTGTGAGGGTGGGCATCACATGCCGCATGAGGTAGTTGCGGAGGGGGATGGACTGAGTGTCCAGCATCTCTTGCTCCTCCTGTCGCACCTGAGAGAGCTGAGCACTCTGGAAAAGAGAGGGGGGGGGGGGGGGGGGGGGGGGGTAACCCTTTTCTTAGTAGACGTCTAGAGCATAATTATTGTGAAGAGAAAATCAGCTTACCCACTCGGCCTCCCTCTGTGCCCTGAGGGCCCTCTCCTCAGCCATGTGCCTCTCCCTCTCCTCTCTCTCTTGGGTCTCTCTCCTTAACTATGTACAAATATGGACTCATGTTCTACAATACCATATGTATGCACCTAGTCTCGTTCCTAAACCCTGAGGGTCTGGGAACGAGACTAGTATGCACACTACCTATGTACAGGAGTTACAAACTCACATTATTTGTGTACCAGTACATGGAATAGGTAGAACTTACCCTCTCTTCACAAGCCTGTTGTTCCATCACGGCTCTCTCTTCAGGTGTTGGGCCTATTGAGTTGAGTGACATATCACATATGTCACACTGTACATTGTGGAACCTCTGTGCTCACCATAGTTGCGTGGCTCGCCAACGATCTTTTTTATCTGCTCCACGGTGTTCTCCATGTCAGCACTCGTGTCCTTTTCAACATCTGTATACACAGATCACAACAGCAAGTGAAGTCATTAACATATACGTACCCTTCCCCCTTTCCTTTTCCTATTCTATTGTAGTGCATTCTACCCTTCTATCCAACAATACAACATGCCCACAAGGTCACCATACCCCCTCCCCTCCCCTTCTATTCAAAACAGGCATATGCACACAAAGTCTCCCCTTCAAGAATGTATAGTATAATTTTTCATGACAAGTGTACATACCAATGTGTTCAGGGTGAATTTCCAGCTCATCAAAATAGTTGAGAACAGTGTTATCCTCTTCATTTTGGGAGCGAAACAAACTCAGACGACGTAGCAACCCTAAAGAAACACAAAAAATCCTGAGAGAGCTTGTGTGTGTGTGTGTGTGTGTGTGTGTGGGTGCGTGCATGTGTGCGTGTGTGTACCTTCCTCAGTGTTGTGTGTCCCCGCCACCACCCTCTCAGGAAGGTTCATCACCCTGGTCTTGAGAAAGTCATCTGAGGCATCCAGCGAGATCACAACCTCTGAGGAGAGAGAGTTGCAACTTAAAGTTACTTACCTGTCTGTCTGTCTGTCTAGACTTGGTTCATACCTGGCATAAGCAGCCTGTTGTATTGAGTAGGCTGGTCGGAATCCTGCCCTTCTTCCTCCTCCTCTTCTTCCTCACCAGCTATGGGTGCAATCAGGTGAATGCATGAGTGAGTGATGTTTTGTTATTTCTGAACAGGACTGGAAAGAAGAATAACATACGTGCAAAGAGTTGTTTGGCCTGCTCATAGGTCTTAGGGAAACCGTCCAGGATAAAGCCCTGGTTCTGGCATGGCATTGACTTCAACTTTTGCTTGTAAAACTCCAGAATGTACTGGTCACTGTACCGACCTGTGTGTGTGTGTGTGTATGTGTGTGTGTGCAGGAGGGGGGGATGTCAGGCAATCGTTTGTTTTCCACAGTGTGATAGCATTGTTCCCTGGCCCCACCCAGCTTTCCATCGCTTGCATTCACACGTGGGAAAGCCTGCTGTCCAAATGGAGCAAGTTGTGGAGATAGTGTTCTAAGAAACTTGTATACCCACCGCTGTTCTCCTCTCTGTCCTCCTTGAGGAGGTCCAGGAACTCTTGTGCCTGCTGGGCACCCGAATCATCTTCCTCTTCCTCGTCGTCCACATCAGCACGAGATGCAGTGCGCTCCTGTGAGAGAATGTGGAGGGGGAGAGCAAATTTTCTAATTCCAAGAAAAACTTTTTAATGCACTCTTGATGGGACATAAACAGTAGTAGTACTGTACTATAACAATTATAATTATTGTCAGACAACAATGTCAAGGGGTAGTCCCATATATGTCCCGTGTAGAAGCGTTTGCGACCGGGATCAAAATTGAATCAAGCGATCAAGAGCCCCTTTGGGGGGTCGATCAAGGGATCAAGGTGACCTCCGAGCTGCTAAAATCAAAGGATCAAGAATGCGCGGCTGCAATTTGACCTTTAACCCCTGAAAATCAAGCGATCAAGACCCTCAAAAGGGAACAATCAAGCGATCAAGCACACTTTTTGCCGATCAAAAAACTTGATCGCGGTCGCAAACGCTTCAAAAGGTGACATATAAGTGACTACCCTTTGAATGTTTCTTGTTCCCTTCTTTCATATATAGCTTGCAATATGGGGACTGAGAGGCTGGGAATGATGCTAATGTTTTCAAGATGTAGGCTCAGACAGAGCTGTATACAACTCTAGAACAAGCATACAACAGTAAGCAGAGATGTGTTGTTTCTGTGTACACACTCACCAGACGCTCGATGGCCTCCTTGATGACGTCTGCTGCCATAATGTGGTGCAGTTTGTAGTGGCTGCACAGCTGGGACACTACGTGCGTCTTCCCTACCGCAGGCGGGCCCAGCACACACCCACGGATTGGCTGGAACAAGAGAAGATAGAAGTTTGTTCATGAACTATCTATAGTTTGGGGAAGTTCAATTCAAGCCAAGTTCTCCTCCCTCCCTTTGTGCTCATACACAGGGAGACTTCAACACCACAAGCCTTGCAGCTGTACACAGACATAACACCACATACACATACACTCTCATTTTCAGTTCGAAGATAGTTAAATGGTTGAGCAGTACCACCGCCATACATGGGGGGATGGTGACAGCTACTGAGCATTGAATATTGCGAGGTATGTATTGCTAGGGCTGGTGCAAGAGAGTGATGGCAATTGTGATGATATGTATGTACAATAGTGTAACAAGCCTTGCAGCTGTACAAAGAGTGTGCTGGTGCTTTAGAGTGTGGTAGAAGCAGATCAAGGGTCCATTACTGTGTGGGTGATCACAGAGCTACTGTGTGCTCACCAGTAGACCTCTCTCCTCCTTGTATTCCTTGATGATGGTAGACATGTTCTCCACTAGCCCCGCCTACAAAACAACAACATCCATTAACAAATAATCCCTTCCTCATAGGTCCTGGCTCTCCCTCCTTTAGCAGTGCATGGGAGAGCCTGGGAACAAGGGTAAGCTTTACACAGATTTGAGACAAGGACAGTTAAATATACAGTCAGACTAAACTAGCCTAGCCTCGAACCCAGGCTTTCCGTTCCGGATTTTGTCTCACAGCTTTGGTTTTTCTCCAAAGCTGCGAGACAAAATCCGGAACGGAAAGCCTGGGTTCGAGGCTAAAACCAGCCCTCCAAGCCAGGATTGGACATCCTTGCTTTAATGCTTCTCCCCCACCTCAGCCCTCCAGTTGATGTTCATCAACTCTTTGGCAGATGCAGCCTCCATCTGTAGGTTCACCAGGAGTTGGTCGTAGTGACATTGCTGGGGAGAGAGGGAAGGAGAAAGAGGAAGATGAGTGAATGCTCCCCACCCCCAATATAGCTTGCTAATGTCTACAAAATCTATAGCCCTAACACTGACTACTGTTGCATCCTAGCTAGCAATGATGGCACAAATATCCCATCACTGAAGTCCACATGGTGATGGTTTGTCTCGCAAGCCAGACCCACTTTTGCGGAAGACTAGGTAATGGTGTAAGGTGGATCTAATTAACTTTGTTTGCTGAAAACATCAAGTGGAGTTGACGGAGTTGCTTGAGAATCTTGTATGCACACTGCCACTCTATCACTGTTCAGCAACTGCTGACCCCTTACACTGAGTTCCTTGTTGAGTAGGGCATCCTCTCTGGAGATGTGTTGGATCTTTCCAGTACCCAGGTTCTGGCTGATGGCCTTGACAATCTCCTCCAGCATGTTCTTGGAATCGTCCACGGCCAGGAGGAACCGTACCTTTGGCCTCCCATCAGCTATGTTCACCACCACGCTGCAGAAGGACGGCAAACAAACACATACAGAATGTTCCCTACCTCGTACCCACGCCTCATTTCCTCGTAGAAAGAGCCTGGGTACGAGGCTCGCTGTTCCCCTTCACCTAGGGTACCAGCTGATCAACTTTACTGACGAAATCGACAATCATCCAGGCACCACCAAAGCTTTTGAATGACTGCCATTTTGTATTCCAAACTGCTTGGGGTGGGATGTGTAAGAGGCTTATGAAACAGCTGCTGCATGCTTGCAGGTGTAGTATGCACCGGGTGATGTTAGCACTGGCGGGGGTCAGTGGGTACCTTGCTAGGTCAAGGATATGAATGGTGGGGACCATGTTTTGACCATCACCAAACACTTGGAGAGATGGAGTGTCACCATGCCAGGCAGACTGAGGGGGGAGAGGAGATGGGAGGGGTGAGAAGGAGAACGATGGGGAAGGAAAGAGAGAGGTGAGGAAGGGAGGGAGTGGGAATGAGAAGGGCAAGGAGGAGGAGGAGGGAGGAGACAGAAAAAAGAGAGGGGTGAGAAGGAGAACGATGGGGAGGATGAGGAAGGGAGTGAGTGAGAAGACAAGCATTCCTCTGCACCTTGAACCAGAAGTGAAATATATTTTCTCCAGCACCATACGTGAGACCAGCAGCCACAACATAGGTCATGAACTTGGACTTATTCTGCAACAAGAAACAGCACATGATCAAGAGCCTTGGTGCTTCACAAGTGAGGCCCAGGAGGGAGAGATCAGTATAGAAATCCTTGCACCTAATGTCCAGTTATCTTACACTCCCCACTTGATAGAGAACTACCCCATATCACTCACTGTCTTCCCCAGCTTGGTGACTAGTTTCTCCAGTGTGATGTGCTTGCTAAAGTTGGGGTGGGCCCTTCGTCTCCGATAGTCCTCCTCCGTAAATGGGACATCTGGCTCCTCCTGGATGATGAACAACATGGACACTCAGGGCCTATCTCCCCACCCTTTTCCTCTTCCCTTTGTTTGCATATGGCAAACAAATTAATATACAGCAAGGGGTATCTTCCCACTTCGTCAATTCCCACTTTGTCAATTCCCAACATTGACCAAATGGGAATTGACAAAGTGGGAATTGACAAAGCGGGAATTGACGAAGTGGGAATAAACCCAGCAAGGAAGGGTCTGGTTCTAAATTGGGAACAAGGTTTTTTTGTATGACGTACCGGGTCAAGGGGCTTGCTGCGTGCCCACGTGAGAATGGTAGAGAGACAGATGAACACTTTCTGTGATGTAAGTGAAGAGATCTGGTCATGGATAGCTGCAGTTGGGAGGGTGGGTGGGGAGGGGAGGGGGGGGGAGGTGCATTGGTATAACAATATACAGTGTACAGCTATTGGGACTGCTTATACACAGGTCTAGCCTCCGCCCCATCCGAGTTTCCATTGCTTGGAAGAGTCTGAAAAATGCTCACCAGGACCACTGGTATGAATGCAAAGAAATAACCTCTGCCTACAAACAAAGCTAGCAGGGAGGTGCATGTGCAATGCCTGTGATTGAAGTACCCCTCCCTCTCTCCTCTCTCTCTTTTTTTTCCTTTCTCTCTTCCCTCTCTCCTCCCTCACCTTGCACAGCCCATGAGGCTTCCTCCACTTGTGTCTGCTCCTCAACTACATCGTAGACTATGACATCACAAGTGAGGAGGGCTGCCAACAGATTGTCTTGAGCAGAGGGCTGGGGGGAGGGAGAAGAACAGACGGGAAGAGGATGAAAAATACAGTGTGCATGAATTACCACGCAAGTACTGATGGAGCTTTTTCTGTCGAATTCCTGAGCCCAATACTGAGAACCAGATGTGCTGCCTACCATACCTTCACAATTTCAGTCACCCACTCTGGTTTCTGAGCCTTAGCATCTTGCAGAGTGCCAACAACTTCATATTTGTTGGTTGCTCCAGTGTCCTGCTGTTGTGCTGCCAGGGGCTTGGAGTCAACATCTTCGTCGAGCTGGGTATCCTGCTGTGAGGCACCCACCACTGACTGGCTGAGAACCTGGGGGTGTATGTGAGGTTTGGCGAGGTGTTCAAGTTGCAGTTTTAATACTGAGCATGCACTTTGCAGGTAAGAATCTGCGTGCAGGGGAAATTTTGGGTGCATGAGGGTTACACCTTGTGCAAGTTAGCATGCAGTTTCACATGGCTTTTCTTTTCTTTCTACAGCCAACCTTGCTCAGTACTTTTCCTGTGTAAGTATCCACGTGGTTCACAAATATTCGAACCATTTTTAGTCTACCTTTCCACCACAGATCAAGCTGATCAGTGATCTCCTCCCCCGTTCAATGGTTCATGTCGTTGTTGTTGCCGTTCGTTGTCGTTGCTAGGATACGTGATCACGTGATAATGTTCAGTCTCGTTCCCGAGTTGTAATTTGGGAATGAGACTGCATATAGCCGGGGGCTGTGAATGTGATTTCCTGCAGTTGGAGGACAAACACAAAGGGAACAGGAACTCACCTCCTGTCCGCACAAAGGTAAGCAAGTATATAGATCATAGGTTACGTATTCCATAGTTATGACATGATCGTATACTCTGGTGTTTATGTACTAGTACGGTAGTTTGTTGTCGATTTTGCAACTATTAACGCTAATTGATGCTGGAAAGTGGGAGTATGAGCTCAGAAATTGGGAAAACTGGCTGCAGATAACACAACCTTTTCAAGAATTAGTCCAACAGTTGACTACAGGACATAGGCTAGGGCCTGGGAGACCAGTTGTACAGCGGAGTGTTTACTGACTGCAACTGTATGTGTGCCATGTTCCAGCACAGAACTCGCACAGTAGTGATGTCACTACACACGATGAAGGAGGGCCTGCTGTTCAAGAGAGGCCGGATCAATACAGAGTGGCGACAGAGGCTCTTCATCCTCAATAGGAAGCAGCTGGCATATTTCAAGGGCAGTGTAAGTTTTAGCATGGAGGCATCGTGAAAGTAATCAAGGTCTAAATGCACCTGACAGTTTTACACAGCACTCAGTTGAAGCCAGACATGAGTTTATTTAACACTTCTCTGAATAGTGAGACACTCCTTTATCGCTTTCTGCGAGGAGGTACATACTCCACTGCAGCAGTGTGGAAGTAAACTTTCATCTTGATGCTATTAATATGGGGCCTGAAACATTATGACAGATTGCTTTCAAGTGGAAGAGATGATGGGATCAATCTTTTTCCTTAAATTGTAGTGTGTCAGGTTAGTGGAGGTATTCTTCCACTTGCTCCTTGTCAATGGTCAAAGGCAGACCGCCATGGTAATGCAGGGAACATATGGCTTCTGTGTGCTGTATGAAACTTGTAACCTTCAGAAACTCACAAAATGCAATAATCTTCAACTCAGTGTGCAAGTGATCATAACCTAGAAGTGGGAAAGAGTTGAGAACAAGGCCACTCCCTCCTCCTCTCTCTCCCCCCCCCCCCCCCCCCCCCCCCCTCCCTGCCTTGTAATTTACTTCAGAGAAATGTAACATTTTGTAACACATATGTAATTGATATCAATATTGAAATACAACAAACAAGGAAGACTGGTAATGGGTGATCAATTTTCATGTTTAAAATTCTTGACTGGTGACCGTCCTACCAAGCATTGGCAATTAGATCCATGCCATAAGTCCCTCCATATACAGTAGCCTCAGCATTCCTGTTAAGGTGTGAATCCCCTCAAAGCAGCCAACCTTGTCGAACTTCTTTAGGGGATGTTGTGCACATTTTTAGGATAACATTGCATTCCAAGTAAGGAAGCTTGTGTCTCACAAAACATCAAGAGTTATGGCGTCTAGTAGACTTGTTCCCAGGCTCCTCCGCTCTGGAATACGGACATTGAAGTTGTGCAGGCAGAGAGAGCCTGGTATTTTTTCTCACATGAGCAGCATCAAAGGTAGAGAGGGGGTAGAGAGACCTTAATTGTGCATGGGCATACCCGAAGGCTCAGAACAGGAAAATGAGCGAAGGTAGCGGGAAACTGACTACACATATCTAGCTATCGGGGGGCGAATATTATGCACACCGAGTGTTGAATGCATAGTTGGTTGAATAGCGTGCAAAATGCTGCCTTTCTGTTCTAAAAACTCTGGTCCTATTTCGATTACGTCATGATCATGTGAGAAAAGATACCAGGCTCTCCACGCCTAGACAATTCGTGTTCCGGGGGAGCCTGGGAATGAGTCTAGGTAAATCATCTAGTCTTGGTCCCAGACCAAAAACAAACCACAGTACAGATCGCTTTCAGTATTTCATGTTGAACTGGAAGCAGTACATGCACCAGATGACATCTGTGGACGAGACTAGTCAACGTCTTGGACTATTTGAGCAAGTGATACCATTGTTTGTGTAGCCTCCCCAGGCCTTAATTCATAGCTTGTTGCTTGCAGTACAAATTCCCATTGGTCAAGAGTGCATGATGATGTCATTTTTGGACGTCATCTTGTATGGGTGGATTAAAGTATTGCTCAATGCTCTATATATATTTCAAGCAGTTCTTGATACCCCAGTAGACTTACAGGTGAAGTAGCATAGTGCCTTCAGGATTCAATCTAGAGGTTTTTTTTTTTTTTTTTGGGGGGGGGGGGGGGGGGGGAGGGGGAAGCTTCCCTCCCAAACAAACACTCCAGCTTCCCCCCCCCCCCCAAAAAAAAAATTTTTAAACTACCTGAAATATTTGTAAAACATGGATTTAGACGTGATTTTACCTCTTGGATTGCATCAAAACTAATCTTGGAGGATCTAAAATCCTAATTTTTTCTTGAGGGGCATGCCCCCAGACCCCCCTAGACAACACTAACACTTTATACAGCTTCTCCCCCAAACTCTGAAATTATGGTTTTGTTTATACCGTAAGTGTTTCTGAAACTAATGGACAACTGACGTTGTCGACTAGTTTGGGAGCGAAAGTTAGTACATAACTGTGTCCACTCTACTTAACCCCCCAGAGCTAAAAATACAACAGATTACAGTTGTGATAGAGCGGTTGTTTTGGTATCTTGTTTGTGAGAAATGTGGTCGTTTATCATCACAAAGTTACACTGTTGACTATTGTTCTGCCAGGCTGCAGCAACTTGATTGGTTTCCCCTCCCCCTCCTCATCTTCACCCTACCATCTTCTCCCTTGTCTCTCTCTCTACCTCTGTCTCTCCCTCAGAAACATTCACCATCAGGAACAATAGAATTAAAAGAAATCAGATCAATATCAGATATTTTAGAAGACGGAACATTTCAAGTGAGCTCTCTCTTTCTCTCTCTCTCTCTTCAAACGTTTTCCGTTCTCTATATGGGAGGGTTCAGAGTCACCAGAAGACAATGTGTACATGTCATTTTCTGTTCCACAAATACCTTGTGTGACAACAGACTTTACATGTTGAGTCATTGTTCGGGTGACAGAGAAAGAACTTGACTGTACACACACACACACACACACACACACACACAATGCACACACACACACACACACACACACACAATGCACACACACACACACACACACACACACACACACACACACACACACACACACACACACACACACACACACACACACACAACACATTATAGATAATAACTCCCACCAGAACCTACGAGATCAGAGGAGGTAAGTTTTATAGCTCCATTTGAACATCCCGCATGAAACCCACGTCCTGGGAGCCTGCCACAATGTAGTCCTTAGTATAAGGTAGACCATGTGAAGGTCCAAGTGCTCACAGTGGACCATGTACTTCATTAGTCTATCAAGCTAGCCCATCACCCTCCAGGAAAGTGTATATAGTCCTTAGTATAAGGTAGACCATGTGAAGGTCCAAGTGCTCACAGTGGACCATGTACTTCATTAGTCTATCAAGCTAGCCCATCACCCTCCAGGAAAGTGTATATAGTCCTTAGTATAAGGTAGACCATGTGAAGGTCCAGGTGCTCACAGTGGACCATGTACTTCATTAGTCTATCAAGCTAGCCCGTCACCCTCCAGGAAAGTGTATATAGTCTTTAGTATAAGGTAGACCATGTGAAGGTCCAGGTGCTCACAGTGGACCATGTACTTCATTAGTCTATCAAGCTAGCCCATCACCCTCCAGGAAAGTGTATATAGTCCTTAGTATAAGGTAGACCATGTGAAGGTCCAGGTGCTCACAGTGGACCATGTACTTCATTAGTCTATCAAGCTAGCCCATCACCCTCCAGGAAATTGGTGAGAGATGGTCTGGCTTGATAGACTATACAGGTCCTCATGGTGTACACAATGGTCAAACAGTACTCTATCACTGATGATACTTTACAAATAGTTAATCAGCTGTGAAACTTTACATTTGTAGTAATAGGGAAAAGGGAAACAATTAATTATTAGCAAATTATTACATATTTACACACACACACACACACACATACACACACACACACACACACACACACACACACACACACACACACAGAGTCAAGAGAGTCCACCGAGGCATGGATAACAGCATTAAAAGGAGCGCACAGTGATCTACAGGGAAAACTGCCCTAGCACATGTATCTTCTAACCCCCTCTCTTTTCCCTTCTCTTCCTTTCCTTCTCTACATATTGTGTAGTGGACACATAGTGGAAAATGCCGCTGGTTCTCTATCACTGCATGATAGCTGAATGTACTGCTGCCATTTTGTTATATTGCTTGCAGATTATGTTTATTCATGTCCCACGACATGACTTGCAGTTGACTGTCCACCAAATACACATCTCATACGGTAATACTCACAATTTACATAATATCTAGATAGTATAAGGTAGTATAACCTATACTACAATAATAATTTTTTCAATATGTATATCAACTACTCCCTCTTGTTGTCACTGCAGTTTGATTATACTGTACAATAATTCCCACGTCAGTCTAGTCTCGTCCCCAGACCCCACCCTCTCAAGAGGCGCACAAGGGCTAGGTACGAGACTAGCATCAGTCAGCCACGCCTAAGGGACCATCTCTTTTCTTTCCTCTTCATCACTACCACACACAATTGACTATAAAATCTTTCATGAGCCAAGATCAAATATAACAGGAAATTTAAAAACAAACTACACCACTTCACTCTGTAGAACTATCTGAGTCAGAGCTAGCGCCATCTTCAGGTAACTTGCCAGTCACAAGAAAGTGCCCATGTTTCCTGATGTGAGAGCCAAGAAGAACGCCTGTAGAAGAGACACCAAGTCAACCACACCCTGGATGAATGACATACAACGTACCCATCGTGTGCAGTACACTTCCTTGACCCTTGTCCTTCAAATCACCATCAAGTTTCCTCCAGTTCACTCTCTCTCCTCTCTCTTCCAGCTGCGTCCCAACGTAGGCTACAGTCCGCTTCAACTCATCACAAAAACCCTGAAGGAACGGTGCAAACGCACAGGTATTTTTCCAACATGCTGGTAGCCTCATTCCCAGGCTCTTTGTCAGGTGCAGGAGATAGCCTGGGAATGAGGCTAACATCCTGGTACATATATAAAGTGTCATGCCTAAAATGTTAGGCACGTTTAACCCTTTAGAGCCGGCAGCACCAAAAGGTACACAACTGACATGGTGCGGTTTTGACCCTAAAGGGTTAATGCTAAAGTGCGTAAGGAGAGACCAATAGCACAGAGTGCGTGGCTATAGTGAGACAGACTTCTCATAAATAAAAATAAAAACCGGCTACAGGCAACAGTACAGGTACAGGTACATAACACAGGCAGTTTAAGTGGCTCTTTTGTCCAACCTATTGAAGCAGACACACATGAAGGCTTTAAATGGTTTTACAAGCAAACCCAGTGTTTGGTGAATTAGCCAGCTATGGTTCTAAGTCGAAAAGAAACATTCTCTGCAAGCAAGAACTTACCATCGACAAATGGCCGTCCAACCTCTCCACTTCATCATCACTATCACCTGCATAAAGAAACACTCCTCATCACGACACCTAGCCTCATTCCCAGGCCACTCCCCAGATTCTAAATCTGGAAGTGGTCTGGGAACATGGCACCACTTTCACATAGAGCCAAACAAACCTTGAGAACAAGCCGACTGACCTTCACTACCTGGGAGGTGTTGGACTGCCTCAGAGCTACGACCTCCTCGTCTGTATCCTGCTGCTGAAACTTGCGGCTTCTGAGTCCGCCTCACATGAAGTGCCTCGGAAGAAAGCTTCTGGAATGCTCTTCCAAGATCCTCCTTGGTAGGCTGCCGTTGAGGTCTGTAGGTTAGTTGTTTCTTTTTCCCCACCTGGATTCTGAACCAGCTGCCTCCAATGTGACGGAAGTCAAGTTTCACTAAACTCAGATGACGGTCATGTGTCGCAACTAGTCTCTCATAAATGGAGAAGATTTGGTCGTAGAGAATACCTCCACCTTCAACTGCTTCAGAAATGAGCCCAAATTTCAAGCCACCCAACCACCCAGAGCGTGCTAGCCATGAAAATTCACGTCTTCTTCCTTTCATCAGTTCTTTCCAAGTAGGAAGGGAAGTCTTTGCAGCATAGGGACCTTGGAGTCGGCGGTCTTGTGCCAGTTTAGCGATGCAGCTGTACTGCTCCTCTGTGAGCCTAACACAGTTCTAGTAACAGAGAGAGAATGTGATAGCCTCAAACCAAGGCTTTCCGTTTTGGATTATGTCTTGCAGCTTTGGAGAAAAATCCAATTTCTCTCCAAAGTTGCAAGATACAAATCTGGAATGAAAGCCTTGGTTCAAGGCTGAGAATGCAGTGCAAAATGTTAGACGACTTCTGTGTATTGTGAGCTCAAGTGCCAGTAGACAAACGACTTAGAAGCTGTGTGTGTATGTTGAACCATGCTGCATAAATTGAACTGTGTACACGTTTACATACTTCATCTATATTTGTGGTGACGGTGGTGCTAGGAACATCTCCCTCCTCAACCTCGGCTGCTGCCTACAAACAAATGAAAACTTGACACATTAAAAAAGCAGTATATGAACAGATGATAATGCAGCAAGCAACACTCACAGACTCAGAACTGGGGCTGGAAGCAGTTGAACCATGGCTTGACACATCTTGATTATTGTGGTCCATTTTGCTTGTTGCTTGATACTGGTAGATACTACTACATTAACTATCACTCTACCCTCACTTTGCTACAGACCGCAGAAATTTTAAAATTTCTTATCCAGTTCATTGGCCTTCTTCTTGTGGTAGTCCCTCTGGCTCTTAAGGCGGGTCACTCTCAGCTCGTGAATCTTCCACCCGAACAGTATTCCCAACAGAAAAGCGAGGACACCAACGACAACGAACGACTTCATTTTGGCATAGATTGGTTAACAATCTATGATTTTGGTCACGATTTGGTTCTAATTAAAGCCCACCAAGAGGGCGTGGCAAGTACACCTGTGGCTATGCGGATAATGTGCTCAAGGGAGTCTAAGAGAAAGGCAAGAGGTATGTCACCCGTTGCTTCACAGTTGAAGTGTTCCTTTACCCATCCTTCCAGTAATAGACCATCCTTTGGCTTGCTGAAGGAGTTAGGAGAAAAAAAAAATTGTTAGGCACGATATGACCAAATGTTTCTACTTACCAACAGGAATGAAATACACTTATCCGGTCAAGTCCAGCTACCAGTCCCCCAAGACTATCATGAGCTTAAAGACGAGTGGTAAATATTTTCTTTGCCCTCCCTAAAGTTTATAAATCACTTTAATTTGTTTGCATGTGCTGAGTTGATCGTTCTGTTCTGCTCTAGCCTTCAACCCCAGTCCAGCAAATGTCAACCAGTACGACCTGCTCTCAAGGCACATGGAAGCACACTATAGAAGAGTGACTTCAGCAAAAGGTGTTCTTGAGATCCACCTCGGTCATAGACATGCATGCATAGACCATCTTAGGAGGCTAACATGAGACACAAGAGAAGCAATGATACACAGCCACGCAAGCCATGAGAGAAGCTAATAGCCTGGATACAGGCTACAGTGCACCCTAGCCTAGAGCTACATATAGGACAAGGTTACTTCAATTATCTTTATGTTTGACCTCCAGGAAGAACAGACACTTCAACTCCAGAGTCTTTGTTGAAGTGTACCAAAGGTACTCAACCAGTCAGCCATAAGCCTGGCCATTGAGTCTGATCTGTTTCTGTTCATTTACGCACTGCCATTTCCCCTTACCAGTACAAGATCAGGCAAAGGGACATTCTCAACATGCATGCAGCTCTGTCACTGTAAGCCACATATGCCTACTGTCATGAGGCAAATGGCAGAGAGGGATGACTCTAGTGTTTGGTTTTGCAGGGACGGTCGTCGCCTGAGAATAACCTGAGATCCAGCAGGGCTCTGAAGACAGCAACACCATGCACTTCATCCAAATCTGATGCAGGATTCGTCAGCATGACAACTTCTCTGGAGAGCTTGCACATGGCTGAGGAAGAGCTGGACTATGGAGGCTGTCTATCCACCAGTGATCACTACACAGCAAGGAACAAGAGGGATGTTGTACACTTGGAGGATCACTTACTCCCTGCAAGAAACAGTGAACACACGTTTGAGCAGTTTTCAACTGACACTACCAACTTTCCTGGAAGACTGACAAAGTACAAGCATTTGCTTGACTCACCTCTGAATGGCGATACAAAATGGCAGCAATATCACACAAAAACTGGCCAACTGACTGGGTACCTGCGGTACAGGGAAAAATCCAGCTCTAGTAAATGTCCACCATCACCTGGGAGTGTATCCACCAGCCCTTGGAAGCCAGCTTTCAACACAAACTCACCTTACTCCCTCTCTTCAGCGTTTCCCTCTCCCACTGTCTTTCAAAATCACAAAGGTAGTCTATCCCCACATCATAAGAGAGACACAGGTACACATAGAAAGATAAAATATTCAGGTTTGCAACCACAAGGAGAAGAGAGTTTTGGGCGGACACAAACTTTAAACAAGGATATCGATGCAGCTGCACACTCCATCTCCTCGGCTGTACTCCAGACTTCAGATCCAACTGGGCCCCAGTCTGATCAAGAGTTCCAGTTGCAAGCTGAAGGCCATCCACAGTACAAACCACCTGAAGAAGATGGTACTTCTCATGGGGAAGTACATGATACCAAGTTGCTGGCTGGAAGTAAAACCCTTGCAGAGGAGAGCATTTCTCAGGATGATAAAACCTGGACAGATGAAGGGCAAATCGACCGACCAAGCCATGATGTTACTCAAGACATGGCCACCTCCAATGTCAGTTCTTCCTTGCTACAGATAGAACTGAACCAAGTACAGACTGATAAAGTCACTGTAGTGTCAGCTGGTGAGAGAGGGAGAGAACTCTTTGCTAAGACAAATGAGCTGAGTTTACAAGCCCAAGCTGTAGACACAAGGTATTCTGTCTTTATATTCCGTGTCTGCATGTGGCACTAACAACCACATAAATCACCGGTATCTATCTTGTGCTCTTGTTGCAGTACACAAACTTTAAGGAGAAGACTAGAGGAAGAGTAAGTTTGACGTGCATGTAGCACAACCATTCAGTTTGGCCATGATCTAGCCACATACTCGGGCCACGGTGGGAGAGGAAAAGTGCCTTTCCTTTCCTCTGTGGCCCGAGTATGTGGCTAGGTTGGATGGTAAGTCCATATTTGCACCCCATCATTTGTTGTTTGCAGATTAGCTGACAGATGCTTGAGATTAAAATAGCCATGCACGGCAAGAGCCTACAATGCTAAGATTAGAAGGCCTGAGCTATGGGGCCAGTCTGTTTATTACTAGTTCTGTCTGCATACGCAGGAGGCAGGAAAATGAATATCTGGAGTTTGTAGCCGGAGTGACGAGAGACATTCTTGCCAGGGGGGTGCTGAGTGACTTGGCTATGGCGCTGTTGTTCCAGTCACACATTGAGAGAAACAGACACAGACTCAGAGTGGTAAGATAGCAGACACATGTCTGTCCTCATTACCAGGCCATCCCCAGCTCCAGTCACTTGCACACAAGCAACCAAAAACTGGAGTCGGTGAAGGCCTGGAACTCAGTTAACACAGACCTACCCTAGGCTTGGTACTTTCTCGTAGGACATTATGCTGGAAAAGATCCAGTCACTGAAGAATGAACTTGGGATTCAAAACTAAAGTCGATTCTGTTGCTTCATTCTGAAAGCCTGTACCCATTTTCACTTTGCAGACTGTAATATTTATGAGAGTTTTCACCTGTTGCATTAATTTGGCATGAAATGGTAAATGAGGACATGTATTGTGCTAATTAGTTAACATCTTCACTTAAAACACCATGTTCAGCATGGTAACACTATCATCTAGTTGCAACTTCAATGCAACAAATTTTACAAATATTGAGAGATGACCACAACAGCATAAGTAAAAATTGAAACCACAAAACTGAAAGAAATGTAGCTATAGACCAAACGAAACTAAGCCGTCAGAGGCACATATGATGAGTGCCCAAGGTTATTATTGTGAATGGTGATTAAGAACATGAATAGTACATTTAGGATATAAAATTAATGAATAGTACATTTTAGGATGTAAAATTAATACTACATCATGTTGAGAGACACATATTAAAGTATTTAGTCTCCTGTTCTGACATTGGGATTGGTTCTCCAGTCCAGGGAGGGTTCCCGTTCTGCCACGCTCCTCCCAACTCTTGTCATGAGCACAATGATAGTGACCACGGCAAACATGGCCAGAAAAATCAGCACCAGGTAGCGACGCAGGAGCACCGTGGACTCATCCATCGTGACATTCCACCTCTGCTGGTGCCTGGGGAGGGTATGTATGTGGGAGAAGTGTGTGTATGGAGGAGCTTAGCATCAGTGGTGCACCAAGTAGCAGCGACACGAGTTCTAACGTCTGATTTAAGGATTTAAGAGATGTAGTATCAATGGTTTCGATCCTCTGACCCAGCCTTGTTCTAAGGCTCCTTCCCAGCTTTTTGGTACATTAAGTAAAAGCTGCCTGTGAACAAGACTACTTCCAACCACCTTGAAGATAACAATGTGCACAGAACAAAGGCATGCAAGTGAAGACTTGCTCACTTGAACCATCTTGAGACCATCTCCATTGGGTTCTTTCTCCTGTACTTGTTCTCATCGTTGTCTGCCAACACCGTCCTCCCTCCATCCCCACTGCTGACCACTCTGTGGGGGTGTGCCCCCCCACCACCTGCTGCTAGAGGAAGCAGGAGGAGACGGGAAGAGAGGAAACGGAAGGAGAGGGACAGAAAGCAACAGAATAGGGTATTTTCATGTGCAGGACTAGTCTCATTCCCAGACCACTGACCACAGTCTAGGAATGAGCATGAGACTAGTCCCTGGCTAACCACATGATACCAGAGGAAGCACTTCCTTAGGCCACACAACTAACACAAAATTATGGAACCATAAAAATGACAGTTATGAGCTTCAATGCTGGCACCTGGTAACCATAAGTGAGCAGGAAATGCATGGCCAAGTTTACTCACCTCCTCTGTTGACTGGGTGCTCATACAGTTGTAGGGAGACGTGAGGGGAGTGGGTGTGAGGGTGAAGCTGTGATACAGCTGACGAGGTAGAGGAGTGGTTTGCCACGGGAGTGCTGGTCACCAGGGAAGGAAAGTCGAAATCAGGACTGTCCCTTCCTAGGAGAGAAGGGAGTGTAATGTTGCTTAACACAAAAATCAAAGAAAGAGGAAAAGATAACAAACCTGAGGAAGATGGTTTTAATTCACTGGTGTCATCTGGAAACGTGTTTTGCAACCCTAGCCCCTCTCTTGCCCAGTTAAAAGACCTCAACACCTTTCTTAGCCTCTCCGCCACAGGGGATGCCATGTTTGCAGGAGGGAAGAGATGATCCTGTGGAGAAACATTGTAACAGGGGTAACATGGCAGTGAGAATATTCTTTGGAATCCACGTACCTTGCACTTTGGGCATCTGAATCCTGCTGGTGCGGTGTGATGAGGGAGCGATTGAGCATAGCTGTCCAGACAAGGCTGGTGAAATAGGTCTGTGCAAAAGAGAGACAGAATATGTCAGGCACACAGACTTTTTACTAAAACGGTTTCTTCATCATCTGCAGAAAAGTGATAAATATACGAGACTCATTACAAATGTGGTGCTCGTTGTTTAGAACTCACCATAACAGGCTAATCTAACGACTTCTCCCTCTTGGATGGACTTGCTGCAGAGCACACAGATCGGATCGTAGTTGCTGTCCTCGAGCCATTTCAGATAGGACTGCACTACGCACTAGACAAACGAGAATGGTGTGACATGGTCTGATGTGACAAGTTCTAAACCTTGTCAAGCTTTATTCTGGAAGGTTGAAAGACTTACTCTTGAATGCTGTGTGACCATGCAGTCTTCACAGACGTTCACTCGATGCACGAAACAGAACAGGTTGGTCACCCTACGCTTTGGACACTTGCAGAGTCCCATCTTTCGCACTGCACCACTCGTGATTGTCACATGAAAAAGTGAGCAAATCACGTGATAAATGTCAGACGGGGAATCCCCTAACACCCTCCTCTGCTGGAAACACCTACTGCGATCGAGAAGACATGTAACTTGTAAGCGATCTCCCGCAACCACGATGGGAGAGGAAGAAGCTGAAAAAAGTCCAGAACGCCATAATGAAGGTCCTGCACAACAGGACCGCAGGGGTACGGAGCCCCGAAGATGCTATTATGCATGTGCAGCTATCCCGCTCGTCCTAGCGTTTGCCATCTATTTCATGCCGTCCATTATTGATGAATGGGAGGCGAGGTACGGCTACGGTGTTATGCCCTCCTTTGATCTTCCTCCTGGCGTGATGGACCAGTTTCGAGTGTATGACGCAAACGGAGACGGCTGCATCGACCCATCTGAGTTTGTGGCGCTAGGGATACGGATCAGAGAGGAGGTGCGCGTCCCTTCTGCTGAATTACAGTCCAAAGCAAATACACCTATTTACCTTCACAAGCTACTGCATTTTTAGCAATAGCCCCACCCACTCAACCTCTAATGTCTCTGTCCCTTTCTCTCTCTGTCCCTTTCTCTCTCTCCCTTTCTGTCTGTCCCTCTTCCTCCCAGAATGATCGCTTCCAGTTTGAGGACGTAGAGATGGGCCCAGACAAGGAGGTGGTGGTGGTGAAGGCAGAGTTTGAGCCAATAGTTCTGGACACCATGACCAAGTTCGGAGATAAACAGGAGGTGGGGAGGGAAAACGGGGGAGAGGGGACTTCACTTAGCCTGCTGTGTATGACAGACAGAGCTGTCACTGTGTTCTCATCTTCCCACAGTTTTACTTTGGTGCTCCAGAACAGATCCTCCCTGGTCTCATTCTTTGGAAGACCCCTCAACACCCTATTCATGCGTATGGTGTTGGAAACTTTCGTGCATTCCTTCCTCCTTCCAGCAGCTGGCATGTCGGGAAACCGTATCACATCATTGATCCCATCTTGAATGAACTAGGTATCCACATGAACCGTTATCGTCCAGCTGTTCCGGTCGGGAAGGAGATTCTGCTGCACACTTTGCTGACTCAGTTTCATCCCAACATATTCCTTCACACTCGTTTCGGACCACGAGGCAGCCTTGCTCTCGTCAGAGCCAGAAGCGAGAAATACTTGGACATTGTCATGAGGTAGGAGGAGGATATGAAAGTGCTACTCTTTGTAGATAAAGTTCAACTTTGCTGTCTATACTCGGCCTCATGTCTGTTATGCTAGTCATATAAAAGACACTTCCCATGCAGCGATAAAGTAAACTTGTTGCTATGGTGGCTGTTTGCATAAGCTGTGACCTCATTCCCTGGCTCCATTCCAGCTACAGTATGCTGGAGTGGAACCCAGGAATGAGACTGCGCATCAAGTTTTGGTAGGCATTGGTATTGGTATACATGTAGTTGTCTGAGTAAATTTCAGGTCTGCTTCAGGGACGTCACCCTAGCCTCGTTCCCAGGCCTGTGGATAGGCCTTTCACCGTGTTAGCTGTGATAGAAGGGAACAAGGCTATGTCACCCTGCTTCCCTCTTCAAAGTTTTCCTCTCCACCACCTCTCTCAACAGAGTACATGCTGAATACCAGCTGAATGAGGAGCCTAACTTCCCCTTCTGGTTCACCCCCGCCCTCTTCTCTGGGAGGCTCATCATCGACACAGAGGCGAAACACATTGAACACTTTGAGCTGGCCCTACCCACCAACAAACAACTCAATATTGGTAGGTAACTATGGGTAACTGTCATACCATGGAGGTTAAAGGTCACCATGGAGGTTAAAGGTCACCACTGGTGTTGCACATTTTCAGATATGGAATGGATTACAGGTGCAGACAGTAACGAAGTAGACATTGGTGAGTTGTTATGTCGTAGTTTGTGTGTTGCTCATGTAATCGACAAATTTGGTAGTATTACGTAGGCAAGCAGAGTGGCGCAGTGGGAGCGTGCTGGGCCCATAACCCAGAGGTCGATGGATCGAAACCATCCTCTGCTAAGGCTTTTTTTTTTCTTCCCATCAAGTAAAAGTTTGGTAGTTACACAAATTTCGTGTGTATGGCTGATGCAAGATAGAAAATCAGTAGTGAGAATGGATGCGCACATGCACACACTATTTTTTTCCACTTCCTCCTTCAAAGGTTACGTACCTATGATGGAGCTGCGCTCCTTCCAGCCCTCTGGCTACCTGGAAAACGGGACTGAGCTCAACACGACTGAGGTGCCTTTTGACCCCACCAGTATCCAGTGGTACGAGGAGATCCCTCTCAGTGAGGCCAGGCTTATCTTAGAGAGGATCATGTACCCCTTCAAGAAGGTAAGTAGCCTCCCTCTAGCCTTGTTCCCAGGCCACTGTCGGTCATTCCTCTCTCTGAAGTTGTCCAAATGTTTCTTCTATCGTACCTCCCTCCTTTCTCCCTAGCTCCCCTATCTCTCCTTTTTGGATGCCTTTGAGCTGGCCTTGCAGGAACACAAACTAGTGCACTCCATCCTTCTCTGGGGGGCACTGGACGACCAGTCCTGCTGAGGATCAGGGCGGACACTCCGCGAAGGCCCGCTGGAGTGCCCGCCCATCCTCAACCTCCTCAACAACAGCTTCGTCAATACATGGTCTCTGGTGAAAGACCTTCAGGTGAGCATGGCTTCCAGATGCGACCTTGCTGGTCTCACCTCAGAGTTTGTTGTCTCTGCTAGGATATTACAGCCAATGAGTCCATTCCAGAGCAGCAGAGAAGACTGGTTCAACTCTCACTGGATAGCTACAAGTATGTACGGCCTTGTACTTGGTTGCGACCTTGCTTGTAGATGCACACAGCACACATGCATACATACACACGTACACATGCTCACACATGTGGACACACACACACACACACGCACAGGTTCCCAGTACAGTCAATGGTCGTAAGACCTGAAGATGGAGTAGTCCTCAGTCAACTAAACGCGAATGACCTGCTAGACCATGGTGCTGACGCAGGAATCATCGAGTCTCTGCTGTAAGTGCACGTCTCTCACCAACGATTGACCGTCTCTGTTAGTGTTGGTCTTTGTACACACCAGTACTATCATATATGCAGAAATTATCGATAATATTTTGTGAAAGCCTGCTGCATGAAATGTTTTGAGTTTCAATTTTTATGATTCACGATAGCGCGGTGTGTGCACTGCATACTAGTGCATGTAACACGGTCATTTTGTAGATTTCGCAGGTGCAAAATATGTGGAAAATTTTCCACCATAAAAATTTCAACATATATGGTTCTAGTTCAACCAACCTCCAACTTGATCTTATTCTCTGATTCACCAACTCAATATCGCGTTACTTCCCCCCAACAGGGATGACCCCATTAACAACAAATACATCAGCTTCTTGAAGGAGGGCCAGGCAGCAGCCTAACTTCTGTCACAGTCAAGTTATCACCTGTGCATTTTTTTTGTTGTGACTACTGCCGCCTTTGTTGATTATGTGTTTCTATGGTAACATTTGTTTTTCTTGTCTGCCGAGTTTTTCTATTTTTGCATCTTTCATATGTGGAATGGTATATAGTGGTATGTTTCTTCTGGAACTGGTTGATCGTTTCCATGACGATGCCTGCTCAAAACCATGTCACATGGAGAGCTTGTGTCTGATGTATCAAATGATCAGTTATACCCACCTCCAGAATAATATTTTTATTTTTGAATTTATTTTTATACTTTTCATTTTTGTAAAGCTTCTGGGTAAAGCACATTCCTGATTTCATGATACATTGTTTCTATTGTCGGCAGCCTCAGGCTGAATTCCTGAAATGGAAGGTATAAAAAATTTGTAACGACTTTGTGTCTAAAGATTCTGTCTGTGAATTAGTACATTAAGTGACATTTTCTTTAGAGGAAATGTCATCCATAAGCAACATGTAGCTAGTCGATAGACAGGAGATTTCCTCAGTGAACTATCTTGCATAACTCTAATCTCAGTAGCTAATGCATGTAGTTTGGATACTGTGTGCTATACTACAGTATACTACAACTTAACTGTGTGTTATACTACAGTATACTACAACTTAACTGTGTGCTATACTACAGTATACTACAACTTAACTGTGAAAAGAGGTACAAGTTTGAAGACTTTGCACTGGGGCCCTTTTCCTTCACCCACCATTACCGCTAGGTAGAAAATAATCCTGTGCTGTGTTTGCATGTGTAAGTAGTACCAGATACTCAATAACACTTGAAGTTGTCAGTCTCTGTCCCAGATCCTCAGTGCAGATTGCTTTCAGTTTGGTGTGCTATAATTGTTACCATGGTGATGTACCTTGTACCCAGGCTGTACAAGAGCGAGCCTGGGTATAACATAACAGCTTCTGATGTGTTATAACAGCAGTATATGCACTGAATGGAAGGGTCTGGAAATGAGACTATTTGCTATTAGTATTGTTGTTTGTTACCATGGTGATAGCTTCATTGATGATGATGTCGCCAATGATTGTGTGGGGGAGGAAGAGGGAGGAGGAGGACCCCCACCAGTACATGGTGCACACCTGCACACCCAGAGACTCCACCACAACCACAGACTCTGGAAGAAATGGAGGAGAGCAGGAAGGATATGAGATGGTTTCCAAATGTCAATTAAGTGTCCTACTTCTGGACGGCAAACGTGCAACAAAGGAGAGAAGCAGCTTCTTTCATCTTTTGGCACTGGTGGTAAGGACTCAGTGTAGTGCTTCCTTGCATGCATTTTGCACACAGCTACCCCAAACGCACACCCCAACTCTTGCCCTTAGAAGTGAAGCCATGACCCATGAAAACCATCCATATACTAAAGGACATACGTTTGTAGACAGAAAAGACAATTGCAGAGAGAAGGTAAGCAGCCCCTAAGATGAATGTGATGAAATACAGCAGCAAGGAGTAACCCTGTGGAGGATGACAGTGTGAACAGAGGGCCCGGGGACGAGACCAGTGCAGTCTATAGGCTCACTGTAGCATACTTGAGGGTCACGTGCAGTAGGAGTAAGATCACCACATTTCTCAGGGTATCCCAGAGCTTCCTGCCTACGCTACTGCAGCTGATACTTATCTCGCAGCCGCAGCAGTTGGAATCCTCGTCTACAAACCTCACGCAGTTGAAGCAGAGCTGCTCGCCATGGAGATTTGCAACAATTTCTCTCGGCATCTGCAGTAGCGCATGCATGCAGTACAACTTTCAAAAATTTTATTACGCTAAATTAGATGGAGCCCCACCCACCTACAAATCTTGAGGGAGAGTTGAAACGCACAAAATTTTTTTACTGCCTATAAATGCACCTAGAACTGTACATGTAGGGAAAATTAAAACAAGTATCAAGTACAATATTCCTAGAAAGTCAACAGCTGTCAATATTTCAGCCCTTGACGACACTGAATCGGACAATGTGGTGGTCATAGACCTGGCTGTGGGGAAGCGAGCTCCCACACTCACCATTGCAGATGGCTAGAAGGATTGGGAGGGAGGAGGGATTAATAGAGTGGAAAGGTGTATATCTCTATGCTTCAACTGCAAACTATAACAAGTAGATCCCATCAGAGCTAGGTTTATTAACGATTACACCAATACCGGATAGCTAGCCTTGTTCTTTGCTCTTCCTACACACAAACCAAAAATAGAAAGGAAAGCTGGATGGGGCCTGGGAACGAGGCCATGATAAAGCATAATGTAAACAGACGTTCTGTAAACAGTCAACAAGTGAAACACAACAGGAGAATTGGTATTGCAACATCACCTGACTTTGTGTTTACACCACTCACCAACATTGGGTATACTAAACAATGGCAAACACTACCAACCTATTACAACTGGATAAATTTACAAACCCAGCCCCACTTAGAAGTAGGATACTTCAAGGGATACTTTCTACTACTTATGGTTAGCACTCATTTACAAGTCTGTCTTACTTGCAATGATGTTAACCAGCTCATTGAGGGATTTCTGCGAGAACCGTACACACACCTTGCACAAGTCAAGGCTAGGAGCACGGACCGGCTTCCCGAAACTAATCGGCTGCGGCTCGTGACGTACAATGGCGGGCCCAGCGAACACGCTCCCGACCAGAATCGCCAGCAGGACTAACGCCTGTAGCAAGTTATGCAAGAGAACATTAATTATACAACAAGTCCTTTTCCTAGACCACTCCATACCTTCATTGATCCACCCTCCAACACCAACGTGACAGCATAGATAATATTATCTATGGTGACAGCGAGAAATCTTTCTCTAACGTAGTCTCGCGGAGCCAGATTCTTCGTGTGAGCAAGGGTGTGAGAGTCTGGCTCCGCGAGACTATGCTGCAGCACAGAGGAAATATGACAGAATGTGTTGACACATTCACAAGATGAGTAGATGTTAACATGCATGCACACATGCACGCGTGCACGCACACACACACACACACACACACAGGTTCCCAGTACAGTCAATGGTCGTACAACCTGAAGATGGAGTAGTCCTCACAACTAAATGTGAATGACCTGCTAGACCATGGTGCTGACACAGGAATCATCGAGTCTCTGCTGTAAGTGCACTTCTCTCACTAACAATTGACCGTCTCTGTCAGTGTACGCTTATTATACAAAAAATTACAATGCACCTAGAAATGTACATGTAATAGGGGAACCACTACAAATCTCAAGTATGACGTTCCTAGAAAGTCAATAACCGTCAATATTTCAGCCCTTGACGACACTGAATGGGACAGTATGGTTGTCATACACCTGGCTGTGGGGATGCGAGCTCCCACACTCACCATTGCAGATGGCTAGAGGGGTTGGGAGGGGAGGGGGGAAGCTGTAATTATGAACACAGTAACATCAGTAGATCCCATCAGAGATGTGAATACTGGTTAGCCTTGTCCCCAGGCTCTTCCAACATGCAAACCAAAAATAGAAAGGAAAGCTGGATGGGGCCTGGGAACAAGGCCACGATAAAGCATAATGTAAACAGACGTTCTGTAAACAGTCAACAAGTGAAACACAACAGGAGAATTGGTATTGCAACATCACCTGACTTTGTGTTTACACCACTCACCAACATTAGCTTGGTAGTTGCCCACCTCCCACATCTCACATAATTGCTGGGTGGGATCACAGTTCGGGTCAGGCTTGGCCTGTACTGACCACGAGACATTGTACGTCCCAGGCTGCTGGGGTTCAACCAGTTCATTCTGCCCAACCGGGATCCCATCCACAGTCAGGATCAAAAGATCAATTTCCCCTGTCCCTGTTCCTTTCACAGTGTTGAACTGCATATTGATGGTGAACGTGCTGCCTGCATGTAGAGAATACAATCCCAAGTGACTGTCTGTCTGTCTGTCTGTCTGTCTGTCTGTCTGTCTGTCTTTCTGTCTGTCTGTCTGTCTTTCTGTCTTTCTGTCTGTCTGTCTGTCTGTCTGTCTCTCTCTCTGTGTGTCTACATATAGCATTACTGTCTTATACCTCTTGGAACGCTAGTTGGATTGACGATGAGAGAGGTAATCTTGGCGTCACCATCGTCCTTAATGGGACACAGACGTAGTAGCTCACAATAATAGATAGGGTCCAGATCAGCCCTGGGGAAAGAACGCAGGGAGCAGGTTAAAGCACAATTCTCTATGATGCCTCAGTCTCTGTCCCAGACCCAAACCAGCCCCGGAGTGAAGAACAGGTCTGGGAATAAGACTATGCACAAAACAATCCCCACTCACTACTTCTGCAAATATCCTCTGTGTTACAGAAATATTTATTTCCGTTTCGATCCACAGAATGAATCCCTTACTCTCTAGATTCACATGGCCAATTTTTTCAGCCGATTCTAGATGTGTGTTGTAGCTATATCGCCCAAAAATAAAAGGAGAAGAAAATATTTGCTTTTGCATTAAAAGAAGTCAATATTCTCCCTCCCACTGTACAAGCTTACTTACTTGTCAACAAGCTTGATAAACGCCTCAATGCCAACGTAGTCACAGAGGAGGTCACACACAACCTCCACCAGTGAGCTGTTGATCTTGACTGCTTGTTCAAGGAGTTGGCACAGCTCACCACAGCCACCGATTACACCAGCATCTAGGGTAGATAATTACATCACAATACTTGGCTAGCCTGTATGCTTCAAGCTGGATTGGAACAATACTGTCACACCTGTCTATACATGAACCAGGTAATACAGAGGCTTTTCACCTACATCATAAAAACCGTACATATCTGTATACTAAAACTTGTGCCGCCATCTTGGAGTACAGCTTTATACATGGCAGTATATGTGGTATCGATTGAAAACGAACTGGCATCATAGATAAACTTAATTTAGCTTTTTTAACTTACAGAGTGGTGGTATTTCGCGCGATTCAACACATACTAGAAGCATTCTAAGTGTCTCTTTGCATTCACCGAGATCGCCATAGAAGCTACTATCTCGTTGTAATCCAACATGACGGCTGTTTTCCACATTCTTTGGTATATTTTTGTATTCTTAAAAGTGATGACATCATGTGAAAACCCTCTATATGATTGCTATCCTCATTTCCATAGTTATGAAAAGCTGAAGCTAGAAAGATGGTCACAAAGTAGTCACTGTTGTAGTATGTAGACTGATACTTCAGGCCAGGCAAACTAGATTTTATTGTATCGCATCAGCCACTTACTTGATTTGCGTGCGGTCATTATTTATTTGTTACTAGCAAAAGCTGTCTACACTCCATGAATCTAGGCGCTGCACCATTAAAAGTGGGTGTGTTAAAGTTTGGAAGGTAATAATGACAGTTGAGGTGGCAGGTCTCGAATGAAGTGGGCCCTTATGCAAAACAATAAATCTACTTTGCCTGGCCTTAAGTAGACGAGTACAATACTGTGCAAACACTATAGCAAACTACAACTCGACCAAGAAACAAAAGTCTGAAGGTTTACAACTGGAAAACCCAGCCCCACCTAGTACACAAATTTTGAAGAATCATGGCTAGTACTTGACTTACTTGCAATGATGTTAACGAGCTCATTGAGGAATTCCTGCGAGAACTGCACACACACATTGCACAGGTCAATGCTAGGATCACGGACCGGCTTTCCGAAACTGATCGGCTGCAGTTCGTGACGCACAATGGCGGGCCCAGCGAACACGCTCCCGACCACAATCGCCAGCAGTACTAACGCCTGTAGCAAATTTATACAAGACAGTGTTTTATAGTAGTACAAGTCCTTTTTCTAGACTACCCCATACCTTCATTTCTCCAAGAGTAACGTGACAGCGAGAAACCCGCAGAGGCTTTCAACGACAGCTGCAGCCCTTACACTGGGAAAGGTGAGGCATCCGTCACATGATCACCCCACTTTTTAACCTGTGCACCTGTGAATTTATTTTACAACATGCTAACATCACTGCTTTTATGAATTTTGCGGCTGGAAATCATATAGCTTCATCTGCAGCTGATAGCATTCGGTGTGGGCGGTATCCATAGAGTTTTTAACCGTACAGACACGTGGTGCTAGTTTACACAAAGCCCTTCATATCTTTGTAGTGGAATACTTGGAGTGATCCACCTGCAACTTGTAGGCATGCACAAAACAAGATACAAAGTCCAAAACTTAACATTTCATTAGTTTTTAGTTTTTAGTTTTCTGCAGCAGTGACAGCACCGATTTTATTCAGTGCATGCATGCTAAATCGGCTTGAAAAAGTTGCATGCTTTTACTTTTTTTGCTGCAGTTGAAATTAATGGCTGCTGAGGAAGGAATGGTGAATACAATTTCAAAGTAGAGGTAACTAGCCATGCCCACTTCATCTTCTTGTATGCATGTGTTACTTCTTCAGGATGAATCATTTCAAGACAGTGGGGCTCCAAAATCAAGGGAGATGGGGCTGAGTGAGAATCAGATCTTTGCTCTAATGCAGAGGAAGGAAGTTGTAGACAAGACCCTGGAAGCCAAGAGGGAGACACATGCAGAGAGGATGAGGGCATGTGCCACAAGAAGATTCCACACTCAGAAAAAAAGGGAGATGGTACGTTTCGCAGCACTTCTTGAACTTGACGTAGTGACATGCCTTCCTGTTTCAACAGCTTGTTGAGCACATGGAAAGTTTCTGGCCTATGCTGCAAGCTAGTGATGTGCGTCGGCTCAGGGCAATCAGGAAAGCCGACACAGAGAACCAAGAGAAAGCTAGCAGAGAGAAGCGGATGCGAGCTCTTCGGGAAGAACTCAATTCTCTGCAGAAAAGGTGAGGGTATTACTAGCTGCCAGTTACATTAAAGTGACTGCCACTACTCTGCATGCTAGATTAAGAGAGGTTATAATATGCGTCTTTTAATTTGCTGCAGCTTGGAACGAAAACGTATTGTGCAGAGCAGGATGAAGGCAGCACTGATAGACTTCAAGCACACTGGAGAACCAGACAAAAAGGTCATCATCTACAGAGCTAGCTAACCACAGGGGAAATATATATAAAACCAAATGTGCTTGACACAAAATAGCTAGCTACTTGCAAACCACTTTAACGGGATAACGTTAGCTTTGTAACATACGTAGCTACAGCTCTTGTGTTCAGCATATGTACAGCTATATATGTGGTTCCTTTATAGGATACAGTTAAAGCAGCTGACAAGAGAAGTTTCAAAGGTACTTCAGACTTGAGGATGCTGCAGCAAAGGAGGAAAGAAGTGAAGGTGCTAGACAAGGTCTTGGAAGAAAAGAGGGTGGAACACACAGGAAAGATGGACGAGCTTGCAGTCAGAAGACGACACATTCTGAAGATGAAAGAAGAGGTAAGTTGAATTAGTCAGTAGTGAAGTGCACTCCATAACCAGCATGCACTGTCTGTTTCCAGCTGGACAAATGCCAGTCTGAGCTACAAGACAGCAAGTTGCGCCACTTCAGGGCAACCAAGAAGACCAAAGCAGAGAACCAAGATATAGCTATCAAGGAGAAGCAGGCACAAGCTCTGAGGGAAGAATTGGAATCTCTGCAGCGAAAGTAAGATTAATGTGTTGCTGATTGAACTACGTAATGTACGTAATGACTTGTTTCATCGTTCAGGAATATGTCACTAATCATGAGACGCCATGAGGCTCTCACTGACATTAACAGACGCCTAAAGGAGAAAAACCAGAAAACCATGCAGGAGGTACGCACTTAGAAAGAAACGCTGAATGAGAATTGTGTTTGTAATTCCATTTGTGTCCCATTTGCTTTATAGATAATAGACATGCAGATACAAATGACTGAACGTCAACAACAGCACAAGAGCAATGTTATGGTGAGCTGATTCTTTATAGCTGCCTAGCAAGTAGCAACCATACACACAGAATTTCAGATATTTCTGTTTCACATCCCAGTCTTCTTGCCCCAAGTTTTCATCACTTGCAGAAGAGAAGAGAAACTAGGCCTCACCTGTGCCATTTCAACCTCCTCACTAACACACACACAGACACACTTGACCCAGATAGCCATGCTCAAGAAGCAGCTTGAAGACAGAATCCAAAAGAACCTCACAGCAGAGAAACAGTTGGAGAGAAAGCTCTCTGTCTGCCAAGAAAAAGTAAGTGTACCAGCTTCTGTGGCTCTCTTAGAAACACCAAAAACACGTGAAAGAAATTCTGCTTATCAGCTGGTTGAAACAGAAAGAAGCTAAGTTTTAGGGTTGGTCATCTTACTCTGCAGGATCAAACCCTGTTCACAATTTTGAGTACCATTGACAACATTAGTGACAGCTGTAAGGTGCACATGGCTGGCTTGTGGGGTGAGTCATTGGAGAGGCCCGTGGAAACCAAGCTGAGGAACATACAGGTGTGTCATAATTAGAATCTAGTACAATGTGATAATGAGTTATAATAATCTCAAAGTGCAACTATAGTAACAGGTCTTGTGAACTGCACTGCTCCCACATTTCTCAATAAGAACAAACCCGTTGCTATGGCAATGGCTACCAATTATACAGAGACATTTACCATGCACACATGATGATGTATTCCCTCCCTTCAGGAGTTCCTGGTCCACAAGACTGCTGTAGTTGAGCACGCCATGAAGCTCATGTCACAGCCTTGGCTGCTTATACCAAGCACTGCTGGTTCACGCATGGAAGGCAGCTTTTCTCCTGCTCCCAGCCTCTCCTCCTCTGTGACAAGAGAGGACAGCTTGGGAAGGGTCGATTCTGCTATCAGCACTCCCTCCACCCAGTAGCCAACTTGCCATCACCAAGTCCACCTCTGAAGCATGCAAGCTTATATATACTGCCTAAACTTGCCATCACCAAGTCCACCTCTGAAGCATGCAATTAAGCTTATATATATTGCCTAAACTTGCCATCACCAAGTCCACCTCTGAAGCATGCAATTAAGCTTATATATACTGCCTAAATAGACATATTATACCACAATACAGTTTTATATTGTTCATCCCATCACCCTACCATGTGCATAGAGTAGAATCACAAAAGATGCCAGGATTGGAGATAGGCAATATACAGTATACAGTCATAACAGTTCAAATAGAGTGGTGAGGAGTTGTAGCATGTGACAGTCATGTGACACTCATGTGACTGTCACATGACTAGCTGACAATAGGTCATGCAGAGGAGAAGGTATCAGTGAGAAGTTTCTCAGCTTCTGTCAGATGAACATTGGATATACCTGTGGCTGGGGCAGCATAGGGTTTACGACCCACAAAGGACAGCTGGTGAGAGAGAAGAAATATTAACTTTGTTGTACCCAACAGAATTTGAGTGCCCTCACATGACATCCTAGCTGTTTTCGAAACCTGGGCTCGACAAATCCCCAAGGCCCCATGTTCTGAGGCTCCTCCTGGCTCCAAATAAACTCTAAAGAAAGAGAGAGAAAGAGGAAGGGGTGGGTGTTAATTAGCAATGGAGATTGGGGAGCTCATAAGTTCCTGAGACAAGTTGCGTACCTTTAGCCTTTGGGTAGCGTGCAAGCTCCTGGTAAATGTATGCACTAGGAAACGGACACAGCAGCTGTAATAGAGGAGAAAGGAAGTTTGGTGCTGCTTAAAAGAGAGATGAGTTTGATACAGACAGCAACTGAGACTTTCACCTCTAATCGGGTAATGGCAGTATCTCTGATCCCCTGCTTCACTCTGTGCTTGTCCAGAGTGTAGTAGTGCTTGCCAGAGCAGAAGACAACTCGGGTCACCCTGAGAGTTCACAAAACTTCTCTATCATTTGATAAATCCAGTTGAACTGTATAGCCTCATCTTACTCTTGTGGGTTGGGCTGGGGGTCTGGCAGTACCGGCTGAAATGTGGTGCCTGGGGCCATTTCTTGCAGGGTGGAGACTGCTGCCTGTTGGCATGGTAACCAAAGTCACATGTGACAGTCACATGAGTTTGTGTACCTCATGCAGAAACTCATGTGACAGTCATGAGTTTGTGTACCTCACGCAGAAACTCACTGGTAGTCTCAAGAGGGTCTTGGGAGACTGGACGATAAGGGGCTTTCTGAAATTACGCACCATCTGAAGAGAAAGTGTACGATAGCACGTTACTTGCAGCACTACAGCGATGAAAACCGGGAACATGTTTGAATATGAAACCATTCTTTTCAATAGGAAGGGGTCGTACCAAAGGTAATCCAATGTGTGCAAGCAAGGAAAGCTGGTTTGAGAGTCTGAGAACGAAGCTACTCTTGAAGGGTGCCTGTTCCACTGTACCTGTCTCCTGAGGAGGTGGAAATACTGCGCAGGTGTGGTGGGGTGAGCGACGTGCATGTTGACACTGTCTCCATCCACTCCCCCCTCACTGCTGTCACATAGCTGGAGGAATCGCTCAACACGGCACGAGGAGTGCTCAGGCCCGGCTCCGTCGTAGCCATGGGGGAGAAGCATCACCAGACCACTCTGGAGTAGCCACTTTGCTAGGAGGAAGAGAGGAAGCAAGGGGAGGGGGGTTCTGGGTTATATGATCAAAGACTGTAGGTGGACTGACAGACAGATACCAGTAGACAGACCGACAAATGTATTTTGAGTTGACACTCAAGCAAGGGGTAGTCACTTATATGTCGCCTATAGAAGTGTTTGCAACTGCAATCAAGTTTTTTGATCGGCAAAAAGTGTGCTTGATCGTTCCCTTCTGAGGCTCTTGATTGCTTGATTTCCAAGGGTCAAAGGTCAAATTGCAGCTGTGCATTCTTGATTGTTGATTTTTAGCAGTTCGGAGGTCACCTTGATCCCTTGATTGGCCACCCAAAAGGGCTTTGATCGCTTGATTCAATTTTGATCCCGGTTGCAAACGCTTCTACACGGGACATATAAGTGACTACCCCTTGTCAAGGGTCAAAGTTCAGAGCTAAGTCATCACCTTCCCCGGAGGAGATGAAGGTATCAACAATGACCTGTGCACCATTGAAAAAGTCCCCGAACTGTGCCTCCCAGAGCACCAGGTGTTGGGGGCTCTCCACACTGAAGCCATACTCAAACCCTAACACTGCCTCTTCGCTCAGCGGGTTGTTGACCACCTGGGAATGAGTGGCAGTATCTACACATTGACCAATTGACCTAGCTAGCTTGCATCCTCACCTCTACAAAGGCGGTCTGTTCTTCTGTGATGTGGTTGAGGGGGATGACTGCTCTGTCAGTGTCCTGGCACACCACCATTGCATGACGGTGACTGAATGTCCCCCTACCCACGTCCTGCCCACTCAAACGAACATTGAACCCTGTGGATTGTATATGCATGTGTATGTATACGACATGCCCACATTGAGAATGACACACCCACCTTAAGGGGGTAACATGCCCATCTTAAGGGGGTGACACACCCACCTTAAGGGGATAACATGCCCACCTTAAGGGGGTGACACACCCACCTTAAGGGGATAACATGCCCATCTTAAGGGGGTGACACACCCACCTTGAAGGAGAAGTGTCCCAATTGCAAGGGCTTCAGCAGTGGACCAGTCAATCCCCCTCCCCTCCTCCAAACTTCTCAGCCTCTCCTGAACATGGCTCTGGTCCAGACGTTTGTTCACATTCTGTACAATGAATCAATGAATCAATGAATTAATGAATGAATCAATGAAATGAATGAATGAATGAATGAGTAAATGAATCAATTAATCAATGAATGACTCAATCAAATCAATCAATCAATCAATCAATCAATGAACGAATCTTTAATCAGTCGATCATTTGGTTGTGAATCGCACACTCACATACTCAGATGGTACAGCGACAGACTTTCCTCCCACATATTTCAGAAGGTCCACTGGGCAGCCTGAACGTACACAACCATCATGTGTGTCATTGAGTGGTGATGAACGTACACAACCATCATGTGTGTCATTGAGTGGTGATGAACGTACACAACCATCATGTGTGTCATTGAGTGGTGATGAACGTACACAACCATCATGTGTGTCATTGAGTGGTGATGAACGTACACAACCATCATGTGTGTCATTGAGTGGTGATGAACGTACACAACCATCATGTGTGTCATTGAGTGGTGATGAACGTACACAACCATCATGTGTGTCATTGAGTGGTGATGAATGTACAATGATTGTGATCCACGTACCAGTGTCCCATACTGTGATGTGGTCGGTGGCTGACACCATTCCACTCCAGTGGGCCATTAAATGAGAAGCCTGGAATGGAAGTATGACTGGCAGAATGGAATGGAGACACAAAGTGATGCATTAACTCACAGGAGGAGAGTAGTCACCAGTCTGCATAAAGCAGTGATTCAGTTTGTCAGTATACGATGCAGCAACTTGTGAAATGTCAGTCGTCACCAAACCATCCTCTGCTGACTGAGGTACAGACAGTACACACAACCTAAGCTATAGACTCATCACACACACATATGCACGCACACACACACCTCCAGCTGTTTGGCGTACGAGTCTGGCACGCTGGGCCGATTGTCAACTACTTTGTACATAAGTGGCTGAGTGAGGGAGGGGTTATCCAACTCATTGTGGCCCCTGCACATACACAAAAGAACAACCACCCATGCACAGTTACATAGATCATGTGACAGTCATGTGATCTTCATACAAGTCATGTGATGGTCACATGGACAGCTCACCATCTCCTAAAGCACATCATATCCACCACAATGTCCTTTCCAAACTTCATTCTGTAGTCCACTGCAACACGAGTAGCTCGAACCACCTCCTGCATCCACAAGACTACTTATTCATCTCACTGCAAACTTCAACAGCCTACCCCCTCTGTCAATACTGGAGGAGGCGAAGGCCTATCCTATAGCCTTGCAGCCAGGCTTCTATTCCAGATTTTGCCTCACGCCTTTGGAGCAAAACTAATTTTCTTCTCCAAAGCTGTAAGACAAAATCCGGAATGGGAAGCCTGGGAGTTACCACCCTCTCCTCTGCCTCCTCTTACATTACCTCAGGGTAGTCTCCATTAACATGGATCACAGGACAACCGACCATCTTGCTAATGTCAGTGCAGTAGCGAGAGGACCTGAAGAAATGTCAGAAAGATCTATTTTACAATAAGGACTGTGCAAATACTACAACTGCTTCTTGCATAACTCAGGAAACTCTTGCATACTACTAATAGTGCCACGCCCCACCTCCCATGGTCCGACTCAGCGGTGAACCCCAACTGGTTGTTGACAACAAGGTGTACTGTGCCACCCACGTCAAAGTGTGGGAGGGAGGAGAGAGTAAAGCTTTCTGTCGCTATTCCCTGAGCGGTGAACGATGCATCTCCATGCACCTGGAGATTCAGAACCTGAGGGGAAGGGAGAAAGAGGAGAAGAGAAGAAAGAGGAGAAGGAAGAAGGAGGAGAAGAGGGTAGAAAAGGAGAAGGAAGAAGGAGAGGAGAAGAGGGGAGAAAAAAGAGAGGAGAGGAGGAGGAGGAGGAAGAGGAGGAAGAGAAAAAAGAGCTGCAATGAAAATGAATTTTTTTACAGTGATCTTTTTGCTCTTGCACCTTGGTGTTCCTGTTGTGAGAGTTGTGAGGTCCTGACGAGTAGGGTCCTCCCCGCTGGGACAGCTGCCTGGCCCGGGCCTTCCCCATGCTCACGGGGCTGACAGCCTCCAGGTGGGAGGGATTGGGGAGCATGCTTACATGCAGCTTCCGCCCCTCTCCCACATCCAAATCCACTGAAGAAACTTTAAAAAGATCGAGTTTTGTGTGTGTGTGTGTGTGTGTGTGTGTGTGTGTGTGTGTGTGTGTGTGTGTGTGTGTGTGGAAAGGGAATGGCTACTCATTTTTGTGACCCACTTAAATGCGTCAACACATCCCCTGTGGCTGGTGCTCCATCGGGAAACTCAGAACTGCCTTGGATCTGGAGCCAGAATGGGAATGGGGATCAGTTAACATGGGAATGGGACCACTTCCAGGGAAGAAGCTGCCCACCTTGCGAAACATGGCAGTGTGTGGGAACTGAAGCATGCCAGTGAGGAGGCTCAGCCTTCCTCTGTGAGGCATCCCCATCACCACGTCCGTGATGCCACCTAGTGAGGGGCAGAGGGATAGAGGTTACTGCAGTGTGTGGTTGCCATAGCTGCATAGGAGAGGTGACCAAGTGTGTGGTTGCCATAGTGTAACTTACAGATGCCTTCCATCCTACTACTAGAGTTGCTGCTCGGCTTAGGGTAGCCTCGTTCCCAGTCCTCTACCACAGCTATCGTCACTTGCAGTACGAATAATGCGGATTCATACTGCAAGCGACGATAGCTGTGGTGGAGGACTGGGAACGAGGCTACCACACTGCCACCAGTCTCATACCCATACTCCACTTTCCTTTTGTGGGGGGGCTGGGTATGAGACTACCCTGGCAAGAGCGAGGTCTGACTAAGCTGAAAACCTAATTGCACTCAGACAGGTATGTGGCTAAGTGTTTAAAGCTGTAGAGTAAAGGTCCGAGGTTCGAGTCCCACTTGCTGTTTCCCGGGTAAAGTATTTATTGGGAGACGAACTCCCTGAAGCTGAAAGGGATAAAAATAAACATCTTAGCCTTTCACTAACCTCCACTGGCTCTCAGAAACGCCTCCTGGAAGAAGCCCATCATGCCCTCTGCTCCCTCACAACCATATCGCTTCAGCGTGCTAAACTTCTTAGCAAGGAAACGGTCAAAGGCCTGGGAGCAGATGAGGAGCTCTGCCAGCTGCCGCTGCCTCTCGGGTGGCAACTGTATGGTCCTGCCCTCCTCGTACCGCTGTGTCAGCCATTCCCTCTCCACTGAGCTCTACACCAAAGTAAAGTAAAGATTTTTTTCTCACAGTTAATGGACTGAGCTCATCTGGGCCAGACCAACTGTCTACTGATGTCAGCTGTCATCGTAATGGACTTGTGAAGTGACCATTTGTTGAATGGCACTGCATTTTATAGATGCAGTTAGCCTCGAGCCTCGAGCAGTTAGCATCTTAGCCTCGTACCCAGGCCTACAAATGGCCTGGGTACGAGGCTAAGATGCAGTTAGCTCGAGGGGACATGTAGACGTGTTTATCGGTTGTGACAAAGGAGTAAGTCACACACTTGGAAAGAGGAGACACTAAATCTTTCACCTAACTCGAGGTCAGTTCAAGCATGAAAGTATGTATGTTCCTTCAATGCCATTTTGGGACGTTCCCCGCCCGACTCACTTCAATGTGGGCCACTTCCAAAGCCATCGTTCCACAGTACGTCAGTTCCAGGTGCTGAACTATCTCCGAGAGAGAGGCCTCGGGTCTTGCAAACGCAAACACAATCCCTTCAGTTCTGAACAGTTCACTTTCCCTCCCTTCCAAACCATAGCCTGCTATACTGAGTTCCAGGGGTGATTCAGGTTGCCACAATCCCAGGGGGTCAAGGGTTGCTTTTCTGTGCCCATGTTCTCTGTAGGCAGTCGCCAGTCTCCAGAGGTTCGCCTGGGCCGCCCGGTTTCTGACCCATACCTCACTCACTGCAGGGTGGAAAGTTCATCAACCAAGATTGTGTCAGTTAATGAATTAGAAAGAAAGAATGAATGAATGAATCGATCAATCAATCAATTAGTCAATCGATTGATCAATACGTATCAAGCATGAGCAATGAGTCAATCAATCAATCAACCAATCAATCAGTCAATCAATCAGTCAATCAATCAATCAATCAATCAATCAATCAATCAATCAATCAATCAATCAATCAATCAATCAATCAATCAATGTATTTACGTATCAGGCGTGAGCATGTTCCCTCACCTTCCAGTGGAGGTGATGGCTTCCCCCCGTGTCCAAAGCAATCCCTTGTGTGGTAGCACCGCTTCCGAAGAGCGGAGCAGCCACGGAAGCGACTCAACAATCTCCCCCATACCGCCATCCTGGACCGAAGATCGCTAGCCAACTGCTGCTATGGCTGCCCACAGAGGGGGCGGGGCAACTCATTAATTTTTGACGAGCTGCAAAGTAGTCTGCTACGTGCTATGGCTAGCAAGAGTCTCTCTTCCGTAGTTCAATGGGCAGTGTTGCGGAAGTCACAGCTGCGGAGTGTACAGATGTAGGTTATGCAGAGGTCTACAGAGATTTAAGGGGTGGAGGTGTGTGATTGCTCCCCCCCCCCCCCCTCCCTTGCTCAGGCTCACTATAGGTGCAAACCACACCCCCTACGACTTGGTGGTAGTGGGTGGTGGGATTGTTGGCATGGCGACTGCACGTGAGGTTTCCCTCAGACATCCCACCATGAGGATTGCAGTGGTCGAGAAGGAGAAGAAACTAGGTGGGAGCTCTATCCATGGTTACATTCCAGTGACTCCACATGAGAGCCTGGGAATGAGGCTGCATCCTGTTACTTAGGCAACAGAGGGAATGAAAATTTTGATAGATAAACTGACTCCTCCCTTGTTGTAGAAGTACCTCCCACCCTCCCTCCGTTCCTCCTCCCTCCCTCCCTCCGTTCCTCCCTCCCTCCATTCCTCCTTCCCTCCCCAGCTACCCATCAGTCTGGCCGCAACAGCGGAGTGATACACACTGGAATATACTATACCCCAGGGTCCTTGAAGGCCAAGCTCTGCGTTAGGGGAGCAGACATGCTGTACGACTACTGCGACCACAAACACATCCCCTACGAGAGATGTGGGAAGGTATGAGACACCAGATGTGTAGACATCTTGACCCCATTCCCACCACAGTACGAGAAACGAACCTGGGTACGAGCCCGTTGTTTATCTGGAGTTGCCAGTTTGACCATAGAGAGCTGCGTATCTAAAAACTAGCCGGGTAATTCCATGTGCCTCCAAGCCAGGGTGTTCTCTGAGGCTTTAATTGTGCACTCTACGATTCCATTGGTCATCTTACATTCTAGATGAGAAAGGAGGTGTTAGTGACAAGAAAGTCAAAACGGAATTGTGTTGACTGATAACATGCGGACAAAACCAGACGACACCAAATAGCATCATTGGTGGTTAAAGTCACCATCTCCTTGATGCAACTGTCAGTCCTGAATAATGGCGTTTTACCGATAACCGTTCATTTAAACTGTCAGTTTTGGTTTGTAAAAAAAAAAAATTATGGCAGGGGTGGGATTCGAACCCACGCCATCGAAATGACTGGTGCCTTAAACCAGCGCCTTAGACCGCTCGGCCACCCTACCAGTTGATTATGGAGTATCTAGACTTGTAACTTAACTATGTGTCCTCAATCAGTATGTCTCACTAACGTCAGTGTACTTTGACCTTTGTTGACTGTCTCACTAACATCAGTGTACTTTGACCTTTGTTGACTGTAGGTGATAGTTGCAGTGGACGACTCGGAGATCCCAAGGCTCCAGAATCTTTATGACAGAGGGAGGGAGAATAACGTTCACAATCTGAGAATGATTGGATCAGAAGAGCTCCGAGAACTGGAGCCACACTGCCAGGTATCTAGCCTTATCTCCATTCCATTCTCACTGTCCCACATTCATTCCCACTGTCACCAGGATTTCATTTAAACTTTCCGTTTTGGTTTATAAAAATACAAAAAAACTCTTGGCAGGGGTGGGATTCGAACCCACGCCATCGAAATGACTGGTGCCTTAAACCAGCGCCTTAGACCGCTCGGCCACCCTACCAGTTGCTTGTGGAGTTTCTAGACTTGTAACACATATGCTAGCTTACTGTAACAGCTGCGCTGGAGGATCACTTAATTATCTTGCAGCTGTGGTCTATTACCAACTTACCATGGAGCTCAAGGTCACATGTCATGTCACATGATATAACACACTCTTCCAGGGGAAGGCAGCCATCCACTCTCCCCACACTGGTATTGTGGACTTCGCCAAGGTGGCCCTGTCATATGCAGACGATTTCAAGTCTTCGCCCTCCTCATCCAATGATATCTACACCAGCTTCGAGGTGTGCAAGAGTTGTTCCTGTCTCTTTCCTCCCTTCCTCTCTCTCTCGCTTCTCCCTATGTACTCTCCCTCTCCTCTCCCTGGCCTGATTGAATTCCCCCTTCCAATAGACTGGTTTGCTGTCTACCTCAGATGCTTTTCTCTCTCTTCTCCCTCCCTCTCTCTCTTCTCTTCCCTCTCTCTTCCTCCTCCCTCTCTCTCTTCCTCCTCCCTCTCTCTCTTCCTCCTCCCCCTCTCTCTCTCTTCTCTTCCCCCTGATCAAAGTTTGTTCTCTACCTCAGGTGCTTTTCCCTCTCTTCCTCCTCCCTCTCTCTCTTCCTCCTCCCTCTCTCTCTGCCTCCTCCCTCTCTCTCTTCCTCCTCCCTCTCTCTCTTCCTCCTCCCTCTCTCTCTCTTCTCTTCCCCCTGATCAAAGTTTGTTCTCTACCTCAGGTGCTTTTCCCTCTCTTCCTCCTCCCTCCCTCTCTTCCTCCTCTTTCTCTCTCTTCTCCCTACCACTCTCTCTTCTCTTCCCCCTGATCGAAGTTTGTTCTCTACCTCAGGTCGAAGGGTTTGCAAGTATGAAGCAGGAGAGAGAAGGTCATTCTCAACTTGGGTCACTGTCTCGCTGTTGCTAATGATTTACTGGTCTTCTTAATTTGCAGGATCTGACGATTTGTTGATAGCAATTAGAGGAAAAGATAAGGTAAGTCAGTGCTCTTGCACCACATTGCATCTGCTTCCCTTCTCACCTCTTCCTCCTCCTCTCCCTCTTCCTCTCCCTCTTCCTCTCCCTCCTCCTCTTCCTCCTCCTCTTCCTCTTCCTCTCCCTCCCCCTCTCCCTCCTCCTCTTTCTCCTTCTCTCCCTCCTCCTCTCCCTTCCTTCTCCCTTCCTTCTCCCTCCCTCATCTTCAACCCACAGCCCGTACTAACTACAAAATACGTGATCACATGCTGTGGACTCCATTCTGACCGTGTAGCCCAGCTTTCTGGCTGCAATCCTGACCCTAGGATCGTGGCCTTTCGGGGCGAGTATCTTCTACTATGCCCAGAGAAACGTCACCTCGTCCGAGGCAACATCTATCCTGTGAGTTGATATGGTTCGTCGGGCCAAACCAAATTAATATCTTATTGCCGAGATCTGCATAGCTAGCTAAAAATTGGAGCAGGCAACTGAAAAAGGGCAGGAGTGACCATATTATTTTTTTACATGTATCTCAAGTAAACCACAAATGGTTTTTGTACCAAAACCTTTGAGAACAACAACATGCACTCTGCACACCTTAAAGTTTCGGTTTTCGTTTCATTATAAATAGCACTAGGTGAGTAACAACATATTGACCGTGATGTCATGAAACTGAAAGTGGACACTATTTTCAGCATGCTGGCAGCAAAATCCAAGTGGTCATGGAACTTTTGACTTTCCTTGTCAGGTTCCGGATCCTCGTTTTCCATTCTTGGGGGTACACTTTACTCCGCGTATGGACGGCTCCTTATGGGTGGGTCCCAATGCCATTCTAGCCTTCTCTCGCGAGGGGTACCGTTTCACTGACTTTAACTGGAAGGACTTCAAGGAATTTGCGTTCTTCAGGTACATGTGTACGTCTTTTAAGGACACTGTTCCCTCCTCCCACGTGACCTGGGTACAAGGCTACCACGCCCCTTAGACCACAGCCACAAAATGTCAAAAATCGTTGATGTATCCCCAGATTGCATGACAGCAGTCTGGGAATGAGATCAGGTCTCTGACAGCAGTCTGGGAATGAGACCAGGTCTCATGATGTGTTATAATGGCAGTTCAGGTTTCTAAATGTCAATTAAGTGTCCTACTTCCGGAGGGCAAATGTGCAATGAAGAGGCAGCTGTACAGCAACCTTTCACTCAAATGCACACCCCGACTCTTGCCCTCCGGAAGTGAAGCCACGCCCCATGAAAACCATCCATACTCTAATACATCTTGTAGCTTGTGTGCCCAAGAACCACAGTCTATGGACCGAGCTAGCTAATGGTGTACATGCATATGGCCTCTTCTTGTTCAGGGGGCTGAGGAAGCTGGTCTGGAAACACTGGAAATTTGGGTCAGTAGAACTGTACAAAAGTGCTATGATGGCCGCCCAGCTGAAGCAGCTGCAGAAATACATCCCAGAAATCCGGCTCTCTGACCTCTCAAGGTAAGGAGGAGACATTGTCCACCCAGCCAGCTAGCCATGCTTACGTTTTCACGGTCTTAGTTATCAAGTTAGAAAACTAAGTCCCTATCTTGAGATGTGGATTGATTGTCCATATGCATAGCAACCTTTTGCACTGTAGCACTTGTCAAGGAGAAGTCACATGACGTGCATGTGATCTCCAGTGTGTAGCTAGCTGTCGTGATCACGTGATGTGCATGTGACCTCCAGTGTAAAGCTGTGGCGGTCACATGACGTGCCTGTGACCTCCAGTGTAAAGCTGTGGCGGTCACATGACGTGCATGTGACCTCCAGTGTAAAGCTGTGGCGGTCACATGACGTGCATGTGACCTCCAGTGTAAAAGCTGTGGCGGTCACATGACGTGCATGTGACCTCCAGTGTAAAGCTGTGGCGGTCACATGACGTGCATGTGACCTCCAGTGTAAAGCTGTGGTGGTATGTCTCCCTGTAGGGGTCCCTCGGGTGTGAGGGCTCAGGCAATGGATGCCGAGGGGACACTGGTTGATGACTTTGTGTTTGACCAGGGGTCGGGGGAGGTGGGGAGCCGAATGCTTCATGTGAGGAATGCCCCCTCTCCTGCTGCCACCTCCTCCCTTGCCATCGCAGAGATGGTAGCCGACAAGGCAGAACAGACATTCCACTGGAGAAGATGATAATGCAGAGAGCTTTATTCGATCAATGTTCAGTTTGCCAAAAACATTTCAACTATTTATATTTGTGATTGACACAATTCATTGTGTTGCATGATCAATGTGATTATGTTAAGTGATCAACATGATCAAACTATGATACTGTAACACAAATATACTGTAATACACCACACACAAACTTGTTACATGATTGTGATCAAGATGATTGCACTAAGTGATTGTGAGTAACCAAACTATGATACTCTAACACAACGAGCTCATCACGGTGGCTCCCTCTTGGAAGATCTAGATCTATCACGTCCACCCTTGAGCACCTTGAACCCCTCCAAGCTGGCCATGTAGGTCACACCTGAGACGAGCGTAGTGAACCCTGTCATGTACCTGTGCGAAGAAAGAGTATGGACACAATCCTTAGTGGGAGGATCAATGTCAACGCAGGTAAGGATGAGAAACTAGAAATTTTGCTCAGTAGTACACACCATTGATGATCAGCTAGTTATATTCATTCCCAGGCTCACTCCTCCCCTGAGGGTTGAGTCCAGGAAGGAGATGTCAGCAGCTGTTACCATAGCGCCTGAAGAGTGGGGTGGCCCGTCATACCCACCACTGGAGCTCCCAGTGACAGTCCAACCAACATTAGCTGGAGGAGGGTGTTCACCTGAGAAGGAGAGAGATGGGACGAGGAGGCGGAGGAGGGAGATAAGAAGGGAAGAGGGGGAGAAAAAGAGAAGAGAATAGGAAAGAAGAGAGGAGGAGGGAGATGAGAAGGGAGGAGGGGGAGGAGGAGAGGAGGAGGGGGAGGAGGAGAGTTTTAACACACAAGTTTCAAAATGCACAGGAAGATTCCAGCATATTACACTAACCTTGCTTAGTATAGAGGGAGTGACTTGAACTGTGGCACGCTGGATATCCCAGTATCTGGACCAAGTACGCTTGCATGGGGAGTGGGAGGAAGAACGCTCACACATACACGCAGCAAAGTGATAGTTTATGGGTGGAGCTTACCGGTGGTGGGAGTGTGGCATAGCGCAGGTAGAAGCTGCCTCCAACAAGCACTCCATCTCTTGCCAGGATTAGAACTGTAAGAGGAACTGAGGGAGACAAAGAACGAGATCACCTGGTGAGTGGAATGGACTGGTAAAGGGAGGGTGGGGGGCAAGGACAAGGAATCTGGTAAATGGACATGGAATGGACTAGGGACTGCTCTACTGGAATGGATTGGAGACTACCTGAAAGGGACTGGGACTGTTTTACCTGGAATAGACTGGGAAATACTCTACCTAGAATGGACTGGGAAATACTCTACCTGGAATGGACTGGGGTCTGCTCTACCTAGAATGGACTAGGGACTGTTTTACCTGGAATGGACTGGGAAATACTCTACCTAGAATGGACTAGGGACTACTACCTGGAATGGACTGGGGTCTACTCTACCTGGAATGAGGCCCATCATGGAGAGAGTGATGAAGAGGACAGAGGCGAGACATTTGTCTGCCAGAGGGTCCAGAATCGAGCCCAAAATGGAGGACTGGCCAGGAAACCTCCGAGCTATGTAGCCGTCTACCTACAGAATGGAATCTTGAGAAACACTCACTATAGCATTAATATTATAACATGTATATCCAGCGCTTGTTTCACGTATACTGTATACTGTAAATTGTAGCCTCGTACCCAGGCTCCTCCCCACGCAGCGCGGGGAGGAGCCTGGGTACGAGGCTAGTAAATTGTACATTCAGTCAGACAAGCGTAATTTATCCTCAAATTTCACACTCAACTTCAGTGGCAGCTGCAAGTACATAGCACCTGCCGGCCGCCACACCCGTCTTAAATGACTCACTAGGTCACTGATCCCTGCTAGTGAAAACAGACCCAATGCAAGTATGTAGTTCTCCACAAGCACCAGATACCCCAGGACGGGTGAGAGTGCTATCCGAGACACAGAGAGCAAGTTGGGAATGGTGAAAATATTCTCCTGTGGAAATAGTGTCCGAGTGTGTGAATTTGCATGAAAGCTAGGCCTATCTTGATCCACTGAGATGTGGATCATTGATTGTCTATATATGCATAGCAATGGTACATAGGTGGTTTCAAAGTGGGCAGGGTCAATCTCTTCCCGCGAGGACAACCACTTGATCAAGAGGCAGCAGTACAGCTGTACTGTTTCTCTCACTTGTAGGGAGAGTGATGTGTTTACTGTATTGTGCACGCAGCTGCACTGCACACAGACCTCCGAAAGTATTTAGTGCACTAAGCCATGCTCCATTTTATAGTTTGGATTTTTGCAGATTGGGGTGTGGCTAGCGAGACTATTAGGGGTATATGGTATGTACCACCTTCGGAAGCAAGGTAATTGGGTACAAGTGTTCACTACCTTTTCAAATCTGTTGTCTTGGTTTCCTGGTGGGATAACCAGCTGCCGACAGGTAACAAGTCCGTGGGTACTCAACAAGATCACATTACGTGTGTGTTTGCTATGAGTGTGCAAGTTGCTTTCAGACAAGATGCCTGGTCTGGTAAGAATCGTCCCAGTCCAACCGGAATTGTGTATCCTTGACTTTGCTATGCAGTGACAAAATGGTCTGAGTTGTGGGGGGCGTGGTCGAGTGTGGGATCTGAGTGTAGCAACCAAACACACCCATGGCCAGTCACGTGACAATGTGAGGGCTGGAAAGTTGCCCCCAATCGTGTAGAGTCGTCTGAGCAGGCACAAGCAGCAGATCATTCTCTTCTCCTTGCAACACGTGCCGTGAGGAAGGGGTTAACTTAGTACTGCTACCGAGCCCCACCCACTTTTGCACGTTTTAATAACAATGGTGATCTTTTCCCCAGTCGTTTTGGTTTTAGCTGTCTTCCTCTCTCCTTCTGCAAGCGATTGCCCGCTGTCTGGATGTTCCCCCTCCCGCTCCTTTGTCTCGGAGACAGATTCTTTCAGCGGGTCCTTTCTGCCAAAGCTGCTTTGGAGTTATGATCACCCACCCAGCCGCCGTGTTGGAGCGGGTTGTGCAACCAATGGAGGGAGAGTGGTGTGCCCGGTGGCAGCAGAGACGGGGTGAGAGTGATTACTGGTGCACGTGCACGAATCAGCTGCCACTCACTATTGGTGTTTAGAGACTCGAACAAGGTGCTGAAAATTAGACAACCCGACACACGCAGCACAAGAATGCTGCAGTGCACAGCTGGTACCATCAAGTGCTCACAATAGCACGTAGATGTTTCCAGCGACTAATTCTATGTCTGAGATCCCAATGATCCCAATGATCCCAGTGATCCCAGTGATCCCAATGATCCCAGTGATCCCAATGATCCCAGTGATCCCAATGATCCCAATGAATCACTCATGTTCGCTTGCCTGTCATAATTTGCTAAATGATCCAGAATATCTCTACAAAACACGTAAGCATCTCTAGGGACATGTTCCACCATAGGCATAGTCTTGTTTCCAGGCTCTAGCTCCACCCACCCACAAGAGCCTGAGAGCATGGCTACTAGCAAACATTCGAGTCTCCCAGGTGAGTTCTTAGACTACCTTGGAGTTTAGTCTTGCAAGCCAGATCCTTTCCGTTCCACAGCACCGATTGCTTTCAGTATGCGGCACGATACTGAAAGTGATCGGTGTTGTAGAACGGAAAGGGTCTGGCTTGCGAGACTACTTGGAGTTTGGGTTTTATCACTGCCCATGTTACAGCGCCCTCACTGGTATGATCATTTGCACAGGACCACTCTCCAATCCTGGGGCTATGATGGTGGATCGCACTGGAGCTTCAGTCTGGGAGGCATCATCCCCCTGCCATTGGTCGACTCCACTGGAGGGGTCATTGCAGCCGATGGGTACTCCCTTGTGGGCTACTACAGTGATGGCACACCTCGTGGGGACCCAGTACTACTCTACCCCACCCAGGGAGAGATATTCGACCTCACCATTGCTACTGGAGTTGATGTTGTAGTCCTCCTCTACAAGTGTGGCTTCCTAGCTGCCTACCTCACAAGTAAGCCACTCCCACTTCTCACAAGTTACTAAATTAAACTCTTTAATGGAGAAAACTTTGTCGGTGCTTGGCCACAGTCTATTACACTACTTCCCCCCTCAAAACGAGAACACCTAGTCTCCGTCTCAGACCGAAACCAACCCCAATACAGATCACTATCAGTATCATACACGGGGAAGGAAATGTTATACTGGAAGCAATAGACTAATACTGGTGCAGTTTCATCTGCTAGACCCTCTCTCATCTTTCTGGAGGGTGAGAGAGGGTCTAGCTTCATGCTAGATGAAGATTAAGGATGAGACTAGAGAACAATTGCTTATCAAGAAGCAGGTCTGTGTACAAGACAATCCAACCAGGCTGACATTGTTTATCAGAGAGGGTTCTGCTACCTTCCACTTGATCTTTCGAGCTAGACCATCTCGGCTACCTTCCACTCTGGAGGTGGGTGAGGGATAGTCTAGCTCAAGACCACCTTCATACCCATAGCCTCTGAGAATGGAAGTTACTGTAGCTGTCCACCATTTGTGTTGAATTGTTCTAACAGATGGTGTACCCCATGCTAGTCTGTGGCTGAACGATACCGTGAATGGTACGGCCGGTACCTTTATCCCCCTGGGTAACCCTGCTGTCACTGAAAACAGAGTATATGTACTAGCTGCCTTCAGACCACATGGAAATGGACGACCAACCTCCTCTTTGGTCCATTTGAGGCTACTGGCAGTTGAGATTGCAAGAAGCATCACAGAAAGGATTCGGGTCATCTGGCAGTATGACGTGACTGTGAGTGGCTCGATTCCCTATCAGTACTTGAACACAAGTGAAACCATGTGTATCCTAGTGCCACCTAGCCAAGAAGCAAGCCAGAGAGAACAGAAACTAGACTCCCAGGGCATTACAAACATTTCCAACATTATGGTGAATGGGGAGATCATCGTAGCTTCAGTGAACTTAAGAGTATCTTCTCAAATAGAGTCACTCTTGATGAGTGTCAGTGATACTGGTTCTGGATATGCTCTGAACTTTATGAGTCATTCGGCAGGCTTTGTCCAATCTCTGAACTATCCTGGGGTGACGAAACAAGAGTCTTGGGTGTTCTGGGCTTGCAGGATTGACATGCTACTGAAAAATACTCTCTTGGAGGCAAGAGATGCTTTGACCGGTCAAGTATCCACTTCGGTAGACCTAAACCAGATACTTCGAACCTCTGCCACAGTAGCTGTTAGCAAAGTGACACTCTTACAAACTAATCAAACTTTGAACTCGAGGTTTCGTTTTGGTTTGCAGAATTCAAGTCACACAACTGCTTGTGATAGAACAAAGAGTCTTCTTCCTTTGCTTGTCGGTATTGTGTCTGACTCCATTGGAAATGCCGTGGTGGCCCTGGACGTCTCAGAAACACCCAACGCTTCCCTACTCTGGAAGCTGTCCCTGCCAGCACAAGATGGTGCAGCTGTTGGCCAGATTGCTACTGTGAATGGGGCTGGAAATTCTCTCATGATCGTGACCACTCCAGCCAAAATCAATGCATATCTGCTAACAGAATAAACTTCATATGTTCATTGTATCAAGCATGTATGCAACAACACAGGATGCACATGTGGAAAGAGGGAGGAATTAGACTGAGAGCAAGGCTAGGAAATGAGCCAGGGTACAAGGCTAAAATGATTGTAGAGGCTACAGAGTCAAGTTTGGCTGTGTTTTGCAGAGTTTGTCCAGTAGTCCTGCACCCACGTATGTGGCAAAACAAGTCACAATGCTGTCATGCTTCAGTTTCATGGCCAATTCACATGGAGTCGCACCACCCTTGTTCCTGATGCGAGCATTAGCACCATGGCTAGTGGGTGGTAGAGAGAACAGAAGTAAGACAAACTTCTCAAAGTTAACAAAACAGGTCAAGGTTTTACTACCCTTGGTACACATGCACATGAACAATGAGTGAGTGCGTCAAGTTGGTAAGTTTCAGGATGGAATGCACATGCACATTATAACCTCGCTCCCGTAGGTCCTGCCAAGGGTGCATCAACTGTGTTCAAGATAGAGTCACTGTACAGTATAGTAATCTGAATAGATACGGTTTATTGGCTGGGCAGCAGGACTAAGGACTTATCGAGCTGCCGAACAATAGGTTCGGCTTGTAGCTTTGTCCCAAGCTTCTGTTATTTGGTTTTTGCAGTTTTGTGCAGTGCATGTCAGATTAAGTGATCAGAAATTCACCATAACACTTTATGCTTTGATCATCTGGTAGAGTACCTTAGTAGTGCTTCTATGCAGTCAATTCTTGCAGGCCCTTTGCGAACACACTCGTGCAGTGCAGTATTCCCGGTGCTAAGGTGGGACGATGAGAGGATTCTTATAACAACAAGCTGGTCAAGCCCCATCCCCAGCTTCCTATTGCTTACAACAAGGAACAGAAAGCCGTTGGGAGTGAGGCGAGAATAGCTAAAGAGTTGCTAACATCTCCCCACCTCTTGGTTTGTGCGTTCACGTCCGCACTGTTCTCCACCAGTACCTCAATGCACTCCAGGTGTCCAATGGCTGCTGCCAGAGACAACATTGGGAGACCGTCCCCATCCAGAGCATTCACGTCTGCACCCTGTGGAGCAAGCAGATCAAAAGGACACTGACATGCCATGGAGATTATCACCTCTGTCATGAATCTGCCACATCCTACCATTTGACAATGTGGCTATCTTGTGTATGAGTAAAAGGTAGGCAAGGACAAGGGGGGAGGGGAGACACAGATGGCATTCTAAACCTTTTGAATCAGCTCCTCCACTGCATCTCTTCTTCCTAGACCACTGGCTGAGAGCTCAGCTGCCAGCTCTTGGGTGCTACCCTGAGAGAAAGGAAGAACAAGAGTTACATCTTGTCCATTCTTGCCCCTAGCGTGCCACATACTCTGCAGACTTACCGAGAGTTTGGTCTTAGTCGTTGCGTTGATGGTTGGCTTCCGTTTTTTCTTGGGAGCCTTCTTCTGTGGAGTGGCTGCTAGACTGGTCACTGATCCTTCTCCCAGTGAGGAGGTGGAGTGCACACGTTCTGCATCTGACAGACATTTACACACACCATTACACACAGACAACTCCCTGTACTACTATGCACGGTACACGCATGACTCCTCCTCCAACAAAAACCTCATTCCCAGGCCACACTTTTCTTTCCCATGTAGTCTGGGAACAAGGCAAACTTTTACATAATGATGCACAAACAATACGACGTTGCATACCTCTAGAAATGTGGCCACTCTGGTTTTGACCCTGTGGAAAGTGATAGCAGAGAATGTGTGTAGCCATGAAGCTGGAGTGTCATTGTGAGCTTCTTGCAAACAGAAGTACCGTACCCCTTTGAGGCAGAACGTCACGTGGAGACTCAGCTTAGTCTCGTCTTGCTTCACTGTTGCCTGAAGTAGCTGCCATGAGATGAGAGAGGAACACAGTGCAGGTTTAGAGGGAAAAGAAGTCAGTAATTGTTCGAGTCGTGGTGTCTCCAGGTTACACAACATTGTACGCGATTGGTATGCTCACCTTCCCCATCTGTGGGCTGCCCATGCTGTTCTGGAAGTCAGAAGAGCCAAGGGCATGTGCTTTGAGGTGAGACAACATGTGCTCAACTTGCATCCTCCACAGACCTGGGGCCGAGGGGGTGGGAAGACAGGAGAGTGAGGGGGGGAGTTGGGGGAGGAGGAGGGAGAACAGGGAGTGAGGGCGGGGAGCCAGAGGAGGGACAAGGGAAGGAGGGAGCCAGAGAGTGAGGCGAGACAAGAATGATGCTACTCTTACCAAACCCTAGTTTTGTTCTCAGGCCTCCATGGACGTTCTCTTACCTTTGCCTGGGCTGTAAGTATGCAGTTTGGGGATGCGGTCCACGGTGGAGATCTGGATCGTCTTCTGCAACAGCTCAGCTTTCCTCATGCCAGCAATGGTGCGGGCAGAGGGGTAGAAGAGTCCCTCTGTCTGTGTCTCCCTCGTGACCATCTCAGGACCAACATCTTCAATTTCAACCACCGGGACCCAAGCATTCTTGTCCATCTCCACACTAGCTGGCATCTGTGTGTGTGTGTGCATGTGTGTGTGTGTGTGCACGTGAGTGTATGTATGTTCATGTGTGTGTGTGTATGTGTGCGTGTGTGTGCATGTGTATGTGTGTGTGTGTGTGCGCGTGAGTGTGTGTGTGCACGTGTGAGCATCAAGTAGTGTAAGATAATGTTCATAGCCTCAACGAGTAGTGAACACCATACCTTCATCGTGGAAGCAAGTTCAACATCTGGTCTATGGAATAAGTGGAAAAAGATCACCACAAGAAGTGTCGCTGTGTGTTACAGGGCAGCTGTTTACCTCAGTGGTGCTTTAACGAGCCCGCCACAGCTGTAGCAGTGCCGGGAGTGCCAGCTATTGGAGGTGGAGCAGCCAGCACACAACACAGACAGTTGTGAAGACTCTGGCTGGAGAGAAAGAACGTGGCACTAGATCAATTGATTCATGCCCACGAGATCACTTCTTGAGATACTACACGACTGTGTAGTAGAACTAGCCTCATACGTAGACTCAATTTCCCCATCCATGAGAGGGTACAAGGGTCATTTAGAATCCCTTCTGAAATCAACGATTATTGAAGGAGTGTTTTACAAGACAAAGCGCTGATATGAAGCCAGTGGAGATTGACGTCTCACGTAGACAGCTACTAACTCTCCTCTTGTTACAGGTGCAACTTAGTTAGTGTACCTACAGTTCCGCCAGACAGACCTTAGAGCCACACCAGTCGCAGAACCTTGCGTCTGAGACATTCACCCTCCCACACATCCCACACATCACATAGCTGCTGCCACTGACTGGTCGCAGGGTAGTAGGGTTGGGGAGGGGTGGAGCAGGGGCAGGGGGAGGGGGAGAAGGAGGTGGGGTCTTGAAGGGGAGAGGTTTCTCACACGTGACACATGTTTGCATGTGGAGAAGGTTGGCAGTTCCACAAGCAACGCAGATAGACCTTTCCTGTAGATAGGTAAAATCAATACTGCCTTCTAATCACTGGATAGCTTGAGAATGAGGCTGGAGTGGACTGGAAATGAGGCTGAGATGGACTGGAAATGAGGCTGGAGTGGACTGGAAATGAGGCTGAGATGGACTGGAAATGAGGCTGGAGTGGACTGGAAATGAGGCTGAGATGGACTGGAAATGAGGCTGGAGTGGACTGGGAATGAGGCTGGAGTAGCTTGAGAATGAGGCTGAAGTGGACTAGGAATGAGGATGGAGTGGACTAGGAATGAGGCTGGAGTAGCTTGAGAATGAGGCTGGAGTAGCTTGAGAATGAGGCTGGAGTGGACTAGGAATGAGGCTGGAGTAGCTTGAGAATGAGGCTGGAGTGGACTAGGAATGAGGCTGGAGTAGCTTGAGAATGAGGCTGAAGTGGACTAGGAATGAGGATGGAGTGGACTAGGAATGAGGCTGGAGTGGACTAGGAATGAGGCTGGAGTGGACTAGGAATGAGGCTGGAGTAGCTTGAGAATGAGGCTGGAGTGGACTAGGAATGAGGCTGAGATGGACTAGGAATGAGGCTGAAGTGGACTAGGAATGAGGCTGAAGTGGACTGGAAATGAGGCTGGAGTGGACTAGGAATGAGGCTGAAGGAGCGCCTCATTTCCAAGACAGTATACCAGGTACCTTATGAGGTCGGAGAATCAGACTGATCCAATGGGGTTGGGTTCAAAACAAGCCTACATGTACATGTACCACCCCAGACCTCTCTCTACACTTTAGGAAGGAGAGGCTCAGAGAACACTGGAGGATGCTACTGAGTTGGTTGGCCTACTTTCAGTGTCTGGGAGCTTTCTCGTGCCTGGAGGATGTCAGGGATTGGCTGTGGTTTCAGCACTGCTGTTTCACAGAGCAGACACATAGACGTGTGCGGAGGCATCTCTGCCCTGCAGTTGGGGCATGTGGCCATCTGTGTGTGTGTGTGTGATAGTATAGGAGGGGACTTGAGCAGAACAAGTTAAAACAATTAGAGATGCTTTCTAATCTCACCTGGAGGGGTGGTTTGGTGTCAGGGTCGGGCAGTGGGGGTAGCCGTGAGCCACAGTGGGTACAGTACTTGTAGGTGGGGTCCTTGGGACGAAGAGCCTTGCAGTACACACACCTGCGGAGACAGACCTTGGTAAGATTGACATCAGACCCATCCTGAAACCTGGCTCCCCACTAGCAGGCCGCCTGCCATCCAGGTCAAAAACTGAACAGTGGAAAGGCCTGGGAATGAGGCTAGCTCCCCACACTAGACTTTCATTCACTCTGGACCATAATTATGGGGACAATGGTTACATGATTTAGGAACAAATGGTTACATGAATGGCTAGGGTTAAGGTGGACAATAGTAATATATTAGCGTCTAGCAACACCAAGTTCCCTCTTACCTTGCAGTCCTGGTGTTTTGTAGCAGACATGACTAATAATTGGACATGTACAATTCAATTTTTGTCAGAGACAGAGTGACTCCATCTTAATCAGGAACATTGTCCACCCTCATTAGCAGCTACACTATTTCATCACCCAGATATTGAAATAGTATCCCCCCACACTATATTGTACACATGAAATAGTATCCCCCCATACTATAAAACGGTTGTTGTATTCACAGTCTCTGCTGCAATTGTGTTGAGCATGCCTTTGAAGTGTATAACTCTCTACTAGTGCAGATGCTGTGGGATCTCTGGAATCTTCTTGGGTCTGCAAGCTAGGAGGTTCGTGCCCAGGTGCAGTCAGCTTCATACCAAGGTGGCCTGACTGCACCTGGGTACGTGGCTAGGAGGTTCATACCCAGGTGCAGTCAGCCTCATACCAAGGTGGCCTGACTGCACCTGGGTACGTGGCTAGGAGGTTCGTACCCGGGTACAGTCAGCCTCATACCGAGGTGGCCTGACTGCACCTGGGTACGTGGCTAGGAGGTTCGTGCCCGGGTGCAGTCAGCCTCATACCGAGGTGGCCTGACTGCACCTGGGTACGTGGCTAGGAGGTTCGTGCCCGGGTGCAGTCAGCCTCATACCGAGGTGGCCTGACTACGGCTCAGATGCACAACACTGCTGGCTTACACTGGCTGTGGCTTCTCCCTGGTGGACGGTCTGACTGCAGTCTGACCAGAAGATTTTAGATTGTGGGACAGGGGGGCTGAGACAGAACGAGGGAGGGGGGAGGAGGATGGAGGTGGGCTAGTAGGGGGTGCAGCTGTACCACTCACAGTCATTCTGCAGCAAATAAAAGACCATCTTGAAAAGTAATTACATGTACCATGTTAAGAGATTGTCAAAATGTGCTTTTGGAAACTGGACAAGAAGAAGTTACCTCGAGGACAAGTTTAGTCTTTGTCTCAGCTGTGCGGAGAGAGAGGGCCTGGCGTCTGGACTGGAATAGGTTCTCACCACCGCCACCTGCAACATAAATCAAAATAAACCTCTTGCTAAGGCTGTTCAGTTTCCCACTGCCAGTAATCATGGGGGGACGAAAATGCTTCTTGTGGCACATCCACTGCTTTGGTTAGGTAGCTTCAGCCCCAGGTTCTTTCTTCCCGAAGAGGAAATGAGCCTGGGTACGAGGCTACTTATTGGTCTCACTCACAGTGTGTTCTCCCTCTGAAGTGATGGATGTGGTATCGACGTCGCTCCCCTCCTCGGCCTTATGTACTGTGAAGGTCCGTGTAACCACTGAGCTCTGCTTAGCCCCATCCTGGGAGGTGGCCAGGGCCCTGATGGTCACCTGAGCGTATGTTACACACAGAAGAAGATATGTTGGTAACACACACACAGCATGTAAACCAAAACTGAGATGCACAGGTCCCAGATATTGGAGTGTAACCAAATAGTAGTTTTAAATTCCTTCCCTCCCCTCTGATTAAACCTTAAATTACACCACCATGTAACCATGGTGGTATAATAAAAAATGCACTGTAAATATTAAAAGGAGTAATCAAAGCCTGTGACAATGTCAGTCCAGTTGCATGGTGCTGATTCCTCACCTTTCCAGGTGGGAGAGTGAAGGGATTCTTGTAAGCATGGGTGTAGGACTGACCAAGCCGCTGAAAAGGGTCCGGTTTTGTACCATTCAGAGTGTAAAAGATAAGGGTATTGGCTGTGTCTGGATTGAATTGGAATGTGCATACAAATAAATTAGTGCTATTGGCTATTACTTTGGACTACATACTGTGCTATACCTGATCTGACTTCAATCAACGTGACGGAGTCAATGATGTGTTTAGGACCTGAGGGGGCTTTTAATGGAATAATGGTTGGCACGGCAACAGCACCAGCAGTCATCACTGTATGTAATGTTGACCTGTGTAAAAGCAAAGCAATATAAGTGAACAAATCCTGATTTTTAACTGAGTGCATTACCTACAAAACACAGCTCTCACAACCGGGGAACGACGTGCGATCTCTCAACTTGCTCTTTGTTTACATGGACTGCGCATGCGTCAATGTCGGTTAAATTTGGCGGTAAAAATAACCACGTGGTCGACTAAATATGGCGTTTGGTGGCTCGCTTGTGTCCAACATCTTGCAAAAGTCAAGCTCACTTGACGAACGAGTAATCGAAGACGGCATTCAGAAACTCAAAAAGAAGCTGAACCAGCTGAAGGGAGAGATATACGAAGTGGTCAAACAGAACTATGCAGAGTTTCAGTCACATGTCGACTCAACTGTGTCCCTCGACCAGAAAGTTCGGGAAATCACCTCAGAATATCGAAGGCTTGCTGGGAGAATCGAACAAGACCTCAAGGGAAGGATCCACCAGTCTACTGGTAAGCGACAAGAGATTGATTCAAGGCTTCATGAAACCCAGGGACGGATTGCGTTTGTCCAAAATTTGGTATTTGCCTTCCAAGACATTGAAGCAAGTCGGAGTGATCTACAGTCTGAAAGATTTGGCTCTGCAGCAAGCCGTTTAAACAAAACAGCTGACTGTCTTGATGAAATTGAAAAGGCTGACTGTAATGCAAAAGTTTTCCGTGCTCTCAAGTCTGGACTTGCAGAAGTAACTTCGGAGTTGAGTTACAGGCTGCTGGAGGAATGGGGGCAGTTTGTCATCTGGAAACCAAGGCCTGTCCCGGAAAAGCCAACCCTTACTGCGCTCCTTTCTGTGGAACTGCGTGTGCCTCTGAGAGGTGGCTCCTCCCTCACCCCCCACCTGGACGAAGTGATAGCAGCCATGAAACAGCTTGTTCACGAGGGTGTGTGGGAACAGAAGGCCGTATCATTTGGGAAGAAGCTGCTCAAGTGCATAGTGGAGCCATTGATTGTGAATCCTGGGGTTAAAGCAGTCCAATCACAGGAGAAAAATATCCTCATTTTGAGAGTTTTGAAAGCCAACGAAACTGTCCCCCCAGGTCGTCATGTTTTTGTCCTGTACAACAGTCTTTTGACTGTCTTTTCTTTTGTAAGGCAGATTGTACCAGAAGTGCTCCAGACGGAATGGATGCTGATGCTGGGAGAGGAAGTGTGTTCTGAAATGACTGAGCTGACCATTAAGAACCATCTTGCTGCCTCAATCCCCAAGAGTTTATCCGAGCTGGAAAGTTACGGTGAAATTAGCACCAAGACAGCTGAATTTGAATCAAAACTTTGCAAAATTGGAATTGTTGAAGACTTTCACCAGCTTAGTGATTACACACGAAACATCAACACTCATTTTGCTGACCAGAAATGCCAGGATCTGCTGGTAAAGGTACGCTCTATCCTGATGAAGCCATTGCACGACACGGTGTCCATCAAAAATGCTGATGTGTCTCAACTGGGAAAGGTTGCTGGTACAAGCGTGCAAGAAGCTTCCCAGCTAAAGTCGCCAAGCAAGGGAGTCGATCTGAACTCTCTGACGTTTGCATTTCCTCCATGTGTCATCACCAAATCGGTTCAAGACTTTGTTGAACTTCTGTACAAGACTCTGAAGGAGTGCTGTACTTCTTCTCCGTCGACAGCGATACAACTGTTCCACACTGCACGAAACATGGTGGAACTCTTTTGTGCCATTTTACCGTCTTATCATGGGCCGGAGATTGCTGAAGTGCCAAGAATCGCAGCTGTACAACACAACAACTGTATGTACCTTGCCCACCACCTTATCACACTTGGACACCAGTTTCACAGGAAACTTCCTGCTCCATTAAATTCAGAACTGGTTACGTTCGTTGATCAGATGCCATTCGTCCGTCAATTAGGAGAAGAGTGCTTTCTAGTAGAGATGAGGAAGCAGTGTGGTTTCATCGCTGAAGGCTTGAAGTTGCTCGGGGGATTCAACGACATTTCAAGCAATGGCAAATGTGAAGAAGTACGCAAAGGGATTCAGAAATCTATGATTCACATCACTACATTGAGCCAGGCATATGCTGAAGTACTTCCAAGTGAAATACACCGAAAGGCGGTGGGTACGCTGCTCAATTCACTTGTCACGGAGGTCGTCAAAGGTATTCTTGCACTTGAAGATATTGCAGTCGACGATACAACTGAACTCGCTGGGATCATAAGATTGATAGTTGAGAAGGGTCCTTCGGCCCTATTGCTAAATAGTGAAGAGGCCGAACAGATCTCTACATACTGTAAAAGCTGGGGAAAGCTGAGAGAACTTGAAACTGTTCTGAATGCTGGTCTGCAAGATATTGTCGACATGTGGGATTACGGAAGTGGGCCACTGGCACAGCACTTTACTGGAGTCGAAATGAGAGGACTGATTAAAGCACTGTTTCAAAATACAGAAAGAAGGGCAATGGCTCTTTCTAAAATCACTTTGTAGTGTACTCGTGTACATCAACGTTGGAACGTTATTAATCTTGTACTTTGACCCTAGAATTTTTAACCCTATAATTCCTGGTATGCTTATTCTGCAATATGTTACGTGCTGCTAGGAAGTACCTCCGTGAGGTGAACCGACTAACCAAGCCCAGGAGTTACGAGCTAGGCGAGGAGCTATTGCTCTGGGACTTCAGGAAGGGGGAGACGCTGGCACAGTGGAACTGCATCTCCGACAGAGATGTGAAGGGAAAATCCTTTGCTAGCTTTCAGCCCAATGGGAAAGGTGTGGTTAGTTTTCCACACTGTTCGCAGTGAAACTGATACATGTGATGGTGTCTGTTTTCAAGGTTCAGGGGCCATGTTCCATGGCTACCTTAGCACTGAGCTACCGACCAATAATTCTGCGACACACAGTGGCTACTGTGCCATCCGCTCAAGACCAAGGAAGGTCTGAATTTTGCTTTTTTCTAGGTTTGTCATCCCTTTTTACCCCCCACTCTTTCATGCACTCTGCAGCCATCTTGGTTTGAAAGTGGGAGGTTTAATTTGTCTGAGTTTGATGCATTTGAGCTGAAGGTGAGGGGCGATGGACGGCGGTTCATAGCCAACCTGCAGGCACCAGGGCTGAGCAGGAAGGATGATGTGTGGCAGCAGTTTATCTTCACCCAGGGAGGACCCGAGTGGGAACACATCAGGGTACATGGTCATGAGTAAACTTGTACCTGGGCCTTCTCTCCCCAGCGACAAACACTGGGCCTGTAACCTCATTCCCAGGCCTTCCATGGCTCCAGTTTTTGATCACTTGCAGTATGCATATTGTCAGCAATCAAAAACTGGCCAGTGGCGAAGGCCTGGGAACAAGGCTACTGGGTTCGGGTATATACGAGGTATAATTATAGTCTGGTTCCAGGCCCAGCCCAGCTACTGTAAGTGATTGAAAACTGAGCAGGGCTGGGAGTGAGGTTAAAATTAGTATCATGTAGCATTCAATTCTCATTTGTTTGTTTGTTTTGCGGATTTTTGTGAATAGCATTCTTCACTCCATGCAGCTGGGGTTTGGAGATTTCTTTGTGACACACAGAGGATACATGCAAGACAAGCAGATGTCCTTCCCTAGGGAAACTGTCAGTACTTTTGGACTACTTCTGGCTGATAGAATCATTGGTCCATTTTCTCTGGAAATACAGTACGTTAAGGCCATCAGGACACTTGTACCAACTGCAAGAGAATCAGAATTATTCTACTGAACTGCGCTGTGTGTTTGTGTGACAGTCATTGTGTGTGTCCAAGTGATGAGGTAACACTGCAATGTCAACTGCTATCTTCTGGGCTTGGTTGCATCCACAGTCTGTAGACAGAGTTATAATATGTTGTTCACAAGTTGTGCATTGCTAACCAGACATACATATTTCATGATGCATCAGTGGTGCATCTACCTTATCCCAGGCTGCTCTTTAGTTTGCGTAAATAAAAAATGGGTGGGGTGTGAGAATGAAACTAGTGAGTGGGTAAACTTCAGCTCTTGTGACTAAATATGTACTAGCCTCGCTCTGGGTTGGGTCTGGCCATGTAAGACTTGCTCCTGGGCTACTTTTCAAGAGGCTAACTAAGCACTTACCTGATCCAAACCAAGTTTGTGTATCCAGTTAAGAAGCTTTGCTGTAATCTCTGCATTTGGCATCATATCCTCTTTAGTATCTGTATACACGTAGTTGACGACACCATCAAATACCAGAAAATAAAATATTTCAGAATTCCCTCACATTTCACTTTTTCCCCGTTTATTTGCTTATAGTGCATAGTCCCCAACCCTAGCAGCATAATCCCAGCCCAGACCCACATCAGTTGGAGGCTAAATCTCGACGCAAGCAGCCGAAATCGCAGCACAGTGTCCTGCCTCTTCATTACTGGAGGTCAAAGGTTAGGTCTGCAACATCAGCTTAACCCCTTGGTCAAGGATTTTTTGCAGCGTGCTTGCGTGTCGTGCGTGTACGTGTAGAATGAAGCTCTTGACTCACAATATGCTCACTTCCCATGTGAAGGGAGTGAAGAATGGCTACCCTCTCAGAATACTGGTAATGCTGGTGCATGCAGCTCAGCAGACCGTGCAGTGTAACTGTGTGTGTGTGTGCGTGTGCAGCAGCTCTGTACAGTGTGTCTGTGTACTTGTTTGCAGGCTAAACAGGTGGTTGTCAAAGCTGTTGACTTCAATGCAGACTTCATTGCCAGAATGTTGTTGAAACTGGACTGGAGTGTGCTAAAGGCCACAGCTGAATCTGTACGTATGTATGCACAGCCGTACTACTAGCCTCTGCATCTGTCTCATCTAGCCAGACTCTGGCTGGCTATGTGAGACTAGAATCTGATTGACTGTTTCGTAACTGCATACTTCTTGTAGTTGGGACATGGAAGTAGCTTGCCAGAGAATCTTCCGCCAGACTATGAAACTAACGATGAGTTCCTGAAGGCTGCTCATCACGCCATGCTAGAGGTATGGGATTTTATTAGAGACTTGAAGAATGTGTTGGACTCAACCTTATCCCCATGCTCTGTACCCAGACCACTTGGAGGGATCTGGGTATGAGACTAATGTGAAATCCTCTAGTTCTTTATGTTAGCATATTGGGATGGAATGAAGCCTTCTTGTAATAAGTATATACCTGCATGGATAGTCAAGTAGTATCTACTCTGGCAGCCTCAGTCTAATACATGTTGCTCTCTTGCAATGTGTAGGAAGTGCCTGAGGCTGAGGCTACTATTCTAGTTAGGCTCAACTATGCGATGGCAGCCTTTGACTGAACTGTCATTAATATGAACACTGACTATGCTGGCAGGTAGAGGTTGTTGAGGGAGAGCTGGAGTGTCCCGAGAGTGGGAGAAAGTTTCCAATCAGTGAAGGAATTCCCAACATGTTACTGAGAGAAGACGAAGTCTGAGCTCGTTATACTGGATCACTTTTGTATGCATGAATCACCCAGTTGCACACATAACAGAATACTGCATCACTTCGATCAGTCAATTTGTCATTTGATTCATCTCTCACTACATTCTGTATGCTTGAATCACTAAGTAAGTTGCACACATAACATAGAGGTATTGATAAAACACAACCAAGGTCAGGAAACAGAGCAAAGAGAGTTGTCACATGTGCCGGTACCAGTTTCTAGGACACCCAGGTGTCCAATGGCCTCTCTTCCCTGGAAGAAACAATTCTGTATAGTTAGACTAACACAAGTCCAGTCCATGTAACAAGCATGTAACTCACCACAGGTAAAACAGTGGCCAAATCCTCCATACATTGCTCCTGGCAAACCCTCCTCATAGCCATCAGAATCACTAGGATAGTCGTCAAAATCGTTATCAACAGACTCGTCAGATGAGGAAACTATGTCAGATGAGGAAGAAGTATCTTCAGTGTCACTGATCACAATCGGTCTCACAGTAGAGGATGGAGGAAGAGTTGGAGATACAACAACCGGAGTGTCAAGACTATATAGAGGAACGGGTGTAGACACACGGGTTGTGGCAGTGCTGGTCACTCTGGTAGGACCGGTTGTAGCAGCTCTGGAGGCCGGAGCTGAGGTGAGTCCCAGCAACGCTTTGCGGTGTGATTCCTTCACCTCTTCCCTTTGCTTCCTCTCCTCTGGTTCCAGCTTCTCTACTATCTTGCTGATAGCATTGTCAAGAGCGAGTGAGTACACGGGACCCGATGTAATCTTTTTCCTGCAGATGGGACAGTCCTGCTGTCGCTTCCCCTTCATCCACTCCTTGATACACCACTCACAAAAAGAGTGTGAGCATTGGAGGGTGAAAGTGCGGATAAATAACTCTTGGCATATAACACACGTGAATTCCTCTTGCATGGATGCCAGCATGCTATTGTCAGCTGATTTGGTATTTTCTGTAGCAGCTTGCTGTTCTGCTAGAAGCTGTTCTTTGGCTGCAAGTTCACTCTTCAAGGCTTCAATGTTGCTAAGCAGCTTGTTTTTCTCTTTATCCATCTGCTCTTTGGCCAACTGTATTTGTATTGTCGTAGCATCAACCCCAAGCCTTCTTTCTGACCTTGAACACTCTGGTACTGCAACATCTCCGAAAATGGCCTGTGAAAGAGATTCCTTGCTCTCTATCTCGTCAGGAAATATGTCATCAATGTTTATCTTGGAATCCAACTGAGTAGAGACTGCAGGTGAAGGAGGAGGCGGCTTTTTTTGGACTACTCTTTCTGGATCCAGTGTCTCTGGTTGTGATCCTTCTGTCTTTCTCAGCTGCTCTGCAGCAGCAGGGTCATCCATGTTTTTCCGAGGTTTCTTTGTAAGAAAAGGTGATTCATGTGAAGACAACACACCAGAGCCCTGAGAACTTTCAGACTCCTGGCTGCTCGGCTGAGACAGGTTGTCACTGCTGTGCTTTCTGAGTATTGGTCTCCTTCTGTGGTCCATGGTCAAGCTGTACCGTAACTCATTTGTGTCAAGGTTCACTCCAAAGCAGATCTCATCACCAGTTTCAATTGTCGTTGCTGTCCTGGGAGCTAGCTTTGTGTTGTTCACATAAACCCCATTCAGACTCTGCCAAAAAACAAAACAAGAGGTGCAATGCACTATTAGCACTCAAAGAAATCTGCACGGCATTGATACCAGCCTCCTTCCCAGGCTCCTCCCCGGCTTTTCAGTTGCACATTGTGTAGCGGGGAGGAGCCTGAAAACAAGGCTATCCATGCTACACTTCCTACCAGTTGAGCAGTCTCTAATAATAAAAATTATCAACTGTTGAGCAAAGTGACCTGCTAAAAGTGCTTAAAATTAGGATTACCAACCTCCAAGTCCTCTACTAGCCACTTTTTGTTTTGGGGGTTGAAGTGGATGCAGGCATGTTTCCGAGACAGCATTGCCGGAAGCTTTGGTGAATGCAATATGACGTGGTGGGTGCTGTTGCTAGCGCAGCGCCCTACAATCGTCTCTCGGGCAGGGTTCAGCCGAATTTTGTCTGGGACACTCCACATTGGGTTTTTAAGCTCCCTACGGAGCTTCCTTGCAATGGCCTGACTCTGCGCTTCAGGAGTGTGAGTACCCGTTTCCATAGCTTTAAGTGGGCCTAGAGAGAAAGAGAAAAAGTAGAAACTGTATCATTACTAGTCTACTCAGACTCAATAAGCAAGTCTTACCAGTGGCAGTGCACACGTGTAGCCGCGGAAACCCAAGAGCAATGTAGGTACGAGAGGGTTAATTAATATGGCAAAATCACATGACAACAAAGCAAACCACACGTGCGATAGATTTATTTTCCGCGCGTATAACGTAAACATACTGAGTCTGTCGATAAATGGATCCTCTCTTCTTGGCCACTAGCCTCTTCAGGAGGTGTCGATTTGAGGAGTGTGTGAAGACATGTACCGAAATTCTGGAACGCAACCCCTATGACCAAGTAAGAGCGAGCAGACATGCAAAACATAAAGACACAATTACATTATCCCCTATGCCGCCTATCTCCCTACTCCCATGACACACAGGCAGCATGGTTTCTTAAGGCTCGTGCTCTCACAGAGCAGACATATGTTGATGAAGTGGAGCTTGAGGAGGAAGGGATTGCAGAGCTGTTCATGGATGATACTGCAATTGCTGATGTAGCCAGTGAGGAAATTAATCAACCTTTGTAGTCAACTTGCATTTGCACAGTCATTAAGTTCATTTTTGTTACGGAGTGTCTCATCAGCTACAGATCTGATCTTAGCTCTAAAAACAGAATGTGACAACTAGCAAAATTCACATTTCTCCATGCAAAACCCTCTACACCACAATACATGAAATGGTGCCCTGGCACTCATATACTATAGTCTTGACCTCATCTGGCGCATATATCATTTCGGGTCTGGGACCAAGACTGTTCATGTATAAGGTTTATGACATCACTTGCAAGTGCTGATTGTTATTAATAGGGCCTGGGACGTCGCTACGGAAACCACCTGGTACTGCAGGCACAGGTACCAGCCAGGGAGTCAGGTATGATAATTGCACTACAAACCATGTTTTTACCCCATCCTGGTGGAGACAGAGTGACCTAGATGACGTCTGATTTAAGTTTGCTTGCCGCCATCTGACCTACAGGCCAATCTCCCAGGCAGGCCGTCCTCTCTCTGGGTTTGTCCGTCCTGGGACACAAGGCACTCGACCTACAACAATGGAGCAAGCTATCAGGACACCACGAACAGCAAGGACTGCCAGGTGCCACACCCTTCCTTCCTCCCCCCACTCCCTCCCTCCCCATCCTCATTTTTGCAATTCTTTCCTTCTTGTACCTACTACTCTATTATCTATGGATTAACAAAAGTGACAGTGCTACAACTTGCTTTCAACAAATCAAACATCTGCAGAACATTTGTTGTCCTGTTTCCTCCATTGCAGACCCGTCACCACTGCGTCTGGACGCCATGTGAGACTGGGCACAGTAAGTCAGAACAGAACAGTATTGGAGAGGGGGGCGGGACTTTGGTTCAAACAGATTTGAATTTGTATACCTAGCTTGGATAACTCTGCTGTTCACTAGTACATGTATAACCAATAAACCACATCTCTATACGATACGATGTTTGGATCTTAAATTTTTTTTTGCAACGTTTCGAATATACTCTGATAATCTTCAGTTACCTGAAGAAGATTATCAGAGTATAATCAAATAAAAATTTTGTCAACTACCGTGAAGTGTCCAAGATCCTAACATCGTATCGTATACATAATACACGGTAATATGATGCTTAAGGAGCAGACCACATCTCTCCTGATAGCCTTAGGTGTTGCATTATGCCACCCAACTTGTGTTCACTGTTGAATTCCCTGCCATTTCTTCCATGATTATGTGTCACCCTTACAGGCTTCAATGTTGACCGAGCCAGGGGGACCCTTCATAGATGTGTCAAAACTAAACCTAAGCAAGTATGCACAGAAACCAGCACTGGCCAAGGTAAAGAGAAGATGCCAACATGAATCATAGGTGTAGTCAGTTACCCTCACTCTTATATTTTTTGGGAAGGTCTCAAAGATCCTAAATGTTCATTCGTCCAGACTTTTTGACAGTGATAGCGTGTATGTCTGATAGCTCCAGGATTTGAACCTGTGTAGCCAGACTGTCTCTCTTTACAAGAAGGGTCTGGAAGCAAGACTATTCTTGTTTGTGGTCTGATAAGGACCTGTGCATGTATGTGTCACAGAACTATTTTTTTTTGCAGGTTCTATTTGAGTATCTCTTTCACCATGAAAACAATGTCAGAACTGTGAGTTGACATGAAACAGAGCGCATGGTTTAGCTTCAACTTTTAGCACTCCTCTCCCTCCTAACCACAGCCTCCACATTTCATTTCCTGCTTTGCTCTTCTCTCCTCCTCTTCTTCCTCCTTTCCTCTCTCCTCTCTCCTCCCCTCCTCCTCCTCCTTTATTTTCCTCCTTCCTTCTCTCCCCCTCTCAGGCACTGGAGCTGGCTGCACTGGCCACAGATGCCTGTCAGTTCCAAGACTGGTGGTGGAAGGTCCAACTGGGAAAGTGCTACTACAGGTAACTGGCCACCCTCTCCTCTGCCCTCTCTTTCCCCTCTTCTCCTCTCTCTTCTCTCTCCCCTCTCTCCTCTCTCCCCTCTCTTTCTCCTCTCTCTCCCCTCTTTCCTCTCTCCCCTCTCTTTCCCCTCTCTTTCCCCTCTCTTTCCCCTCTCTTTCCCCTCTCTCCTCTCTCCTCTCTCCTCTCTTTCCCCTCTCTCCCCTCGCTCCTCTCCCCTTTCTCTCTTCAGACAACTAGCCAACCTTGAAAGGCTATGGCTCCCCAAGCTATCCCATATTGTTTATCATACCGATGAGATTAATAGTGTGCAAATCGATTAGCCGTTGACATACCAGACACACATGTTTCCTAATCAGAGATCAGCAGGGAACGAGACTGTCATCTGCATACCAGACGCTGGGTACCATTACTCAGTCAGACAAGGAGTATTGGTGCAGGTGGTACAATCCATAGTTCTGTGCCAGACACACATGTTTCCTAGCAGGGAACGAGACTGTCATCTGCATACCAGACGCCGGGTACCATTACTCAGTCAGACAAGGAGTATTGGTGCAGGTGGTACAATCCATAGTTCTGTGCCAGATACACATGTTTCCTAGCAGGGAACGAGACGGTCATCTGCATACCAGACGCTGGGTACCATTACTCAGTCAGACAAGGAGTATTGGTGCAGGTGGTACAATCCATAGTTCTGTGCCAGATACACATGTTTCCTAGCAGGGAACGAGACGGTCATCTGCATGCATACCAGACGCCAGGTACCATTACTCAGTCAGACAAGGAGTATTGGTGCAGGTGGTACAATCCATAGTTCTGTGCCAGACACACATGTTTCCTAGCAGGGAACGAGACGGTCATCTGCATACCAGATGCCGGGTACCATTACTCAGTCAGACAAGGAGTATTGGTGCAGGTGATATAGTCCATACTTCTGTGTTGGTATGCTTTGTAGTGTACTATACAGTCCTGTTGTGCTCCTGTCACCTAGACTACCCTGAAAAATATCTTCCCCTCGTAATTGAGTCTGTATTCTGAGCACGACTCACATCTATAGTCAGCCTCATTCCTAGACTGTTTGGCAGTAATATGTTTTTCTTGTTTCTTTTTAATGGCCTGAGTACAAGGCTAATTTACAGTAGGCAGTGAGGCATTCAAAAAGTGTCCCAGTTTACCCTTGCACCTTGGCTCTTAGTGGAGGGGCGTGACTACTTGTGGTTGTGACAAATCTTTGCTTGTCAAGATGTAAATGCAAGTCCTCTGTATGGAGACCTGCACCTTTGGGCAGCACCATTGTAAACCAGGGAATGTGCTGCGTTCCTTGTATTATTAGCTTGAAAATTAACATAAGGAAACAAGAAAAATGTACGCTAGTATTTCCAAGAAACCAGCATGAAAGAACAAGCATGAAAGACTGCTTTCCTACTTCAAAGACACACCGTTAGTAGCCTCATTCCCAGGTGCCGCCCAGTCTAGGAATGAAGCTGCACCAATTGTTATATGAGATGGGACACACCCAAGGGGAAACCCCTTTGAAATTTCTTGGAAATACTAGCGTACATTTTTCTTGTTTCCTTGTGTTAATTTTCAAGCTAATAATACAAGGAACGCAGCTTTGTAGTACAGCCGAAAATTTAATATAGGGGAAAGAGAGGTTTACTATTGATCCTTATTTGGTTATCTGCATTCAAACTGGAGGTAGGGAGGCTTGAGGTTGTGGTTGTCAGCAAGCATTAATAATCTAGCCTCATTCCCAGGCTCCCCTGCAGTGGAACAGGAATACGCGGGGAGAGCCTGGTATCTTTTCTCAAGTGAGCATAATATTATCAGAAAGGGCCAGAGAAAGGCAATGTTTTACACGGTGTTCATCCAACTATACGCTCAACGCTCGGTGTGTAAGATATTCGCTCCTCGCTAGCTAGATATATGAAGTAAGTCACCCACTACCTTCGTCCTTTCTGCTGCTCTGAGTCTTTGGGTATGCCCATGCACAATTATGGTCTCTCTACCCTTGACGCTGCTCATGTGAGAAAAAATACCAGGCTCTCCCCGCCTGCACAACTTCAATGTTTGCGTTCTGGAGCGGGGAGGCCTGGGAATGAGGCTATTAATAATCAGCGAATCATATCTCCTAGCCTAGATGTTATACAAAGTCACCCACTGTGCATGATGTGTTTTGGCCGGTACCAGGCCTCATCAGCTGTGCTAGGGTGACCGGGAGAGGCTATCTTGTGCAAGAAAGTGGTCAGGTGGCTGGCCTTAGCCACAAAGTGGGGTAGTAACGTCTTAATATTCGATTCTCTCTGTGCAGCAATGTGTACTGTAACATTTGTGTAACCTTGGCAACCAAAACTACTCTGAGTAGTACTTGATCAAGTGTGACATGCCGCATTCTTTGAAGCTTAATGGACAAGACGTCCAGTATTACAAAATCCATTTGTGTTTTATTGGTTTTCAAAGTTATACCAAAATTGTTTGTGTTATGTTATTCCTTGCAACTATTTCTCAATTGTCCCATCTGCTGAGATACGGCAAGCTATTGGCATACCTCCATCTTGCCTCAGAGAGAAATGTTGATTTCTACGATATCCTCATTCCCAGGCCACTTCCACATGGCCTGGGAATGAGGCTAACTGTGAAAAGTGGGAAGCAAAAAGCAGCAGTCAGCGGTCATCAAACCCAGAGCCCCCCCCCCCCCCCCCCCCCCCCCCAGCCTGAGTGCCAGTGCTTTGACCACTGAGGGGAACAACCACTAACTCTCAATTGTCTACTGCACAGGTGGTACTGAATTCTTCAGTTTCACACCTAGCAGCCGGCCACTCTGGTGTCCACCCATGCATTCCTCCATTGCCCACTGGAATCTCATAGCTTGGAGGGAGGGCGGGAGGGGAGAGAGGGGAGGGAGGGGATGAAAGCTAATGGCTTGCTTTACCCCACCTAGTTTTACCACATTCCTCCATTGGCCACTGGAATCTTATTGTTGTTGGGATACTGCTGCCACCTTGGCTGCTACCCTCGCTGCTTTATGCTCATGAGTTTACTGAATGGGTTGACAATTTACAGGTGGAGACGGCCTAGCCTGCTAGACTAGCATGTGAGGAGTTTCAGTTCCTAGTCTCATTCCCAGACCCTCAGCAAGACCGTGTACCATACCAAGGGTCTGGAAACAAGATTACACATGGCTAAACAACCGTCCACTAGTGTGTAGGACATGTTTATTCAATACCAGCCCCATCAGCTATGCTAGGCTAACCAGGAGACGGCGAGAAGAGGTCAGGGGTGCGCCTCATCAGGTTGATGAAGCAACAGTCAGAGGTGGTCAGGGGTACGCCTCATTGGCTACGCTAGGTTGATGAGATAGCTTGTACACAGGCTCCAATTTGACATTTCTGTGTTTGCCCTTGCTTGTCAATCTCACAGTCGTTGTGCACCTAACTCCTTGCTTGTCAATCTCACAGTCGTTGTGCACCTAACTCCTTGCTTGTCAATCTCACAGTCGTTGTGCACCTAACTCCTTGCTTGTCAATCTCACAGTCGTTGTGCACCTAACTCCTTGCTTGTCAATCTCACAGTCGTTGTGCACCTAACTCCTTGCTTGTCAATCTCACAATCGTTGTGTATCTAACTCCTTGCTTGTCAATCTCACAATCGTTGTGTACCTAACTCGACCCTCCTGTGGGTGCGATAGCCCCTCTCCACTAGATCTGGGATTACAATATACACATGTAGTAACTTCTGTGTGGCCAAGACGTTGATATACGTGATGAGCTATCTCCTGTAAGTCCAATTTGGGTGCTGGATCACAGTGTGGTATGCCTTCTATATGCAGTGTTAATATCAGAATAGCAAGTGTTGATATGAATGGTTGTGGCGTGTCAAATATGGCGACGATATGAATGGTTGTGATATGAAGATATGTATGGTAATGCCCATATTTCTACTTTCCTTCGGTATCACCCAAGATGGTGTACGGTGCATAATTGAAACCTTCAGTCCAATATCTTTCTACTTCTCCCTTCCCTCCCTCTCCTCCCTCCTCCTCCTTCCTCCTCCTCCCTCCTCCTCCTTCCTACTCCTCCTTCCTCCTCCTCCTTCCTTCTCCTTCCCTCCCTCCTTTCCCCTCCCCCTCTCCCTCTCCCTCTCCCTCTCCCCCCCTTCCCTCTCTGCCTCCTCCCTCCTCCCCTCACAGGCTAGGTCTATATCGGGAAGCAGAGGCTCAGTTTAAGTCGGCTCTGAAACAGTTTGCTACAATAGATGCGTACCTCTTTCTGTGCAAGGTTTATGTGAAACTAGACCAACCAATGACGGCACTCGACTACTATAAAAAGGTGACTCTAGAATGAGATGACTTCAACGTCTTATTGTGATACTCACATGCTAGGAATTGGCCAACAGGAGTACCCCATTGACCTAAGTTCTTTGATACATACACAAACCTTTGATATACAAGTAGTAGTCCTTCCTCCTCCCCCCTTTCCTATAATTAAACTTGAATTGCAGGTGACAACAGATACATGCACATGCCTTTGATATAGTAGTGTTTGCACCATTCCTTCTTCCCCCTCTTCTACAAATGAGCCTGTTACGGGAAATTGCAGGTGCCAAAAGTATGTTTAGCATTTCAATGATGAGACTCTTGAATTTGTAAATTCTGAAAGTGTTTTTCATAACACGAACTATACGCCACCTCTCTTAGAATCAAGGTGTGGGTGGTTTTGAAATGGTCATTGTTCATTGGGCTAGTTTGACTGGTGTTGGGTCATATTGCCAAGTTGAGTACATCTTCCTTTATTCAGCCTAAACAGTGCCAGTACCATCATAGCCGTGTACCAGGATAAAATTCTCCGAGGGTTAAAAGTTACATCATCTATTGAAAGGGTCTTCTGCATGAGTGTGTGTATTTCTCCACCTGAGCCGCAGGCAAGGGATAAACATGCTACACCTGGTTGTGATGTCTCACTGTATATTGCCCCACTATTGCCACATAATGAGTCGTTTACACATTACAATGTGTACACACTATAACATGTATGTGTAAACACATTGCACACAAATATCACAACCAATAATAACAACGACCTGTTGATATGGTATTTCAGGGCCTGGAGAGATTCAAGAACGATACAAATCTGCTGACTGGAGTTGCAAGAATACACGAGGTTAGACTGTAAGGATATGTAGTCTCCTGGGACTTCTCCAAGACTCTTGAGTGCCCCAGCTGGAAGACAGATACCTGTACAATGGTCTGTATTGGTTTGACAAGACGTCCTAGGCATCATGTTGTTACTGCATTACTCACTATGAGATTTTTATTTTTTTTTTAGTTTCTGCATTACTCACTTGTTTTGTTGTTTGTTTCTCAGGGTCTGAACGACCTGGACAAGGCTGTCACCCACTACAGAGAGGTGCTCAAAGCTGATAGCACTAATGTGGAGGCCATTGCCTGCATCGGCACACATCACTTCTACAATGACCAGCCTGAAATTGCACTCCGATTCTACAGGTACTCACTCCCCACCAGTGATGTGTGTGTGCATGCTCTCCCCGCTAGTGTAGTGAGTAATGCTATAGCGCATGGGACTGGTACCCTCATTCTCTTCCTCATCTCTTCCTTATCTCTTCCTCATCTCTTCCTTCCTCCATCCTTTCCTCCCTCAATCCATCCGTCTCTCCCTCTCTCTCTCCCTCTACCCATCCCTCTTCTCCCTCCCTCAATCTATCCATCCATCCATCCATCCCTCCCTCCATCTCCTCTTCCTCCCTCCGTCCCTTCCTTCCTCCCTCCCTCCCTCCCTCCCTCCCTCCCTCCCTCCCTCCCTCCCTCCCTCCCTCCCTCCCTCCCTCCCTCCCTCCCTCCCTCCCTCCCTCCCTCCCTCCCTCCCTCCATCTCCTCTTCCTCCTTTTGTCCCTTCCTCCCTCCCTCCCCCAGACGTCTGCTCCAGATGGGGGTGTACAATGCAGAGCTCTTCTCTAACCTGGGTCTCTGCTGCTACTATGCCCAGCAGTATGACATGGCCCTGCACTGTCTCCAGCGAGCCCTGGACCTGGCCTCCGATGAGAACACTGCCGATGTCTGGTACAACATTGGTCATGTTGCACTGGTGAGATAACCTGCATTGCTATGAAATAGAGTTAACTCAACAGCCAGAATGATCATGTGACATTGTGTGATCTCATGTGATGTCATGTGATCTCATGTGATCTCATGATGTCATGTGATGTTATGTGACCTCATGTGATGTCATGTGATCTCATGTGATCTCATGTGATTCCCTCTCAGAAGGATCATCTGCCCACAATCTGTGTTTGTTGACTATTAAACATCTGATGACAATAAATTGGGAAATTTTTGCTATTTTATACAAAAATTAAACATAGGAGAAACTTATACACACTATATACATTGTGGAACTGTTGATACTTGAACGTCTATATTACAGGCGGTTGAATTGTCAACAGTTGTTTCTGATCCTGTGTTGATAACAAAGAACTTCTCTTCTGATTCGTCTTCTTTCTGCAGGGGGTGGGTGACAAGAGCATGGCCTACCAATGTTTCAAGCTGGCTCTGGCTGCCAATAATGACCATGCTGAGGCTTACAACAATCTAGGAGTGCTGGAGTGGAAGATGGGAAGGGGGGAAGAGGTGTGTGTGTGGAGGTGTGGAGGTGTGGGGGTGTGGGGTCTACAGAGTTGAGGGTGGAAACAGGCATATGTAGCTTTGAGTTTACCACTTTGATAGCATTCTACATATAGTAGCATCTGCATTGCACTTTGACCTTGGGCACTGGTGTACATCAATCAAAGAACCCATTAGGTCTTGTGTTTTTCTGCATTCCCTGGGCTCACTATAGCGTGATTAATGGTACTTCTGAATGTATGTGGCTTGTTACCCTATTTGGTGTGGCACTGAGAGCTGACGTCATATTGTACCCATTCCTCAGGCACTTGCCTGCTTCCAGTCTGGCTGTCATCTTGCTCCCCTCCTGTATGAGCCCCACTACAACATTGCTACGTCATGGGGAAAGGTCAGTATTAGGCTAAACAAAATTTTACTCTCTGTGTGTCCAATAAGCTAAGTATACATACTGAATTTTGCTATGCAGGTCGGAAATCTTCAGAACAGTTATAACGCAGTTCAGAAGTCACTAGAAGTCTTCCCTGGTCACACGGACTCAAAAGAGTTGATGAAACAACTCGAACAGCACTTTGCCGCATTGTGAGAGGCGGACAACCTAATATGTGGACAGGCAACCCTATCACTATGTCCATTGTTACATGTATAATACGAGGGTACACAATGTACCTAGTGGTGATACACTCCTTGAGCGTCATACTCAGAAATAGTTTAACTCTTTTCTTTAGTTCACAACAGTGACCAAAACTTGAGTCACACTGGCAATTTTCTTTAGGTGGTAACAATTTTAATTATACCTCAACGTTCCTGAGTGAGAGTGCCAGAGTTCAAAATGAAAACTATTTTTGCTGGATACCTACACATGCGGTTGTGGTATTCATATTTCTATTTAAGGAGAAATTTGTTATTAGCTAGGTAGTAAAGGGATCGTCCGGAAAGCGCTAATTAGTTGCTATTGTGTTGGGAAGGAAGAGGAAGGAGGGAGGTATGCTGGTGTTGTGACAAGCTCCCGAGTTAGCACCACATACTTCATTCAGGTGGAGTTTGGAGAAGGTTATATCTGGTCTATTTTACAAGCACAGACAACCTGAAGTTTGCCCAATCAGGAGGCCAAATTCAGCATTGTATATTATAGTACAAGCTCATAAATTGGTAGTAGTTTCCCACACTCACTTATCGTTATGGCAACCAGTAGCCCCACTCTTGGGAAATGCAGCTATCAGTCTATGCTGGGGTATTGTACTCAGGAAATGGTTTGCACTGCTCCGCGGTGCTCAATAAGCTGTGTCCATTGAACCCTCTCTCGGTTTTGTTAGTACCTTGATCTTGGGCTTTTAGCTTTTGTCATCTCTTCACCTCAACCTTTGTCAATCTGATTTCAGTCTCACCCCTCTGCCTTCCTCACTGCAAGCTGACTTCAACCTTTGTCAATCTGATTTCAGTCTCACCCCTCTGCCTTCCTCACTGCAAGCTGACTTCAACCTTTGTCAATCTGATTTCAGTCTCACCCCTCTGCCTTCCTTACTGCAAGCTGAGGTGGAATTGTTAAGGTTGACTCCCGGATGAAACTAGCACATACCTACATACCAAGAGGTTGAGATGTGTGAAGCACAAAGCAAGGTAGACATGTTGTACCATTCAAAGAAAGCAGAAGTTGACAGGGAATAGTCCGTGTTTGGCATCCTGGAATGGCATGCACCATCTGTCGCACCTCTTGTCACATTCCTTTGTTATGAATTTCTTAAGGGCCATTGTAACACGAAGCTACACGCTTCACACTACTCATTTCGTGTTGCACTGTGTATAGAGACCTCTAAGAAGATTCCATTCTGATTGCTCTCATCCTCTGTACCCAACAAGACAACCACAAAATCAACTTGTAAAGAAATTCCAGGCCGTCATTCCTTCACACCCAGTGACAAAGTTTACTCTCACAATAATTGACTCGCTGCTGTCTCTATGGCAACCATGTTTTACGCAACTCAGTTCATCCAACATGTTGCACTGTGTATAGAGACTTGCGTGTAAGAAAACCCCATGCTGATTCTCTCATCCTCTGTACCCAACCACAAAGTCTACTTGTTAAGAGATTCCAGGCTTTGTGTCCTTTGCACCCAGTGACAAAGTTTACTCTCACAATAATTGACTCGCTGCTGTCTCTATCACAATCAAGGAAATGGTTCCCAATGAACCCACCCTCGTCATTTATCCTTTGTTAAACCTGAAATATGATCAATGCCATTGTGAGAATACAATAAACAATTATTTACAGTGGGCTGCAGTCCAGTATGTAAAGTACTGACTCTCGTTTCAAGAGAAGTCCACAGAAATGGGTTCACCGTTCTACCCTTGTTCTGACCTAACCTTCTTGCCTACCTCCAATTTATTAATCACTTACAGTATGCAAACAAAAATCAGAACAACATCCCATTCAAGAAAAATACGTTTTTATTATATCATGGATACTAGCAGGAGTATGTCGCACACACATCTATACAGATGCACACCAACATCCCAGAAAGAACTAGGTCTAGCACTTTTATGGCCATGGATATCTGAGTCCCTTACCGTGTTGGTTGGTAGAGGATATCTGAGTCCCTTACCGTGTTGGTTGGTAGAGGATATCTGAGTCCCTTACCGTGTTGGTTGGTAGAGGGAATGAGAACTAGCTACATTTCCAGGCCTCCGCCTCAAGTTCATTTTGGGCTAAGAGATCACCAATGCATAAACAATCAATGAACTACATTTCCCTGTGTTAAAAAAGGCAGGCCTAGATGTTATTCAAAGCCACCCACTGTGCAGGACGCATTTCAGCCAATACCAGGCCTCGTCAGCTGCACTGGGCAAGGAGACTGCTATCTCATGCACACAACACAGTCAGGTGACTGGCCTTGCCCATATGACAGGTAGAAGCAAGTGCATGAGTGACCTTTTCCAGGCATACTGTTTAGGGAATGCACTTTAGGTGGTCAGGGTACCATGAAGAGTACAAGCTGGGGACCACGGTAACACGAAGGGCCACTAAGCAAGCGTGAGGTGTTTATCAGTCTGAAGTGCCACGGTGTAGGCATCTATAAGCTATTCTAAGTGAAGTATATACCATGCATGCATGCATGCATAATGAGATGACAGTGTGAGTACTCATAGTCATGAAGCCACTTGTGCATGCGTGGGAGCAGTTGTGAGGAATGCATCATTACCAGAAAGGCATTTGTCTAAATTAATTGGTGTCAAAAAACTTGTGTAATTTGTACACAATGTCTTGAACACCTGCTACTGGGATAGTTCACAACTGCTGAGTCTGTTGCATCTGCTAAATTTGTCCATTTGCATGATGTAAAAATCTTGTAATTTTTCAAGTGGTAACAGAAGGCAATAGCCAGCAAGAACATATTTATGAAGTCATATAGAAGATAGAATTTGATGTGTTGGCATATAACAGTTCACAATACACAATGTGTTAAAAATTTTCACAAAAATACTCTTAATGAACGGTAGCAAACTGACAGAGAACACAATTGATACAAAAATTTGACTATAATTAATTACAGAAACCTGATTGATTCTTGCATGGTTGTTAGCATAATGATGGAAAGTCTGAATATCTCGAATTACAAATTTGTTGGTGAAATATCCGTTCTGTGGGAAAGAGAAAGAGATATTGTTAAATTGTATTGTTCTTGCATCAGCAGTAAAATTGGCTCAGATATAATGTTATAATTTCATTTAATTGGATCAATGACAGTTCCCATCTAGGATTCAGCTAATTCTAGAAACACTACCACATAACTAAGTAACAAAATTGTTGTTGCAAGGTGGGGGGGGAGGAGGTCGTGACTGAAATCTGACCCTTATTGCTCTCACGAACCTTATCTCTTAATGGCAAAGCTTTCACTGCTGCTCGAGATGTAGCCTGACTCTCTTTTGCTATCGTCGCTCTGCATCAAGTGTCCTTTTTGCACAAGTGGTGTGGATGGGGGGCTTAAGCTTGAGACTGTAGACAAGTGGTCTGGGGAATTGGGTAAATCAGTTGTAATGCTCTCGGTCATAGAGTTATGCTTTGAGAAGGGGTTGGGTAGTGTCAGATGTGGAGGTTTGAGCAAGCCACTTTGTGAGAGAGAGTCTTCCTGTGCAATTGAGGGAGTTGGGGTGGGCTCTCGGGTTATGCAAGCTAAGTTCTGTGCACTGTCCAGCTTTTGCTTTCTGAGCATGTTGGGTTTGAACTGTGCATGCCTGTCTGCAAATTCTGATGTTGTGGTCTTGTAGCAGGAACCTCCACGCTTGCCTCTTGGGTTTCTCATCACGGCCATTTCTGCTGCCTTTGATCTGGGTCTGTAGCTGAGGCTTGAGCATGAGAGCATCGAATCTGGCGTCATTCGTGACTGTTCACTCATTGCATCGTCTTCATCATCAGCTGCTTGTGTGGAAGATGGTGCAATACTAATGCTATCCAGCAAGCTACTAAGAGATGGCGACCAAGTTCTAGTCAGTAGTGAGTCAGGAACCATCTCTTCTGTGCTCCGAATAGAATCATCTGAACTGAAAACTGGGACAGTAAGAGAGCCTATTGATTCTGTATCGAATGAAGATGGAGGATGGCTGATTCTGATTTCACTGTCAGCTTGTTCAATAAGCAATTTTGGAGGTCCCCGTGGTGATCTTTTAGCTCGGGAATATCTAGGGGGCTTTACAGGAGTGTGTACTGGGGTAGATTCATCATCAGGCATCTGAACATGGTCCAAGAGCAGTTCTTCATCTGGAAGGTCGATTTCACCATCGTAATCTGGCTCAGCTTTTGTGTAGTTAGTAGAAGAGGTGTTGTAGTGGCTTGGTCGGCTGTGATCCTCAGTCCTATCTGGAGTCGCAGGTCTGATTCTGTGATTTGAGCGCAGGCTAGAACGTGCAGCTGTATTGGAATACCTTGCACTTCCTCGCTTGGGTCTCATGCTATAACTTCTCAGCCTACTGCGCTGGAAGGCAAGAGGATTTCCAGAGTCTTCATCAGAAGTTCTAGGGCTTTCTCCATCACTGCCTAAACTGTCTCTGTTTGGAGAGGAGCAGTGGACGGCTGGCCTAATCACGTTTTGTCTGTTAAAAGACAACTGCCTCTTGTGCAGCTTGGTAGTGGATTGAACATGGATGTTAGTAGCAGGGAAGCCAATATCTTGTGGAGTGTAGCCTGTCTGTGAGAAGTTAAGCTCTTCAGTCCCCTGTGAATTCAGAAAACCAAACATGGTCAAATTTTGCTCTGCAATCAACATCCCATGTAAGTGTAGAGTCAATTAAACTAATAAGATACCCTTTAAAGGCCCTATTCAAAATATGGCTTTTAATCAGCAGTTATATAATTTGATACCTTTATAAGTTTGTTTTCTGTCCTTAGTTATGTGCAGTTTTGCGTTATTTATTATTAACCTGGCATTTTCAGCTAACTACATCATAAGGTGGCAACTAGCCCAAAGCATCACATTCAATTCACTGCTGTACACAAGTGTAGTCACCATGATAATTATTGTCTGCATGGACTTGAAATTTATTAAGGTTCATTTTGCCACTAGGAGTGATCTCGTAGTTTGATGATTCAGAATAGTAACATCAGGGAAACACAAAGTATTATGAATTACAAAAAACACAGTGGGTTTTAACTGGATACACACCACTGCACTTGGGCATCCATTAGCAGGTTTAGTGCATGGTTGGTGGAGGTATTTCAGATTATTTGGAATATTAAGTCCTAATCAAGTATGAAGTGCTCCTGTTTGTTTGTGCCTGAAAGGTCAGATGCACCTCTTTTCAAAAACATGCCCTGCGGCGGTTGCATTCCACTACATACGGTAGTTTCCCAAACAAGTATTTTACAATTGGAAGGGAATACCTGTGCTAACAGGTGTGCTCATTGATCTGGGGAATGTTGTGTAGTGCCACTAGTGAGGTGTATTTCTATTAGAATGGTAGAAGCACTATTCGTTCATGGCAAAGAATTCAGTGAATATTCTCTAAGACACCTGCTACAGGCCCAGTCACATCCTTATCATCACCGTGACCCAGGTGCATGCATGTGCAAAGTCAAACCATATCAAACTCACCTGATCATGAGACGCTATATACTGATTTCTGAGCACCAGTTCATCGCATTCAGCTTCTTCCCAGTCATTGGGCTGCGACATGTGCATCTGTCTGCTATCTCCACTGTTATACACAGTTACGGTCGACCTGTCCCATTCACCGATGAAGCTGCCGTCGTACTGGGAGCGAACTTCCGTCGGCACAAAATGCTCGTTTACGACTTCATCCCGCGACGAATCGTTCATTAGGGACCAATCAAAGTTGTGCTCCTTTTCAACTGTCTCCTTTTCAAGCACGATGGATCGTGCAATCGAGTTGAGGGACTTTAAGTAGTCTTGCACAGCGGTATTGACCACCTTCCTGCGTGCTTGCGCGTGGCCCGGCGGTGCAGTAATATTTCGCCGCAGGGAACGGCTGTGGTACGAATCACCGCGTGTGCGTGCGGTGTGCATGTTAGCCGTCGATTGGGAGAAGGGATGCTCCACTTGACTGAAGCTGCAGGGATCTACTTGGCTGTAGGAGAAGCTTTGTAATGCAGAGAGAGATTCGAAGTGTGGACGACGATCGCAGGCGGCTGGCACAGACTGATGCATCTTGGTTTATAATTCTCTTCGCTTTCACGGCAAGGAGATTTTACCTACTATTGTCAGTGGTTCCAGTTGTTAGCCTTATATATATACACTTCCAGGTTCAGGTGTCGATGAAGGAGAATTCATGACTATCATCCTGCATTCCAATGTTTACTAAGGTATGTTGCGTAGGCGAAAAACATGGCGACAAGAGCAGAAGACAATGGTGGATTTCAAGACTTTTCGCAGGCGTCTTTTGCTATTCCCTCCAAGAAAGAGCTAGAAGAGCACGTTGCACTGGCGTTCAACGTCAAGGACGGCCAGCAGTCGTCGGGTCAGAGCGACGAGGATCCTTACTCGCGCGCCGTCAAGTACGTCGAGAAGCACCACATTGTCGATGTTTTCCAGGTAACCATGGAAACCTTACAGCCCAGGGGCTTACAAAGCCTCATAAATCTAGCCCCACCCAACCAGGACCGTTGTTTGCCAAGGAACATACACAGGTTCTTTTTATGATGGTTATACACTTGTCAACTGTTCAGATTCAATGCCAAAACGGTAACCAAGGGAGAGGAGCAGCACTATGTGATCATGATGGTATTAACTCATTGTGTGTATGCCCTTTTCTATCATTGTTCTGCAGAACCTAACATCAAGAATAGCTTATGAAAAGCCAGCAGACCCACTTCAATTCATTCTGGACGAGATGGAGAAAATAAGGAAGGGACATAAACTTGATGAACTAAAATAAGCTGACATATCTTTTTAGAATCATGATAGAACTAGAACTACACACAGTTGCAACTTTAAAAGAAACTTCCATCTGTACAGCTGCTATCTGTGGGTATTTCCCTCCGTTTTTCTTTCTGTTGTTTCAACATCTGTTTACAAATCACAGTACTCTGCCTAGTAATATCAATTACGTTATATTCCGGAAAGTTATTTCAGCATTTGCAACAGTTTGTACAAACAATTCACTAGTTCCAGACAATCAAGCACATGGAAAATCCCAAGAAAAAAAGTTACATCTCAGAAATACCCTAACATTGCCACAGCAGTTCAGACTAAATTCAAATAAATAATTACCAAAAATTGCTAACTTCAACAGGAGTTCAGGGTATTACATCAGTGTGACATCATTGTGACATCATTTGTGGTAGTCACTGACATTTCCAAATGAAAATGCTGATGGGAAAAGTACAGAAAAAAAACCCACACAGTCAAAATAACAGATAATGACACAGCCAGAGGCCAATTATTTGCTCTTACCCACACAATCAAAATCAGCTTGTGTCTATTTCAAAAATGTCCCTCCGATTAAAAATATTAGAGGTATACGCAGATACCCTCAGTCTCGTTCCCAGGCCTTCCATGCCTCCGGTTTTGATTGCTCGCACTGGACGTGGGGAAGGCCTGGAACGAACCTATTTACTCTTGTGAAGAGGGTAATATTCCAAGAATGAAAATCCTCACCAAGAATCATCGCCTCCAGCAGATAGCAGGTATTGGTCGTCAAATGTGAATCTGACATTGGTCACATGAGCCGAGTGGCCATAATACTTCTTGTAGGGGGCCTGGAAAGTAAAAGCACCAAATTAACAATTTTATGTAGCTACCAATGGGTACATGTGAGTGTATCCTCCACCCTAATTGTTTACAGTACATACAGTAATTGTTTATAGGGGAATATTTAAGCCATGGGTAACTGGGGCAGAGATAAGTACATTTCTTCCAGGAAAGTCTGTATCCTTTGTGAAAGCAAAACCAATAATTCCGACAATCATCCTCAAATCACTTTTCAATGTGTCGTCTATTTCAAGCTCAGATGCATGTGTAGGCCACATTTAATTCCCCTGTTACCAAACTCAAATCAGCTGAGTGCACGACATTCATCTCAGGAGGATAAAACCAACAAACCACAAAACTAACCTCTATGAAAACCAAGAAAGTAAACAAACAAACTTATGGGTACATAATGACATACTTTCGTTGGGATGCAACTGTGCTGTGTGGTGTATAGCTAGCCTCGTTCCCAGGCCCTCACCCAGCTTCCCGTCGCTTGCAGTAGTAAAGCGGGAGAGGGCCTGGTACATTTTCTCACGTGAGTGACGTCACGGGTAGAAAGACGGTAGAAAGACTTTAATTGAACGTGGGCGAGCACAACTAAATTGTTGCTGTGTGTCTTCACTGTCTTGGCTTGGTAAAGCTCTTTGTCCTCCCGACTGTCTCGTGAAGAGCGACATAAAAGCGCCTTCGTGCGCTGCCATCTTTCGACTCGTAATAGCCGTGCTCCAGTGCGTGCGTGCAGGCGAAGTTCTTTGTGGTTTACATGATGCCCACGTTCACATAATTTGCCCTATCCGTGACGTCACTCACGTGAGAAAACGTACCAGGCCCTCTCCCGCTTTACCGTACTGCAAGCGACGGGAAGCTGGGCGAGGGCCTGGGAACGAGGCTAGTGTATAGCCCTAGCAGCCTTGTTCCCAGGCTCTCGCACACCTCAGCTTTTATCGCTTGCAGTGTGAAAAGGGCAAGCAATAAAAGTGAGGCTGGGAGCAAGGCTCTAGTCCTAGCTAGTTGGCCTTGTAACAACACACTAAATTGACAATCATTTCCAACAAACTTAGACAGACAGATACAGGGACTAATCCGGTAGTAAACCTAGAGAAATATAAGCCCCCACCCTGTATTGTACAGGCCAGTAAAGTTATTTTTGAAAATACTGTACACAACATGGGAAAATTCCAGTACGCTCATTGAGTGCGCATTTGCACAAGTCATTTGGACACAACCACCGACAATCGTAAGAACCTTACATAGCCGTTCATTCATTATTTAACTTGTGGTTTTGATCAAACCCTGAAAACGTGCCAAAAAGGTTGCAAGCTATTTCTACACCCACTGCCGGGTATCAAGCAGTGAATGGGCTACTGACATCTAAAATGCTAGCTGCAGTAAGCCGATATCACATACAACCCAGTATCATGGAATAATGTGTCTTATATAACATGTCATAGAATAACCAAATACCCACTATTAAATGACAAGCGAGGTTGTATGACTCTCCTCCACTGCCTTCATACTTGATAAAAATGCTGCAATCATGCAAAAAATGTACTACTATGTCAACTGTCACTATGTACAGTTCTAGGAAGTTGTACATGCAACATGCATAGTAACATGTAACTCCACTTAGATGAACAACATACATGCAATAATGACGTTACGATACTTCATCGTCTTCTGTTAGGAATGGGATCAATGGGAAGAATACAGTGGTGTTATGGGTACAACATTGATTGTTTACAACATGTAGAGGTATAGTGTATGGTACAACTATATCATGTGTACAGAATAATGTGTGCAATGTGCATGCAATAATGTAAGGGGACAATTAATATAGTGTAGGGGATAGTGTAGGGTGCAACTACAGTAGTTTAGGGTACAACTATTGGTGTGTACGGAAACTATATTTCCAAAAATGGTCAAGATTTAGTGTGCTGCCCGTAACTTACAAATTTTTCAGAAATTGGGAAGTGATTGAACAGCTTCACACAGCCAAAGTCATCACCAGTGGCCAGTGCTGTGCCTGAATGGTTGAGATGGGCAGTGTTGACATCCGCCTTGTCTGCATTCTTTGGCCACACACCCACTACCTCCTCCCCAAGCACACTGTGGGAGGGTGGAGGGAGGGAAGGGGGGGAGGGGGTGGAGGAAGAGAAGAGAGATAAGGGGGAGAGGAAGAGAGGGGAGAGGGCAACAAGTGTGAACCTCATTAATCAGGAGTTAGTGGGTCACTAAAGATCTCATGAGACAACACAGAACTCCATAACTTACCTTCAAATCTAATCATCACATCTCAGATAATTGGAAGCCTCTCTTTTGTACAGACAAGCGAGATGCAATTATTACTTCACCTACTGATTCTTGGATATCTTACCTCGTCCAAGAAGCCCACGAGATGTTGGCAACCTTGGAGGCCTCGGTGATTTGTTTTCCACTTGAGGCTTCAAACACCAGACGTTTGTAAGCACCAGTGCTTACCTGCAGAGGAGACAGAGGTGATGAATCATTAAACCTAGTTCAGAGCTGTTATGATCCTAAAAGACACTCCATGAACTAACAGACTAGGCAAACTTTCAGCCATTTAGTAAGTGACTTTCAAGAAACACCTCCATCGTTATTCAGGGTTACAAGTATGCTGTGGTGTGGTTGGCCTTTGTGCCTAGGGCTCACCTCTCTCGCAAGGGTCAGGTAAGTGCCTAGGCCTCACCTCTCTCGCAAGGGTCAGGTAAGTGCCTAGGCCTCACCTCTCTCGCAAGGGTCAGGTAAGTGCCTAGGCCTCACCTCTCTCGCAAGGGTCAGGTAAGTGCCTAGGCCTCACCTCTCTCGCAAGGGTCAGGTAAGTGCCTTGGCCTCACCTCTCTCGCAAGGGTCAGGTAACTACTGACCAGGTTTTTGGGTGCTGAGTCAGCAGCACATTGAACAAGCTCAGCCAATGAAATTAGCCAATTATCGTTGTGCAATCAGTGCCTGCTGAGAAAACACTCAATAGTGACCAGGTCCTTCTCCTCGTGAGAGGATGGGGTCTGGGCACAATGAGCGGTTGAGAAACAAGACTACTCACAGAGCAGACCAGCTGCCGCAACAGAATGTCCCAAACGTAAGTGCCTTTGTTTCTTTGTTTTATTTTACGCACAATTTGCCAAAACAAGCAATTAATTAACAAAAATCCATGAAACACGTATCCTTTTAGAGCAGTACACTTGTTTGGGTTCTGCCATTTGTTCTACTATCTCATGCACCATTAATCGTGCTACCATGAGAAAACCATCCATGCCCATACCACGCTAGAAGAGACGTGCAATGGATCCATTAACAACAGCTGTTGAGAGGATGTTTTGTTCAAATTTGTGCCCGCAGAATGTGGATGGATATGGATGACGTAGAAACAGGTAACAACCATCAACGGTCACTTCCCGTGTGATAAAACGATAAACAGAAATGACAAGCTTGAGGTTCGAATTTCTCCATAAAAACTGAGCATCCGGCAAAAATAGTTGCCTACTGTTACAGCTGCCTGTGTGCCACTGATGTAGGATGGGGGCAACATCTACTAACTAACATATATATGGAGAAATTTGGCAGCTCAATTTACAGGAATAGGTCTAGTTGGGGCGAGCGTGAGCGAGCCCCACACTAGCGAGTTGGCTGGAGGATTCTCGATATGTATGTATGTATGTACGGTACGTACGTGATTCCGTATATCTCTATGATCTATTTAAGCGGCGCCCTGCCCCAGGTCTGGGCACGAGATCAACTGCTACGAGGCCTGGGTGCGAGGCATGGGTAAGAGGTCAAGAGCGTATTTCTTGTTGCACGTGGCGCATTAATGAGCTAAACTGTAAAACTATGGATAGAGAAGAGAGATTGAGGCGAAGAAGAGAATGTGAGAGAGCTCGACGCTCTGCAGAAACAGCAGAACAGAAAGAACTTCGCATGTCAAGGTGCAGGGAATCTGACAGGGCTAGGCGTGCTGCTAGGACCACCGAGCAACACGAGGCTCTATTAATACAGCAGAGGAGGAATAGACAAGTACGAGGACACTCTCAGCCAGTAGAGCAGAGAGAGGCCGCTCTAAAGCAAATGAGGTACACAGAACAGTCTGTGGAGCCACAACTCCCACTGTTTCAACAGTGCTCAACTGTGCATGCGCAATTGTAGTCCTTGGCCTACTGCTTGCTCAGGCTCGCCCCACAATGCCCTGCATTCGTCTAGTAATATAATTATATACAGTGACATGCAACAGCATGTATGTACGTAAACACACACACACACACATACACACACACAGATACATAGGCATTTACACATTACCATATATGGAGATAAAATTTTGGTGCCGTGGAGTCTCCATGAAAACACATTCTATATGCACCACATTGCTAATCCCCCCTCCCCCCATCCCCCCGTCCCCCAACCACTCATTTCCCTGATCAGAAGGCTCAAAATTGCCCCTCCCCCCTCAAAGTTCCATGATTAATATCCTAAATGAAATGTAAAACACATGACCCCAACCGCTTACCACCTGGATCTGAAATCCCATGGTCATTAATACCAGTGCTTCATATGGCTTATGTATGTGAAACTTAAAACCCATTATACTGGTGACCTCCTCTTGAAATTGTACACAGAAGCCACTGGTTGCTCACACACCAGGCTACAAGATCCATTTAGGCTTCTTTGAGGAGCAAATGAAAGCCTTAGCAACCTTGACTGGATTAAGACACAGTAAACAAGTTTACTCAACAACCCAAACTCAACAACCCAAACTCAACAACCCAAACTTAACAACCCAAACTCTGTAAACAGTTCATAGATTGTCACATGACATGACATAACATGACTCGATCACATGACTCGATCACATGACTCGATCACATGACTCGATCACGAGTTGATCACATGACTTGATCGCAGGAGCATGCACCTCAAACCAGCACTGTAAACAAGTCCATAGCAGGATTGGAATTTGTATATTGCTTATATGGTGATCATTTCGGGTTCATTTAGGTAGAGAACATGGCCACACATATGAATAGCATTCTCATTACAGCATATATAGGTACATGCATTGTGTTTGTCGCTCAAAGCTGCCTTAGCCTCGTTCCAAGGCTGTTGGCTAGCCTTTCGTCACTTTCGAGCCTGACAACAAGGATCTAGCTCCCTATGTGGTTGAATCACAAATCCTCCCCCTCACCATCTCACACACAACTGTACAACTCCCTCCTCCATACACATATACACACCTGTAAGTACTTGCCATCCTGTGACCAGTCGAGGTGTGTGACGAAGCTGGGGATTCCCCTACAGTAGCCCACTCGAGACAACCCCTGTGTGGTGTAGATATCCACACAAGCATCGTCTGAACCGACCACTATCAGGGAGCCGTCCGGGCTGAACCTGGGTTCACAAAGCAAGATAGCAGTGGTTACTCTTCCCTTCCTTCTGCGTATCTCCCCTCTCCTCCATTCACACAACTCCCACCCTTCTGTTCACATACACATCTCTCCCCCTCCCATCTGTATCCCTTTCCTTCTGTATATCTCCCCTCTCCTCCATTCACACAACCCCCACCCTTCTGTATCCCTTTCCTTCTGTATATCTCCCCCCTCCTCCATTCACACAACCCCCACCCTTCTGTATCCCTTTCCTTCCGTATATCTCCCCCCTCCTCCATTCACACAACCCCCACCCTTCTGCATCCCTTTCCTTCTGCATACCAACACATCCCTAAACTTCCTTCCCTTCTGTGCACCCATGCACACCCTCCTCCTTCCTTCCTCACCTGACAGCCTGGACGGTCTTACTACGGTCCCTTCGGCTAGCCACAGTGGACAGATCACTGGCAGACAGCAGAAGGAACTCTCCACTGGTGAGCCCTACCACCACCTGCTGACCATCTGGGGAGAAATCAGCAGAACGGGCAGAATTTTCTAGCTGCCTTTGACAGAGGAGGGCCTGTGTGTGTGTGTGTGTGTGTGTGTGTGTGTGTGTGTGTGTGTGTGTGTGGTGAGAGGGTGGAAGAGGATGACATATTGTACGCGGGAGAGAGATACATAGGGAGGGAGGTGTGAATACATCACCAAACACAAAGCTGGGAGACAGTTTGTCTACCATAATTATACCAAGACAAGTTTCTGCTGCACATGAAAGATGATATCTAGTGGTGAGTAGCCATGACACTTTGTTCTAATTACTGTGAAACCTCCCTAATACAGACATATTCATTGGGAACGTGTCCTCTTTAGTGAAGTGTCCTTAATTCAGGGATAGGTGTGTGAGGGGTAAAGGGGTGAGGGGAGGGGGGAATAATATTCACTATCTGAGGGTTATACCTCCCCTCATTGTAAACTGTACAGCTATATCCGTTACCTATGAAATTGTGATTTGGTTCTTAATGTCCAGCACTCAATATGCACATGTCCAGCACTCAATATGCACATGTCCAGCACTCAATACGCACATGTCCAGCACTCAATATGCACATGTCCAGCACTCAATACGCACATGTCCAGCACTCAATATGCACATGTCCAGCACTCAATATGCACATGTCCAGCACTCAATACGCACATGTCCAGCACTCAATACGCACATGTCCAGCACTCAATACGCACATGTCCAGCACTCAATATGCACACGTCCAGCACTCAATATGCACACGTCCAGCACTCAATATGCACATGTCCAGCACTCAGATGTCCAGCACTCAACATGCAGATGTACACACATAAATTTATCACACGTTATATTTGCATGTTGAATGCCTTCAACTTGAGGAAAATATGGGTGCATATAGCCTCATTCCGAGATGACCTGGGGACGAGCTTAGGCACATACTCAAGCGGATAATTTCTGATAATGTGTGCAGTTAAGAAACCAGAGAGAATCTCCTGGTTTGAACCGGTTAGATCCCAGCCTCAAAACCAACCCCAGCATGGATCACTTTCAGACTGAAGTGGCTGGAAGTATCAAATTAACTGGTTGAGAAAAAATGAGACCAAACCCTTGAAAGGCCTCACCCTGGGTGAATACTGAGTGGACACATTCCCGAGCCAGCCACAAAACAGCGAACAGCATTGCCATCTGTCTAGCCGATACTGTTAATCTAGCACAGAAGGTTTCTGACACAAAACACCACACGGTACTATGGAAACGTTTTCACTTTAATAGATCAAATGTCCAGCGTACTATAATGGATAATTGGCGTACAAACAGTCTTCTTTGACCAAATGGTGTGTTGTTTGGCCGTTTCTCAGTTGCTGTAAATAAAGTATGAGGGACATGATTGGCTCATTACCAAAGGTCCCACAGGGATAAACAGTTTTAGCTGTTAGTTGATCGTGGGCTGCAACGTCATCAATAATTGATACTGGGGGAGGTATTGATACCGAGGGAGGACAATCGTGAGGAGAAAACATAAATAACTTTATGCAATAAACATTGTTTATACCACATTACATCACTTTCTAAGTATTTCATTGGATGAACAGCGGAGTATAACAGGTAACATATTTAATAGTTTGTACTTTCATGATATACAGAATAGTTTACTCAAAATTAAGTTATAGTTTACTGTTTCAGTATAAATTGGATATACCACCTCGGAGTATAAACAAGATATACTCAGCTAGATTGTTTACCCTTGGCTGCACCTCAGGTAAACTGTCTAGCGGAGTATATCTGCGTATATACTCCTCGTATAGGTAGTATATCCATTACTTATACTGCTTGTAATCATGACTCGTGTTTTAAACTTCTTACTTCTTGTAAAATCTGTGCGGTAATTGCAAGAGTGGATAGGGTACAGTAATAAAGAGGCGTTGCTTCATTCTACAAGACAAAATTAATTAGACTTAGATCGGGTCTGGTATTTTCCCATTGCTGTAAAAGCAACAGAGAGCGGACAGCAAACATCTGGTACACTCTTGTGGTACAGAATGACAAGTAGCTTACACGTGTATGCACTTCAATCGTCTTGAGCTTAATGAGGCGTGAGTTGTGTGGTGGGTGTGGTCTAAGTGACACAGATGTTCAGACTGGGGCTGTAATTACTGCTAATGAATGTCATAACAACTGATCCAATTTCAAAGTTACAGTGATTAGTTTCTAGGCTGGGCACGAGCGTGTAATGTTACGTGCACACTTCAAACACACACACTAATGCAAAAAATGTCCTTCCTGGAAACGAGACAAATATATACAGCAAGGTGCATGGTTGCTAGGTTTGTGCTTGGGGCGTAGGGTCACCCCATTCCGTGGCTGAGGCTCTCACGGTTGTGCAATGGACAGGCGTCCACAAGAGAGAACCTTGCTAGGTTTGTGCTTGGGGCGTAGGGTCACCCCATTCCCTGGCTGAGGCTCTCACGGTTGTGCAATGAACAGGCGTCCACAAGAGAGAACCTTGCTAGGTTTGTGCTTGGGGCATGTCACCCCATTCCCTGGCTGAGGCTCTCACGGTTGTGCAATGGACAGGCGTCCACAAGAGAGAACCTTGCTAGGTTTGTGCTTGGGGCGTAGGGTCACCCCATTCCCTGGCTGAGGCTCTCACGGTTGTGCAATGAACAGGCGTCCACAAGAGAGAAGCTTGCTAGGTTTGTGCTTGGGGCGTAGGGTCACCCCATTCCCTGGCTGAGGCTCTCACGGTTGTGCAATGAACAGGCGTCCACAAGAGAGAAGCTTGCTAGGTTTGTGCTTGGGGCATGTCACCCCATTCCCTGGCTGAGGCTTTCACGGTTGTGCAATGAACAGGCGTCCACAAGAGAGAACCTTGCAAACTTGTGTTATTCACCACACCATTGAACCAGGCTTTCCATTCCGGATTTTGTCTCACAGCTTTCAAGTTTGCTGCAACACAAAATCTAAGCCTGGGTTCAAGGCTCCACAACTCATGAAGCAATCCCCCTCCCCCTCTTTCTCGCCCTCCTCCACCCTCCCTCCCACCTCATCCCCTCCCCCCCAACCCCCACTAAATGTATGATTACTGCATTGCTACCGCATACAAATTGGGCACTCAGATATGACACACTATCTGTGTATGAAAGTTTGTGGGAGGTGGCGGGTAACAAACCTTAGCCTTGCCTCCCACCCTGATTCTATATCACAGCTGTGGTTTGTCATGTGACACAGTAGCTTACTTTGGATGGAAAGTCCCAGATTCTCACGGTCTTATCATCTGACGCAGTGACAAACGTGTGAGTGGTCGGGTGAGCAGCCAACCCCCATAGTTCCCCCTCCCCGTGCCCCTGAACCAACACCTGCAATACGAAAATGATATAATTACAATTTGTTAGGATTGAACGAAATAATCCAATAAAATGCGGTAACTAGAGCAGTGTAATTAGCAACTTATTAAAACTATTAATTAAATCAGCTGAGTCATTAGTTCCATTGTACTCGTGTGTGCACATGTGCATGTCAACCACTCGACTTTCTTCGGGGAGATGTAGTTAATTGACCATTGTTGTATATTACTTTCATTGTAACGATAAACGCTGAAACCTTTTCAAGCATATGCCCAGAACTGACCGGAGCAACCCTAGCACTGACCAATCATAGGGCTGCATTTGGCATCTAGACAGGAAATGACAACCTTTAACGGATAATCAAATGAATATCTGCCCCTAGTCACACGGATGAATGTCGGCTTGCATGAAACCCACAGTGTACATTCAGTCCAATCCAAACAGGTGAATGCTACATTATGAGACAGTAAACTCACCGACAACAATTAATCAAGTTCCTTATTAAATTAGCTCAAATTGAACAAGTATGAGAAACAATGCACCTATATTTGAGCTAATATCAACAGACATTTCTAATACATCCCTTTGTAGGAAGCACCATCACGATCTTCACACGGTGTATCCAGGACTGAAGTCCCTATCATGCCATGCCAGGTCCAACACCTGGAATGATACTGAATCTTACTACCTAGCCTCGTTCCCAGGCTCCTCCTTTTCAGGCCTGGGAACGAGGCAGAGGCTACTTACTACCCTACGACCAATCTAATCGGGTCTGGAGGAGTCCATATAAAGTGCTCACCGAGAGCCTCACGGGGGAAGAAAGGGGAAGAAAGGGGAAGATGCCTTGATAAACTCCCCCCCTTCTTCTGAATTTCAGACTCAAGTTTTTTAGTAAGTCCCACCTAGCCTTTTGCGCACACATGGCAAAATGATCACTTTTGTAGTACATGCTGAAAAATGGTCCTTATAAGCAGTATAGCCTCATTCCCAGGCTCTCAGGCCTCAGCACAAGAGCCTGGGAATGAGACCAGCTGCAAGAGGAGTGTATTAATAGTGCACAGTGTTTAGTGAGTGGTTTAAACCAATCAAATTCTGTTTAAATAGAGATTAACCAAGATGAAAGGGGTACAATTTATCCAAATGTGAGTCGTTCAGGAAAAAATAAATATACTAGGTAGCTACACACGTGTAGGTAAGGCAAAGTTGATTAGTGCGAAAACTGACACTCTACCTATTTCATGTGCATGGCTTGCCCAGGTATGCAACTTGTGCGTAGGCAGGTTAGTTCAACCTCCCTGTCAGCACTGATGGTGTTAAAAATGACTATGCTAATTTGCATGCATACCCAATCACATCACTGTGAAATATTAGATGTTTGTTTACTATATTGCGTACGAGTGGAATATACGTGTAAAAAGTGAAGACGTACGCATACAGTCGAGTCGGATATCCAATCTGGGTCTGAAAAGGAGGCCAGATGAGGCAAGCACATTACTGGCTTATTACTAATAGACCAATCGCATTCTTGCTTTGAGCGAGGCCATGTTGGTGCAACATTTGCAGCGGCAATGACATACAACTGCACACATGTGCAGTGGTAAAACCCAAGCCAAGCAAGAGGTAGTATTCTGATGAATTAGTTTGAATTTAAAATTTGAATTAGTTTGGATTTAAAATTTGAATTAGTTTGGATTTAATGCTCTGAGGTGAAATAGATTAGAGCTCCTGGGTTCGATTTCGAGTGACTGCTGAGTTGAGAAAGTTGTCAGCTCACATCAAATTATTGCCAGCTGAGGCAGAACGCTCTTAAGACTAACTAAACTATTTGTAGTATAAATTCCATAATGGCTACACAAGGACTTCATGAAGACATAACCATCTCTGAAGTGAATGCAAGCAATTCCGCAGAAGCAGAGTTGACAGTTTTTCAAACCTCTCCAAGACCGGCAGCGAACCAAATGGCTAATCACTTTGAATATTTGACAATTGTTCCAGCTACTTGCCTCAACATTGCATGGAATCTAAGAAGAAAGCATAACTACCGAACTCACACATTGTTAAGTGCATTCCACTTATAAGCGTAGATTTGTTGTTAAGCGCTGGCTTGCGTGTGGTTCTCTAGATAAAGCACACACTAAATGCACCTCACCGTTAGGCACATTTTACTGTTAGGCACTTATTTCCTTCCTGTGGAGATTAAGTCTAAACGTCGCACAAGTACAGTATACTAACGTCGCACAAGTACAGTATACTAACGTCGCACAAGTACAGTATACTAACGTCGCACAAGTACAGTATACTAAAGCAAAAAACTTGTCCGCTCTACCAGTAAAACTTTTAGTGAGCTAGGATGTATCACACAAACCATACATGAGCCATGTCACCTACAAGACGAAAGTAAAGCAGAACTACATTAGCCTCAGGCTAAACTCGGATCACCCACTTCTCCAGCCATATGTGATACAACCTTGTTCCAGGCTCTCCCCCATGCACAGATTCCATACTGCAAGTGACAAAAGGCGGGGCAGTGGCCTGGGAATGAGACTAATCCTGATAACAACTTACTACGTTGACTAGAATGTGTCCTAGTTTATATGTGTGAGAGGAACCTGACGTAGCCTTGTTCCAGGCTCTCCCCCATGCACAGATTTTGTACTGCAAGTAAGTAACTCAAAACAAGACTAACATGACAACAACCACCAACCTTATTCCCGTGTGGACTAGAGACTAGTTTGTTGGGCTGAACTCAAATGAAATGAGTAATGAATGACACATTGCGTACAGCTGCATACCATAGCATTGGTAAAGTGCCTCAGGCGAGACTAACTGAATTATCTGAATTATCATACAAATTCCTTTCTCCCTAATCACTCACTCAGTGACACTCAGTGAGGCTGAGATCATTTATATAGCAAGTGTTCTTCCCTGCCTCCCCCCTCAAGCACACTACAGAGAATTGGTGGTCGCCTGGCAGCACTGGCAACACCTTCCCAGCTTCCTCTTGCTCACCTCATAATACCGAGTGTGTGTCGTTACTTCCAACTGAGGCAAAGTGCTCTAAATTTTATTAAAGACTCACGATTGGACACCCTCAGCGGGGTGAAATCAAGTGTAGCTAGTACACATCTTCTTAGCAGATGCTATCCAGTAACACTTAGACATGTTCTGGTAAGACCACAATCTTAGGGGCAGGGGGGAAGGGGGAGGGAACAGTTCGGTGCTGCTAGCCAGAGCTTGTTGTGAATGCACAAAGAAGACACCCACCTGAGTGTCGCCGTTCTTTTCAGTGACCTCCAGCAGCTCACTGTTCTGAGTACCTACCAGAATCTTACCCTGTGTGTGTGTGTGTGTGTATGTGTGTGTGTGTGTGTGTGTGCATGAGTGCGTGTGTGCGTGCCAGCATGTGCATGTGCATGCGTGCGTGCATGTATGTATGTGTGCATGTCTAGTGTATAATTGACATCTAGACTCTAGAGCTCAGAGCTATGATAATGTACATGGACCTTTGCAATTTGAGAAATTGGCAAAGTACACCAACAAAGAGAACAGCTCATGAGGTGGGAATGACTGTTGTACATAGCGACTGCTTCTTCGCCCACCCTATAGCCTTGTACCCAGCCCACGCAGACGACCCCCACCCCCACTTTCCTGATTGTTCTTGAGGGATAGTTTGGTGAACTAATATGTATGCGCCATCAACTTGAGTTGCTTACTGCCTCGTACCCAGCTACACTCTTACTGTGCGTTTCTTTTATAACTGCACTTTCCCATCTGACTAACGCCCTTCTACCTTCAGCATCACTTCACAATGAAACCAACCAAGCTCTCCTATGCTTTTTGTCATAGATGGTTTTCACTTGTGGAGGGCAAGAGTCGGGTCTACGTTTGCAGCTGTGAGCAAAACAAGTGCTACATCGAGTCCTTGCCATTAGTGCTAAAAGATAAAAAAAAGCTGCTTCTCACAAGCTTAGGGGAAAGGTCCGCTGTATAGCTGGCTCTTAATCGTGCGTTTGTCCTTCAGAAAAAGATATTTACCCTCTATACTGTAAAGCAAATGAAAGTGGGAGGGGTCATCACTACACACAATTTTTAGCCACATTCCCAGGCCATCCCCAGCTCCTCCCACATGGCCTGGGAGTGAGGCTAGTTAATATCATGAGATGCACCAGAATAAAGTCAGACTGGGATTCATTTTGCTGTAGACAAATACTGTGCCTTTGGCTCCGAAAATATGCCTAGTATGATGTAAGAATGATGTCATTGGATACTGTGAGCTGACCTTGTTCCTGCAGAGGGAACGGACGATGGTGTTGGGAGAGTGGCCGAGAGGGAAGGAGCGAGAGCGACTCATGTCTGCACCCCATAGCTTCACCATTCCACCAGCAGACTCCCTACTGTGTGTGTGTGTGTGTGTGTGTGTGTGTGTTGCAAGCGCACATGCACACGTCTCTTTAAACTATACCTTCGTTCTTTCCCAGCTGAGAGTACAAGGCCATCCTCAAGGCTGGTATACATGGAGAAGACAGGACCCGAGTGTGCCTGTGAGACCACCTGAGTGAGGGTGTGGGCTTGCCACACAAACACATCCCCGCTGATGGAGCCTGTGAATGTGATGTTGTCCTGGAGGAGGGGGAGGGGGAGGGGGAGGGGGAGGAGGATAAAAAGGTGACAAGGAATATAAGATACAAAGGTACATGTAGAAAGGGAGAAAGAGAAATGGTTAGCGTTAGAGTTAACAACAATTTACTGGTGCAAATGCAAGGGAGAGCATGGTTTGCATGTGGGCCCCCAGAGATTTTGGCAGGGCCCCTTGCTTGCTGATAAGCTGGGTCCCAGCCAGGGTCCAGAATCGAACATGTTTCACCCCACAACTGACAAACTTGGTGCTGGAGTCTGGGCGGAACTGAGCTAGGAAGGTCCTACGATGGCCTCCCTCTGCCTGTGCCACTTTAGTACCTGTGTACAGTGTGTGTGTGTGTATGTGCGTGCGTGCGTGTGTGCATGCGTGCGTGCATGTGTGTGTGCGCGTGCGTGCGTGTGTGCATGCGTGCGTGCATGTGTGTGTGCGCGTGCGTGCGTGTGTGCATGCGTGCGTGCGTGCGTGTGTGCATGCGTGCGTGCATGTGTGTGTGCGCGTGCGTGCGTGTGTGCATGCGTGCGTGCATGTGTGTGTGTGTATGTGCGTGCGTGCGTGTGTGCATGCGTGCGTGCGTGCGTGTGTGCATGCGTGCGTGCATGTGTGTGTGCGCGTGCATAAGCACATATGCTCATTGCACAAGCAAACACACATGTATGTTACTTTGCAAGACCAGCCCCATCTCACTTTCCTTACTATGAGTGACAGAAGCTGGTGGACGGGGGGCTGGGAGCAAGACTAGCGCAAGACTGCAAAGACTCTTAAACTGCACACAAACACATCAATTAAAGTTGCATACTTTTCTGAACACAAATTTCATTATCACACATTAAACTGTTATTCAAGAGATACTTTGTGTGGCAAATGACTTCCACATAAGGAATGTCTGTACACCTGGCCATACACCGTCCAGTCCTTCACACTAACAGCATTAATATGTTTGTGGCTAGCTGGCACTTTGCAGTTAGTATGTGAAGTAAGAAATACCAAAATACCAATAGTGCGGCTAGAAAAACTACTTAAAACAATTAGTAAATTAGGTGCTGTTTTCCTGCGAAGTATGAGTAATTGCACTTATTACGTTAAACAGACAGCTGGTTAGTTTATGGCCATCCCATTACGCTCAGAATTTGCCTCATTATACCACTTCATGCGTCAGTTACCCCATCCATCCCTCCTTTCCCTCTCTGCTCCTCCCTCTCTTCCCTCCCCCCCCCCCCTCCCTCCCTCCCTCCCTCCCTCCCTCCCTCCCTCCCTCCCTCCCTCCCTCCCTCCCTCCCTCCCTCCCTCCCTCCCTCCCTCCCTCCCTCCCTCCCTCCTCACCTTCTGCCCACCGCCACATGGTGATGGAGTGCCTTTCATCCAGCCCCACGGCCAGCAGAAGCTTCCCATTGCAGCTGAAGTCCACACTACACACCCCGACACTGTGAGCTCCCTGCAGGATGGAGAGCGTCTGTTTTGTGTGACAGTCCCAAACATGGATGGGGGCTGTCTTGCCAATTTGACCTGTGTATGTGTGTGTGTGTGTGTGTGTGTGTGTGTGTGTGTGTGCATGTGAGAGGAGGGAGGAGAGAGGAGGAGGGAGAGAGGAGGGGGAAATGTGAGTACCTTAACCCACTTACAATGGGGTGAAGAATGCTGGATATCTTCCTACTAACCTGTGGCGACCACCTGGTTTAGTTTTGAGTGCCGGTTGAGTGTGAGGGCAATGATGTCATCTGTGTGCTCCAAATAGAATGACTGCTTCCTGGTGAGTGGGTTGTACACTACGGCTGCCCCCGCAGCAGGGTAGACGAGGGAGCCATCTGGCGCATAGGCAAGGTTCTGACGTGTGTCAAAGCCACGGTAGCCAAAAATGAAATCCAGGGAGAGATCCTGGGGAATGGGAGGGATTGAGGGAGGAGGAGGAGGGGAGAGGGAGGGAAAGAGGGAAGGAGGAGAGAGAGAGGGAGGGAAAGAGGGAGGAGGAGGAGGGGAGAGGGAGGGAAAGAGGGAAGGAGGAGAGAGAGAGGGAGGGAAAGAGGGAGGAGGAGGAGGGGAGAGGGAGGGAAAGACGGAAGGAGGAGAGAGAGAGAGAGGGAGGACCAAGGATCAGATGCTGCCGTACCTATCAGCTAACTCGGACTTACTGATATCTCCACTCTCTGCCCACTGGTTGCAACTCTAGGAACAGCCTGCACGCCACGACGGACAACAGGTTTTCTCTCTGCCACGACCTTCTCCTCCTCTTGCTGGTATGGTTTCACTCCCCGTCCTACCTCGCGGATTGGGTTGCTGTACGTCTTACTGGAGTAGTCCAACTGCTTCTCCCTGTCCACATCACTGTCATAGCCACCTGGGGAGCAGGGCAATGATGTCACAATGATGTCATTTACAACTAAAATTAAGGGGCATCCCCCCAGGCAAGGGAGGAGTTACCTTCTTCTTCTGAGTCTGTGTCGGATTCTTCACTCATGTACCCAGATGATGAAATAGGAGCAGCTGATTGGTCAGTTTCTGGTGCCGGCTCACGTGACCCAGAGCTGTGTGCCCACACCATCACACTCATATCGGCACCCCCCGCAGATATCAACTGTCTACCATCGTAGGTGAACCTTACGTTAGTCACATGAGCCGAGTGACCCACATACTGCTTGCACTTGGCATGCTTCCCCTGCGGAGAAACATTCTGTAATTCATATTGTAATTTACTGAGTTGTACTGTAATTTACTGTGTTTTACCGAGCTATATTGTGTTTTACTGTGTTTCACAATAGTTGCACCAACTCACATATGATGGGTATTTAAGTAGCTTCACAAAGCCAAAATCATCTCCTGTAGCAATC